>CM019149.1:202601190-202931190 GCA_009733165.1 Naja naja
CAGAAGGCAAAAAGCCAATAGAGCTGGTTCCAGCCAACAGTGCACTAATGCAGATATTTCTGCAGAGAGAAGGTGCCCATTAACCTTTGTTTCTTTCAAACACAGAGTACAGAGTATGTAAAGAACCTGAGCCATGATTTGAATGGACATATCTGTATCATATTGTTAACTCCTTTCAATGTGCCAGAATGTGCTCTTACCACATACAGTATTGCTAATATTACCTCTAACCTGCTACTCTAATGCCATAACATGGGTGCAACCTAATAATAGTCAGAGGGAATGCACATGGAGATAGAGCCAATCACTTCCTGTGAGACAGATTTCAGACAAAAGGAAGAATAGTTTCAGTTTTGATAGTGTTACAATCATAGTTCACATTGTAGATTTGAATAAAGACATCGTTCAACAGGAAAGTGGAGCTTTTGTAGCTAAAATGTGTATGTGTTCAGAATATGTGGATGGGAATGGAGTCATTCCAATCTCTTGATATTCAGTTCTTTAAAAGTATGGAGCAGAAAAAGTTTTAAATAGTAGTGTTTGATTCTAAGTGAGTCAATCAAATATTATAAATAAAAATACTTACATTTTATATATGTATATACAATAGATTAAAATTTGTTCTGGTTTTGTTAATGAGCTTTTGAGATGTAGAATTACTAATTTTCTTTTTTTTGCATTTTTGAAAGTCATGAAGAAATCTATTATCTGCCTTAGCTATTTAACTGTATTCACTGAATATATTTAATAATTTGGATTTCTAGTGCTTATTACACAAGAGCCACCGGCCCTTTGTCTAATTTTATACAGGGGTATATAGTCCAATAACAGAAAAGAAGGGAGAAGAAAAAACAACTGAAAAGCTCAAACTAAGAGAGCAATGGGAATAATCCTCTGCAATAATCAGTTCAAAGCTGCTAAGGCGGATAAAAGAGGGAGCAGCCAAAATGAATATAGCAATAGAAATTACACACAACTTCTGTACAGATTATAAGATATTTGCTGGGCCAGGAAGAACATTGAAATGAATAGGATATATCCAGTTCTTTAATATATTAAAGGAAATATGTTTTAAAAAAAAACACCACCAGATTTTTGTTCCTGATTTCAACGATCCAACACACAACAGTTTGCAACAACTGCAAAAGCCTTATGGACTTGCTCTGGTTTTGTACCTTGACATAAATTGACTTTAGGGAAGAACAACATTATTTTAAGAACTTGACTTTAATGCTCATTAATCAAGAGATATGTCTGTGTATCATCACAAGCACTGAATAAGATACTGATTATGCACACCAAACTTGATTGTGAAATATAAATAACCACAAATACAACTGCCTTGAAAAGGGCCAGAACTTTACTCTAGCTTGTTGAATACAGTATTTGAAAAGTAGAAATTCTCCAAAGCTTCAAGCTAAAATTGTTTTAGTTTGATTGATGGTTTTAAATGGACATGTTTGAGACTAAATCAGAGCGTTACTTATAAAAACTGTGTGCTGCATAATTAAACTATTTTTCATATTTTTCTATTTAGGGCAAGGATGTCAAACTGGATTTCTTTGAGGGCTGGATCAGCATTGTAGTTGTCCTGTGGGGGAGAGATGGGACAGATGCCTCCTGCAGCATTCTTCTGTCCAAAAAGCGGCTGCAGTGGCCCCACAAGGTCTCCATGAGGCACATTTTGTCCGGCAGAGCACTGCTAGAGGCCAGGGAGGCCAAAAATGGGCCTCACAGGGCCTCTGTGCAGCCTGTTTTGATTGGCAGAGTGCTGCAGGAGGCCATGGAGGCTAAAACGGGCTTGTGGGGGCTGAATGCACCCTCCACAGGCGGTCCTTTATTTCCAGGCCAGTCCTGCAGGCCAGATTTAACCCCAGGGGCGGACCCATCCCACAAACCTTGAGTTCAACACCCCGATTTAGGACATTTTATAGAAAGTCTCAGAAAACATGTATAGACTCTTCTTACAGTTTACTTGACCCTAGTTCCAAAATGTGACTATTGCATTTAGATTCAAACAGAAGATTATAGGTCGAGTTCTAACTGCTATTGTTCTTGCTCTAGGAGATTTCTAAGATAACAAATTATATGCCATATTTCTAGATCAGCGAGTTCTATGAGCCACTGGCAGGTCGGTGGCTGGGAAAAATGGCAAAATTGCAGTAAATTATTGTTTCTCTCTTTCCATGAAATAATCTCATATTTGTCTTGGAAGTTTATTTTCTTATTAATAATAAGTAATGACGTTCTAGCCCAAGGACTAGATTGTATTAATCAGGGTTTTGATGGACTTGTGCTGCTAGGAATATTTTTGGGAATGATATTCAGGAATAGGTAAGTTTTCCTACTTAAAATAGACTAATTTGCATGCAAGATATTTCAGCTTTCATTAGAAGATGTTCTGGTAACTTTGTTTAGATAAATATGTTTTCTAATAAACCAAGCTTTTAAAATGGCTCTATTCATTTTTGTCCCAAATACAAATGTATCTGAATTATTTGTGGGAAAAGGAAAATGTAATTTAAGTGCTCTGTGATGTAGAAGTACGAATTTATTTTCTCTTCCATTCTATTTCATCCATTCTCAGTGTCTGCCCAAACTTTCCTTTGCAAGTTTTTCAGACAATAACTCACAGTCCCCTCAGTTTCTGTGCTGGTTCCTTAACGATTGTACCAAATTGGCTCTCAAAAGTGTTTACTTTGATATAATTATTGAAAATTGAACAACAGAATGTATTTTCTATTGTTTAGATTGGAAAAAACTCCAACTTAATATTATATTTGCAATTTGCATCCATTCATTGTTACTACTAATGAATTGAATACAATTGGGACTAGAATTTTGGTTGTAAGTCGAGGCAATCACCTGACTGGACTTGATTTTATGATCATTTATATGGCCATCATTAAGCAAAATCACATAGTTGTAAGTCTGAATCATGCAGTTATTAAATGAATCTTGAGGTCATACGTGTGAAGCCATTCTCCCCAATGGCCAGAAAAACATTGCAAATGGTCATATGGCTGCGGAACACTGCAAACCAATTGCAGTGGGAATTCAAGTGACTGTAACTATGTTTTCCCTTTTCTTCACTCTCTTGCCTTTGGAATGCTTACCTGGCACTGGGATAATTATCAAGAAAGGAATTGCTTGTGTTTACAAACATTGCAGAGGAAGGGATTACAAGAGAGCAAGCAGGCACAGCAGCCTGGTTGCTCTCATACCCTCCCAATCTCTGCTCTGTGGAGGGGTGGGGAAAGTAGGATTAGCATAAAAGAAATTACCTAAATATTGCCTCCTTACTCTGAGAAGCTTAAAAGAGGGCAAAGAAAATGGTCAGTCACAGAACAGTGCATACTCACTATAACGACAGTTATACCATATGACTGAAAAAGCTGCAAAGGTTATAAATGCATGCCTTGGTGGCAAAGTTATTTTCCAACACCATCGTATCTTTGAATACTCGCTGAACAAGTAAGCAGTAAGTAAGATCTCAGTAAGCAAGGTCCACCTGTATTGTCATAGAAACTCATAACTGACAGTTTAATATGTTAAATAAATGCTCTGTAGGATACCAATATCATCCATAATTTGTATTTCCAAAAATGGTTCTAGGTTTCATATAGGACTTGAGATCTTAAAACAATTGATGACTGTAATATAGAGCTTCTTTTGAGTCCATCTACTAAAATTTATATTAGGATAGGATAGACAATATTTGGGAATGCTGTTAGTGAATAAACTTGCCAGCTTGTCTTCTGATAAGTGAGTGCCTTTTATTCAGCACATCATTGTAGCAAGTATTTTGTGAGAGTAATTCTAAAGGTATTCCCAGTCTAAAATGTTTTATAAACTCTACTATAATAGGATCCTTTTGTTTTAAAAACTTCATTTTTAAGTTGGGGGATAAAATACCAAGATGTTCACATGCTTACCTTTTTAAAGCATGTTTTCTTTTCTTTTGTAGGATCATGGATTTTCCAGGACACTTTGAGCAAATCTTCCAGCAGTTGAACTATCAACGGCTCCATGGTCAACTTTGTGATTGTGTCATTGTGGTTGGAAACAGGCACTTCAAAGCACATCGTTCTGTTTTGGCAGCATGCAGCACACACTTCCGTGCTCTCTTCACTGTAGCAGAAGGAGATCAGACTATGAATATGATCCAGTTAGACAGTGAAGTAGTGACAGCTGAAGCTTTTGCTGCTCTCATTGATATGATGTACACCTCTACACTCATGCTTGAGAGAGCAATGTTATGGATGTGTTGCTGGCAGCTTCTCACCTCCATTTGAACTCTGTGGTAAAAGCATGCAAACACTATCTCACTACAAGGACATTACCCATGTCTCCACCAAGTGATAGAGTTCAAGAGCAGAATGCACGCATGCAGCGGTCTTTCATGCTTCAGCAGCTTGGGTTAAGTATAGTGAGCTCTGCTTTAAATTCTACCCAAAGCACAGAAGAGCAGACAAATTCTATGAGTTCGTCAGTCAGAAGCAACATTGAACAACGAAGTGCTTTTCCAATACGGCGTCTCCATAAACGTAAACAGTCTTCTGAAGAAAGGGCTAGACAACGATTAGCCTTCCATGGATGATTCTATCATGTCAGATGTTACTCCTGAAAGTGCACAGACTGTGGTTCATTCACGAGATGAATTTTTTTCCCCAGACTCCTTGAAAATTGTGGACAATTCTAAGACTGATGGTGTGAGTAACCAGGAAGATAATACCGTTATGTTTGATCAATCCTTTGGTGCCCAGGAAGATCCTCAAGTGCCCAGCCAGTCTGACAACAGTGGGGGAACTATTTCTCAAATGTCTATGGCATCGCAGGCGACTCAAGTTGAAACTAGTTTTGATCAAGACACCACTTCCCAAAAAAACAATTTTCAGTGTGAGAATCCTGAGGTTGGACTAAGTGAAAAGGAACACATGAGAGTAGTGGTGAAATCTGAACCTTTGAGTTCTCCAGAACCCCAGGATGAAGTGAGTGATGTCACTTCCCAAGCAGAGGGAAGTGAATCAGTTGAAGTGGAAGGTGGAGGAGTAATTGCTGAAAAAATAGAACTGAGCCCTGAAAGCAGCGATCGTAGTTTTTCTGACCCTCAGTCTAGTACTGATAGAGTGGGGGACATTCATATTATGGAGGTAGGAAATAACATAGAACACAAGTCCACTTTTAGTATTTCAAACTTTCTGAATAAGAGCCGAGCCAGTAGTTTTGGTGCCAGCCAGAATCATGAGGACAACATTCCAAATACAACTAGTGACTGCAGAATGGATGGTGATGCCTCTTATTTAATTAGCCCAGAATCTGGGCCTGCTAATAGTCATTCTTCAGCTTCTGTTTCTCATGTAGAGAATCCTTTTAATGAGAGCACAGACTCGCATTTTGTCAGGCCTATGCAGGATGTTATGGGCCTGCCTTGTGTACAAACGTCTGGCTACCGCACAGCAGAGCAATTTGGGATGGACTTTCCAAGATCAGGCCTCGGATTGCATTCTTTGTCAAGGGCGGTAATGAGCTCAAGGGGTGGCGCCAACAGCTTTCCTGGGTATCGTCGCATAGCTCCCAAAATGCCTGTCGTGACTTCTGTTCGGAGCTCTCAAATGTCAGACAATGCTCCAAGTTCTCAATTGCTAATGAACGGGCTACTTCCTCTTTGAAAATGGTCATTCTTCTCAGCCTGGCCCACCACAGCTGACCAGAGCCTCTGCTGATGTTCTTTCAAAGTGTAAAAAGGCCTTATCTGAACACAATGTCCTGGTAGTAGAAGGTGCTCGCAAATATGCCTGCAAAATTTGCTGCAAGACTTTTCTGACCCTCACAGACTGCAAGAAGCACATTGGCGTGCATACTGGGAGAAACCATATGCTTGCTTAAAGTGTGGCAAGAGGTTCAGTCAGTCGAGCCATCTGTATAAACATTCCAAAACTACTTGTCTTCGCTGGCAGAGCAGCAATTTACCCAGCACTTTGCTTTAATTCTTTTCCTCTATCCCATGTTGCCAATAATTTTAGGAAAGCATGGAGTATAAGAGGCAAACACTTACAGTGTGATTCTGCCACACACCTTAAAAAAAAGGCTTGATTATTTTTAATACTTGTACCATACCTACCTCACAGGGGTGTTGTGAGGCTTAAACAACTTTTAAAAAGCGCTTTGAAATTATCCAGCTCTGTCACAAAATAAAAAGATTGCAATCCTTGGGAGAAAGCCCCATTGAACGTTCTGGGGTTTATTTCCAAGTAAGCATGTTTAGGATTGGGCTGTACATATTACATAAGGACACAATACTTGGTATTGTTCTTTCTGATTGGATGGTCTGAAAGAATAAAGCCTACTTGTATAGCTAATGCATAATTAGCTAGTATCGCTATAAGATGAAGGCAAACTTTTAATGGCTTTTTAATGATGTGAAAGCATTTATCTGTATAATAGGTCGCTTAGAGTGTGTGAACAACATAACAAAGAGCTCTTTATTGTGAAAGGTTACATATCTTGAAGATGAAACCATCTTTGCACCTCAAAGTGCTTTTAAAGTGTGTGATAGTTTAACAGTTTTAGGGGTCTGAATGTATTTTTGATTGTTTTGCAGTAACATACACTGTGTAACGAAGGTGCTTACCTTGAATACAATGCAAGTACGTTTTAGACTGTCTGATATATGTGTGTGTGTATATATATATATACACTTTTGAATACTGCAAAATCTAGGTGTTTCATAGTTTTCCTTTTGTAAAATCTTGTACTAGAAAGTGAAGTGTTTATGTATTATCCTTGATAGTGTTTCTAATCAATTTGTATTCAATGTGTTAAAATTCAACCTAAGTCTTAAGTCTACTGTTGTTATTTCAAATAATTTTCATTTCTTGGAAGTTCAAAGTAATCTGTTTAATCACATTCTTTGTGATAGATTCCTTTAAAAATCCTCGATGCTTCTAAAATATTCCTTCCCTTTATTATTCTATACAGTATTTAAAGCCAAGTGGGTCTGAGAATATTGTGCTTGTATCTATGATATGGGACTTATTTTGCATTGGCAACTGTTAAAAAAATACCTTAGTGAACTACGGTTGGCATTTATCATGGCTGTTAGGTTAACTCCCCATTTAAACAACAGTTTCTGTGTGTTTGAAGGTTAAGGACATTTTAGAATATTCCAGAGTTCTGCAGCATATTTTCACTTTTAAAATCTCACTTCTATAAATAACTCAAAGTGGTAAACATCTGTTACTTCTTCCTACCGGTATTTTCCCCACCCTGTGAAGTGGGCTAGGTCAAGGAAGAGTGGCTGGACTAAGACACCCAGCCTGCTTTCATGCTTAAGGTAGGACTAGAACTCAGGCTCTCCCGTTTCTAGACTAGGGTTTTCAACCACAAGACCAAGATGGTTATTTTTAATACTTTTATTATCCTCCCATCAAATTGTAATACATCTCTGTTCACCAATAATTTCTGTTACTAAATGTAGTGTTACTGGTAGCTATAACTATAGTCTCTGGGCTTTAGGGTAGCTCTGCAATCTATAATGTAATCCATAATTTTAATCTGGCTGAGATTGTGGATATAGCTGTGCAGAAAAACAAGCTACTATAGAAAGATAGTTAATTATAATCTTTACCCAGATTATATGAAAAAAATTGAAACACTAATGTTTTTTTTCATGCAAAATTCTAAATTAAGGTTTCCTTTTAAAGATTTTACAGTGACATCTGGCAGCAATTTGCTAAACTGGTACTTGTCAATATTAGAAACAAAAGTAGTGCAAGATAGGGGAGATACATAAATTTACCACCTCGGCATGGTGGATAGAGTGCTGTACTGCAGGCCATTTCTGCTGATTATCGGCTGCCTGCAATTTGGCAGTTCAAATCCCACCAGGCTCAAGGTTGACTCAGCCTTCCATCCTTCCGAGGTGGGCAAAATGAGGACACAGATTGTTGCTGGGGGCAATAGGCTAAAATGGCTTAGAGAGGGCTGTAAAGTACTATAAAGCAGTATATAAGACTAAGTGCTGTTGCTATTTGTTTATGTATTTACTGTATTGAAGAGTTAGTTGCTGATGGGAAGAATAAGGCTGTGATGCCATCCATCTTTAATGCAGAATGTAGGTGTCTGCTAGTTATGGAGACATTGAGTCTATTAAAATAATGTGTCTGCTTACATGCACGTGTTGAAATAATTGACAGAAGGAATCTCATAATTCTTAAGCTTGCTTTCTTACCTGTGCTGTTAATTGGACCACTGTAGAGGCATATGCAAACCATAGTACATAGCTGTTCATCAGTTCTTGCAAGTTTTAGCATATTGCTTTTAAAAAATGATGGCACAGAAAAACATGATTTATTATGTGTTCTATTTTATTTGGAAGGCAACAAGCTCAATCAGAATTGACTGGGGACAAAAAGTTAAATCCACCACGTTTAAAAACAGTTTATACTAGCTTGAATAGCTTCTCATAGTCTAAGTTCACTTGGCATATTTTCTCCTTTCAAACCAGCCAAGAGGTTGTTAGCAGCCAACACTGACATTGTATTCCTTGTTGAATAAGTGGCACTTCCAATATGAGGCAAGATTACTGTTTAAGGCATGAAAGAGAAAAAAAAGTATCGTTAGTACATGCTGCATGTAAAGTGTAAAAACAACCCTTTGTTAAATTAGTGTATAAAAACAGTGCCTTTCAATTGCAGTGTCAGCTTAGTCACAGCCTTAAGTGTGCCAAACTGTCTGAGTGGAGTTACAGTGATTCATTGTGAGAAAAGCAGAGTGAGTGGAATGATACCCTGAGAAGTACTAGGCTTTTGCTGTGACTGTACAGAAGCATGGAAAATAGTATAGACTAGGGATGTGGAATTATTTAACAGATCTTTCATGAGGGTGAAAGTTCATTCTCCAAACTTCTGGGTTGGTTTCTAAACATTTCGTTACCAGGCTAGAAACAACTTCAGCAGCGATGTAGTGTTTCATATACAGGCTAGGTAGTATCTTCAGTGGAGATTAGGGGGAAGGTATTACCTAGCCTGGTAACGAAACATTTGGAAACCAGCACACAAGCTCGAAGAACGAATCTTCACCTTCATCCTACACCCGAACTACAGATATTTGCCACTATTGCAGATCTATGTTTAAATCAATCAGATTTCTAGCCCTTAAAATTGCAAAAATCTGCTCAACTATGTATCGTCTCCTCAAAACCACAGATCTCTTATCTGCAAGCTGATCAAAGTGAATGATCCATTATTGGTTGATGCCTATCAGCCAGCATCTCCATATCAAAAAACAGTGCCAAAGTAGCAATGCAAGTTAGATCATCTTACCACAATTTTTGAGAGAAAGAAGTGGATTGTCTGTCGGCAGAGGTTCTGGGGTTGTGACATCTAAACCAGCTGCAGCAATTTGCCCATTCACTAAAGCTTCATAAAGATCATCCTGATTGACTACTGCCCCCCTGAATAAAACAAAATAAGAGAGATGGGATTTATGTATACTTTTTTATTCTATTGTCTGATTCTTGGAGACCTGACAAGTTCCTGTGGTTTTCTTGGCAAGGTTTTCAAGAGTAGTTTGACATTGCCTCAGAGATAGGGCTATGAGAAAGTGACTGGCCCAAGGCCATCCAAATGACTGTGCGCTAAATGGGACTAGAGCTGTCTTCTAGTTTCTACTTTGATGCCTTTACCACTACACCAAACTGGCTATCATGTTTTTATGTCCCATGGAAATACAAGAAAATTCCTGATTTTGTCCATTTGTGGATTTTGGCAATTCAGAAATAACACTGTATATTATTTTCCCATTTTTGCATAGCCTGTCTTAGGTGTCTTCTAGATGTAATGGATTTCAGTTTCCGTAATTCCCAGTCAGCAACTGTCACAAGTTTGATTGATCATACAGTCAATGCATACATTTATCTTAGAAGTGAACAACGTACAGACCACAAAAAATTCCTTGTAGATCTCACAGGTGTAACAAACAACCTTGCACTTGGGGAAAAAAGTCCTGATACATCACATGATGCTGCTGTGACAATGTGAATTGGACACCCCTGCCTTAAAACTTATTGCAGGTCCCCCCCATCATATTGCCTTTTCATATTTGGAGATATATTTCAAGATTCAGTGCTTGTGAAATGCCCCTCTCAAAGCCTCCAAAACAAAATAACATTTCTAAAACTTTTGCCCAGCTAACTCGTGATCATATTCCCCTAGCCACTCACCTGTTGCCTACCTGCAGATTAGAAGGGGATTAGCAATCCCTGTCTTTACAAAATGTTTTGCTTGGCTGTATCCAAAACTTCCAAATATATAGGAAAACATGACAGTCCCAATATTCAAATTGAGATCAGCAATAATGATAGAAATGATGCTAAGGATCAAACAAGGTGTCATTTAAGGCATAATCACTTCCTAGTTTTAACCTTAAATACACTGAGCAGAGGAAAGTAGATTGATTTCTCTCTGAAGTGGCTGAGGGTTGAACCTAATGATCATTGATTATTTTCAAACGTGCTTGAATATAATGGATGCACATTTAGATCTGAATTATTTAAGTAACACAGCATTCTAATAACACAGGAAGAAGTAAAACTATGGAAATATATCACAGCAGTGATAGTAACCTTCACAAAATTGGAACTCTATTCCAGGAAATAGGTAGTTAGACTTGTATGCCGCCCAACTCCCAAAAGGACTCCGGGCAAGGTACATTTCCCTCCCTTAACACAATGTCATGTCCCTGAAACAGAAGCAGCAGCAGCAGCTAATGCAAGGATGGAGAAATATTGAATGTTTGAAACATTGATTGAAATATCAATTTTCTTCAGCAATGGAAATTAATAATCAGCAAGACCTGATGCAGAATAACCCATGTAGCAATCACAGGGTTTGCTCTTTTAGGAACATTGTTTAAATAGTGGCATTGTAGATATGGATATTCAAGAGATACAGTATTTATCTGCCTAGCTGTAGAATATCCTGTTGGGATGTTTACATACACAGGGTTTTTTTTTCTTTCATTTGCCCATTTAATGAGTCACCCACCAAAAGCATTTGATTTCAACCCATTGAAAAAGGCTGATCTATTTCCATATAGCTCAGTTTTCCTCAACTACTGTAGCTGAAAGTGGATTATTGGCCAGAGGCAGCTTTCCCATGGCAGGTGCAAAATGGAGAAACAATGGGAGCTGTGTGCTATGAAGAATACAGGTGAATCTGGGTGAATTCAGTGATATAGAATAGGAAAGAATAAATAATGGGACAATATTTTTTTCACCTGCTTGTATTGATGAATACTGATGTTTTCTTCATCTTACAAAAGAAGTCCTGATTGCACATCCCTTGGGTTTCAGGCACCAAAGAACAAGTTACAATGACAAAGTCCGACTCCTCTGCTAGCTTGTCAAGGGATACTTGTAAAAAAGAACAAAAGATTGCCATAAATTATTAAGAGACTAGCTTCTTTTGCTGGCCTTCAGTCACCCGTTTTTCCAATAGGTCAGTTAGCAAGGAAACTTGCCAAGGAGTCATTTGTCTGGGTGTAGGGTGATGTCATATTTAAGCCTAAACAATTTTCTTTTTAATACTTTTGTTTACACTTCACTGATAAAATCAAGATAGACCATTGTTAAGCAGAGAGTTTCTTCTACTAGTGTTTAGCCAGTGATGTGAAGAAATAATTGCATCTCTATTACATTTGCCAACAGCCACAGGAATAAACAAGGGAAAATAATGGTCCTGATGTTTAAAAATAATCCAATTAATGCCTGCTTTTGAATGATTTAGCAGGTCAGTTTTAAGTTGCTGTAAATCAAAAATCTAAACATCATCTAATTTATGCTGCACTTTGATAATTTATCAATCTCCTAATTTCCTGCCGTCATCTAATGTAATACTTTTTCATCAATAATCCTGTTTTGTTCTGCCAACCTAGAGCCATGTTTGACGTTCTTTAGACAAAGATCAAAGTAAATTAATTCTTACTTTCCTCCTATTTATATTTCAAATTATTTAAGGATGGCATCTATATTCCTCATCCTCTTTAAGGAAAGGCTTGTACTCTTACTATAACCTTTTACAATTCCCACCATAAATACAAAGATTAAAATTTAGTTATATCTCTCCACAAGTATAATCAAGTATTCCAAGAATTACTTCATGTAAATCTTGTTTAATCTCATGTTTCATTAAAGTTGTTTTCTATTTAAATTGTTTAGAACAATCGGTGGATGAAAAACATATATAAACAAATCCATATAAATAAAACATAACTCTCACCAAACTCTGCTTTTAATTCCACAGCAGCTTCAGGTCTGGGGTGACGACCTGTATATAAAAACTTTTTGATTCCAAAAGGTTTCAGGCGATATGCTACAGCCTGCCCTAGAAGCAGAAGGAAAAAATACAAAAACACTAGTGGGGTAGTTGTAAGAAATACAGTCATTTCTGGAAAATGTATATATATCAAAGGTGTGTTCTTCCCCAATTTGGTGTCCCTCAGATGTTAGATTTCAGTTCCCAGGATAACTTCCAACTAGGCAAAAGACTCCACTATTAGCCAAACAACTGAAGAAAACAATTCCAGAGTTATAGATATGAACCACAGCCATGTCTGATTAATGCAACCCCTACACCACCCCACCTTGATCAAGTAGAAAAGAAAGAAAAAGAAAAGAAAAAGACTCCTGGCCCATGATTAGCCAAAAGTATACTTTACTAAAGTCAAAGTGGTTACAGAAGAGGCAAAGCTGGATCTGAGAATTTGGTGCACAAAAGATAGTTAACTTCCCCTTGATTGGCTGGGGGCCAGCCAACCAATGCTCCATCGAATGAAAAAGTACTTTTCTATGGATATCCTGCTAGATGATAAAGCAAACCACAATTAGCCATGTTCAACACTTGTCTTGAGTTGGTCAGTGCCTTTGTGATTAGCTAGCCAGCCAATTTTATAGACTTAATTGCTAGTCTCAATTCATTATAATCAGCTCTACTCTGACTAAGTACTGTCAGTTGTATCAAGTATATTTATTTGAAAGTGTATTTCAAATTATTTGGGTGGCACTGCCCCAAACAGACCCTGTACGTAATCTGGGGCTTTTTGACTCATGATTCCTGCTTGAAGAACAGGTGGCAATCGTGGCCAAGAGGGCCTTTGTCCAACTGCAGGTTGTGCACCAGTTACGCCCTTTCCTGGACCAACAATCCCTACACACGGTCACTCATGCTCTCGTCACCTCCCGTCTTGACTATTGCAACCTGCTCTACATGAGGCTGCTGCTGAAGAGCATCCGGAAGTTCCAGTGCAAAATGCAGCAGTCCACATGGTTTTGTGAAGACTTCGGCGTGCACATGTATCACCTCTCCTGCAGGAACTGCATTGGTTGCTGATTTGCTTCAGGGTGCAATTCAAGGTGCTGATGGTCACTTCTAAAGCCTTCCTGGTTTGGGGCCAGCTTATCTTGAGGGACCATCTCTTGCCAGTCACATTTACCTGACCCACTAGAGCTAGGAGGCAATAAATGTTGCGGGTCCCATCCCAATTTGGTGGGACCCAGAAGAAGTGCCTTCTCTGTGGTGGCTCCCTGTCTGGAATATCATTCCCGCAGGCATTAAACTGCCATGGGATGGGAAGGGTTATTTTACTAATTTATTATTTTATTATTCCTTATTTTATTATTTTTATTTCTTTTACATGGTTTTTATATTTATATATTAAGAGCTGTGGTGGTGCAGTGATTGGAATGCAGTGCTGGAGGCTACTTCTGTTTGGCAGGTCAGCAGTTCGATTCTCACCAGCTTAAGGTTGACTCAGCCTTCCATCTTTCCAAGGTCAGTAAAATAAGGACCCAGATTGTTGCTAGGGGAAATACGCTGACTCTGTAAACTGCTTAGGGCTGTAAAAGCACTGTGGAGCTGTATGTAAGTCTAAGTGCTATTGCTAAGTGTTATATCCGTGTAAGTTGCCTTGAGTTGCCATGTGCGAGTAGGCAGCAATACAAATTTTCTGAAATAAATAAAAGTGTCTACTCTTATTCTCATCTGGAGCAGTATTTGAAAGTCTGAGATCTGAGTGACTGCAATGACAAAATCAAAAAACAAAGGCAAATACTTCTCTTCTGGGGTAACAGTTATTTGTTTAAAGAGTAATCCACATAGACTTGCTGATAACCTGAATCTCAGCTTTGAAGTTCAAGTCCCCAGTTTTGAAAAGCTGGCACAACTGTACCTCTCCACTGTGTTGTGCTTGCTACTGTGGATGCTCAGTTAACAATAACTTGGCAGTGATTTGAAGTTTGAGCTGAGCTGCCATTTAATTATCCCAACCTACCTAATGGAAATCGGTTTATATATAAAAGAAATTTGAATTTCCAGATAGATATTTAAAAAAAACAAGCATTACCTATTCTTCCGAGCCCTATAATCCCAACTGTGCTGCCTGAAAGTCCGTAGCCACACATCCAAAGAGGCTTCCATGTCGTCCAGCCTCCACTGCAAGAAAAAAAAAATCAAAATCAAAAAAGAGGCATTAATGAATTACTTGCAAGAGGCCAGTACTATGGCCATAGAATTCTCCCCGTGCAGTCCAGCAAGAGACTTACAACTGTTTACTGTTGCAAACTCAACCTTTGTCCTAAAGGCAGTTGCTCTACCAATACCGCCCCCTGAAATTTGCTAACATACAATAGCCATTGTATGACTAACATCCCAGAATGGTAGATATCTGATTACTGTCACCTCCAAATATTCAAGCCAATACAATATGCTCCCCACCTTTTACCCCCAAGCAAAACTGCAGATACTTACTTCTTCACTTCCACCACTGATTCGGGCAGCCTCCGAGATGTTGCTAGGAGTAAAGCTACTGTCAGCTCAGCAGTGGCATCGGTCAGGATGTCCGGCGTGTACCCCACACGAATACCACTAGAATTTAAAAAGGGGCTTGTTCTTCTCATTTTCATCACCATTTCTTTGAGGCAGGCACTTTTAAGCAGGGTAATTGAGCACCTTAATCATATAGTACGTAGGTCAAGGCAGCAGGACCCTTCCCCCATAAAAGAATGGAAGTAATCCCTGGAATAAATCCTTTGTATGTAAAGTAATCCAAAGCACCAACAACATGTTTTATCTTGTAAAATTCATAAAATTGGAGAAGAGGTGCGTGAGTGAACTGGGCATGGATAGGTCAACGTAGCATACAGAAAGTAATAAACAGAAGAAAGTGTTCTGCTTCCCCTTTGACATAATTGGCCTCTAAAAATGAATGTATGTAACGTAATAAAATACAAATGCTTTGTACTTTACAATATATTCTGAAATAATCATAGTTTAAAAGCCAAATGGTCTAAGTATGTTGAGGCAAGTAACTGCAGTTCTTAAAAAGGACACAATTCTTCGAACCTAAAAACCCAAAAGCTACTTTAACCAAGCCCCAACCAATTAGTGATTTTTACAAAAGCAGCCTTTCCTTTAAAGAGGTTGGACCTGCATTATATATACTTCAGTTGCTGCTTTTCCAGGGAAAAGAACTCTGGGTTTTAGTGGCGAAAAGAAATTGGGCACACACTATCACTTAAACCTCCCACTATAATTCTCTCCTAATCTCCCCTGCTCTGATGTAGAATAGCTGAATTTTAAATTATACAAGACTTACCGTTTTTTAATTTCATCAACAGCTAGATGGTCATATCCCACTGACAATGTACTAATTACTTTGAGACTTGGCCCTGGAAAAATAAGGAAGACTGCATGCTCAGAATGAAAGTCATTAAGATGAAAACCAATATTATTTATGGCATGGCAAATAATAGTTTATATCAGCCTTATCACCCAATCAACTACCATAATATTGTCAAAGGCTGGCAAGCAAAACAGATGTTTTTCAGTCTTTGAAAAACCTCGTTCATTAATAAAACACAGAAAAATTGGGTAAGATTCAATATGAACATTTTTTTAAAAATCAAAAGAACCAATGAATGGAAGCCCACTTTTTATGTAACTGGGTTTACAAACTTCATTTGCATCATCAGTCAACAAAAATGTAGTTCAAGCATTAAAGTCCACTAATCCTAATCAATCAGTGGAATGGCAACTAATGCACAAATACCATCCTTATCTCAATCAAACGTTTTTTAAAAGGTTGTTTTCTTTTTAGTGTGCATTCAAAGCAAACCACAAACCTTTAGTAAGATTCTGGAATATATAAAGGTTCCCCTGTCCGGTCGTGTCCAATTCTAGGGGGCGGTGCTCCTCTCTTGTTTCTTAGCCAAGGGATTCAGCATTGTCAGAAGACATTTCTGTAGTCATGTGGCCAACATGACTATATGCCAGGGCATACGGAATGCCAAAGTGGTACCTATTTATCTAATTGCGTTTGCATGCTTTCGAACTGCTAGATGGGCAGGAGCTGAGGCAAGAATGGGAGTTCACCCTGTTGCGCAGTACTTGGGTCTCAAACCCGGGCTGTCTGCTTTCCAGCTGACGAGTTCAGCAGCTTTAACCACTAAGCTATTGTAGCCCCTTCCGGAATATATAACTATCTAAATTGACTTAAACACTTATTTTGGGTGAACAGTCCAAATCATATATTGTAAACAGAAAACTGTACAGCTCTATTTTCAGGCTTAAAAATGGCCACAGCAGTTTTTTTATGGATTTTAAGATATGAAATGTTTAGCAAGTCTCTTCCCCCCTCCCCCTTTTTCAGCTCATTAATCAACTGCCATCTTATGAGGTCAATGCGTGAGGAGTAAAAACTCATCGCAAAAAACCTGTGCACTTGCACAACTAATAGCTGTGCAAGAGGAATCTTCTGCGCAATGCTAGAAGAAGAACAAAAATCCCTTTGCCCCAAAACCCATACAACACCTGGAGGGGGCAAGGGAATTAACAGAGCCTTCCATGCATTCTTACCGAGGTTTTGTAATAAAGTAAATTGGGCATTTCTGATAAACAAGTCAAATCCACAGGTTGAGCTCCATGTGTACAATCCTAATTCAGACTAATACATAAATATTCAGTTCCAGACCAGGCTATTCTGAGGTACTCTAAGGGCCTACTCACACATTCAAATGAAGTCCGAACAACAGGATCTTTTGTATGCAAACAAACCATTATTTAAAGCAGTGGTTCTTAACCTAGGCGATATGGTCCCCGAAGGGGCGATTTTGTTTTTCAGGGGGGCGATGGAATGAAAAGGGGAGATGTGGGGGTGAAGGAATGGAAGGGGGGCGATATGGGGCGATGGAGAGAGATATATTGGGAGAGAGAGAGAGAGATCTATATTGGTAGATAGGTAGGTAGGTAGATAGGCAGGAAGGCAGGCAGGCAAACAGACAGACCTTTTGGATGGATGGACGGACGGACAGACAGAAGAATGCCAGAGCGGCAGCACTTTGGGAAAGCAGTGGCGGCGGGTTTTCCCAACATGCTGCCGCATTTGAGGCGCTGGTTCAGGTGCAGTACAACAGTCAATGGGGTGAGCCTGCAGGGTCGGTGCCTCGAACACCTGCCGCCTCTTGCCTCTGCTGGCCCCTTGGGGACGCTAAGACGTGCAGGGGTGGTTATGTTGGGGAGGGGCGTGACAACTTCCTCAATGGCTCAAGGGGGCGATTCTTTCAAAAAGGTTAAGAACCACTGACTTAAAGGATGAGATTAATTATTTTATGTTCAGCACTTAATAGAACCATGGCTTAAAATTCTTCAGTGTTATGGTTTATTATATTTAAAGACAAAGGCCAGAGTTTCTTCAGTAGCTACCACAGAAGCAGAGAAATATGAATGCAACGTAAGATGAGGGGATTTAACAGCACATCTGGCTCAGGGAATGTTTTTCAGATCCAGACTGTCTGGCCAGATATCCTGAGGGGCTGAAGGCAAGCCTTCACAGAAGGAAGGAGATAGGAAGGAAAATAAAGCTGGAGTTGGATCCAATCCCAATCATCTGAGGCTTTTCCTCTGAAAGGAATTATAAAACTAATTTTGCTCTCCTAGAGTGAAATACTGCATTATTCTCAAATGTTACCAAAGCAGCTAATAAAAATTTCCCTGCTGTGTAATAGTTTGGTGATACTGAGCAAGCTAATGTTTACATAGGTAACCCTCAACCTATGATCACAATTGATATTGGAAAATTCATGGCTAAGCGTTGGTATCATTAAGCGAGGCATCACATGATCGTGACTTGGAAGCCTCCCTGCCATCTTCCCCATTGACTCTGCTTGTTGGAAGATGGCTGGGAAGGTCACCAATGGCAATCCTCTGACTCTGGGATGCTGCAACTACTGCAAATGCAGGCTGTGGCCCAAGTGCCACTGTGAGGACGACGCTGCCATGTGCAAGGACCAATTGTAAGCCACTTTTATCAGCGCCATCGTAACTTTGCATGGTTGCTAAGTGAACGTTCGTAAGTTGAAGACTACCTGTAAATACCTCCATACACACAACCTTTTCAAGTAATACTGCTGGTCTTCTCCACGCTCACCTGCTGCATCCAAGACTTCCTTGTCTATCCGGTCAGACAGGAGACACAGGAGCCCATCTTTGCCAGCTACCCCTGCTAGCAATTCTGCCTGTGGGATTGGTTCCTCTGAATCCCACTGTTGGATGTTGCAACTAAAGGGGAAGGAAGAGGCAAGCCAAAACTAGATCAAGCAGCAATCCAATGTTCTGAAGGCTGCAACCTTTTTATTGCTTAATCAAACAAGGACAACTAATTGCGAAAATAAATTTTGGGGACTTTAGGGCAAAGTTACTTAACTTTGGAGTTATTCGGTTATTCCTATTTTCCTATCCCACAGGATGAAAAGAAGAATGGAAAGACAGCTACTCCTACTCACAGTGAATAACAAATTTGATACAACAAAGCTAACCCTGTTGAATATTTAAGGAAAATAAGATATTGCTAATATGTACGTGGACTTGCATTTTAGACATCGAGTCCCAATCACAGAGTAATTCCCAATAATTTCTACTCCCAGGGATCAACTAGAGAAGACCCCCAAGTGCTATGACCTTCGGTTTGGACTGGCCAACAACTGTGAAGGACGATAATAATTTTGACAGAAGTAGGAATTTTTAACAGAGCTAGTTACTATACATATGGCTTTAATGTCTGCTCTATCCATCTGGGCCAATGCTAGTTTAAGTAATTTAGACAGGCCAAGGCAAGAGCAATAGTGGATCTCCCACATTGCTCTAAATCAGGGTTTGTCCCAACCTAGGCAACTTTTAAGACTTGTGGATTTGAACTTCCAGAATCCCCCAGCCAGCCATGCTGGAAGTTGAAGTCCACAAGTCTTAAAAGTTGCCAAAGTTGGGACACCCCTGCTCTAAATTAACACTGAAGAGAGGGCCTCCTGCAAAAAGGAGAGGTCCAATCCATGTCTTCATAGCGGAATAATAATCCCCAAACGCGGGCAAAAGAAGGGAGGCTAAAGGGAGAAGAAACTTTCTTAGAAACAAGCCTTCAAATTCAACTTGGGAGGACGCTCTTCTCAGCCGGATCTGCCCGTTGCCTAACACGGAGCAGGATTGAACCCGTGGTTATTATACCTGACCTTCCCCCTCTCCGGTCTCTGGAAGGAAGGAAGCAGCGAAGCAGGAACCTGGGACTGCTGCAATCCGCGCCCTCCCCACCGCTTGTAGCCCCGTTAGAAGGCATTGCAGCTGCGGGCCCTTTAAACGGCCCTGCTCCGCACTAGTTACAATGAACCCTCGGCTCTAATGCGAAGCAAGACTCTCTTTTTTTTTACAATGTCCCTCCCCGCCCGTTCTGTTTACACGCGCGCACTCGCTTCCTACGAGCGCGTTATGAAAAGTTTGGACACGCATCCGGGCTGCAAAAATCCCCAGATGTCAGCCACCGGCTGAGAAGCGTCGGTTTTGGCCGTCCAGATGTTTGCAGCCCCCCACCCCGCCCCTGGCCGCCCTGCTCAAAGGCGAGCCACCCAACCGGGGAGGGCGCCCACAATGGCCGCAGTCTTTCCGAAGGGCAAATCCTTGAGGAAAAAAAACACGAGCTGGGCACACACACACACACACCCTTCGGGGAAAGAAAGGAAAAAACTCAACAGATTCCCCTTCCTCTATTTGCATTTAAGAAGCCAGGCGAGCCCACTTACACGCCGGCCTGAGCCAAGACCGCCTGCCCCGCCGGGGGGATCCTCCGAGTCACAAACACCTTCATGAGCTGCTGCACCGCCGAAGTCATCCGAGCGTCTCGGCGAGAGTCTGGCTGGGGCGGTCTGGCCTTCGTCGCCTCTTCAGCTTAGGGCCGGCGGGAGCAATCGGCCCGGCAGCGCCCCCTGGTGCTCGTCGTCCGCCAGGTTAAACTTCAACCTCGGGGAGGGAGCCGAGAGAAAGAAAAGGTCGAAAATGGATCTCAGATCCATCAAGGTCTCAGATCGAAAGAGATATCGAAGGATGGGGATAAGGATTGTATGCTCAGGATCCTAACATCAGAGTGTATGTGTTTTGTGTTACCAGTAAGCAGCAAGAGGTTTGATCAATGTGATATTTGGGGCAAGAAAGGTGAGCAGCTCAAAACTGGCACAAATGAGAAAATGCTACTTGGGTGCTTGTACCAGTACTTGGGCGGCAGTCACAAGCTGAGAGGGATGACTTATTGAGGGTAAGGACAAGGACAAGGGTAGGACAAGAAGCAAAAGGTGGAAGTTCATTGAAGAGAGATCCTACCTGGAACTAAGGAGAAATGTTCTGACAGTGAGAGAAATTAACTGATGGAGCAGTTTGCCTCCTGAAGTTGTGGGTGTTCTATTGCTAGAAGTTTTCAAGAAAATCTTGGGCAGGGGATTGGATTAGAAGACCTCCGAGTTCCTTTGCAGCCCTATGATTTTATGTTATGTTTTTTTTTAATTCACATTTATATGCTGCCCTTCTCCGGAGACTCAGGGCGGCGGCTTACAATCTTTGGGAGCACAACCCAATGTGCTCAGCAATAGCCTTCATTCCATTGTATATGCCTGCTTATTACTAGGGCTTTTTGGCCTACCCCAAGCGGCATTTTTGCAAAGTCAGCTTATTGCCCCCAACAATCTTGGGTCCTCAATTTACCTACCCCGAGAGGATGGAAGGCTGAGTCAACCTTGAGCCTGGTGGGATTCGAGCCTGCACTAATTACAAGCAGCTGGAGCTAAGTGCTAGGTGTTTAACAGCCTGCACCACCAAGGCTCTTTTCTATGTTCTATGTACTTTTGATATGTAGCAGGAAAAGAGGGGGATAAGTCATCTCAGGGACCTTGGTTTGAGCAGAGAATGATATTGTGGGTGGTCTGTGCTCTTTACTGGTGTGTTCTTGTTTTGGAGCCACCTGCTTGTGTGGATCAGCCCTAAATCAATCCATCAAGTGCTAAAAGGGACATGATATTCAATCGAATGAAGACTCATTCAGCTAAGAGTAGACAGTCCAAGCAATGATTGATCTCTATTAAGGACAATTTTATTTTTTGAAAAGTGGGATTCTAATTCTGATTAAAAGAGAGCACTTTGTTAATGAACTGAACATTATAAGCACTTTGTAAAAAAACGAAAAACAAATTCGACATAACTAGCATGGTTAAAGTTGAAAAAAAAAGTCAGAAACAAATTTTGGACTTCCGGAAGGCTTATTTTAATGAATTCAGAGGGAAAGTGAACAGCAAACTATAGCTCAAATTTCCAAAGTGTAAACAAGCCAAGAGGGATGAGCCTGCCTGGAAAACAAGACACTGAACACAAAGACATAAAAACAGATTAATAAAGTAAAATAAAACAAGAGAGCTTTATGAATGAACAACAAGCTAACTAACAAGCTGAGAAGCAAAATGGAAGTACATGGAGAAAAAGGGCTAATAATTTAGAAAGAGTTTAAAATTTGGACACAGAGTCAGAATGGTTAAAGTCCAGCAGGATACTGTATACTGCATACCTGCTCTGGAGGACTTAGTGGCAAGGATAATGTTTTAAATATGAAGGCAATTCCAAATTATTATTAGCAGGGGGAAATCACAGTTGAAAAGTGTCCCAACAGACTGACCCCCTTTTGGGGTTCCTACCACACACTTAACACATATATATCCCTTCATTTAGATATTGTGGGAAGACACTAAAATATGTGTCCTTGTGTTTTAATAGTAGGATTGTGAATAGGCATAATAAAAATGACATTCTAGTTAAATTAGGTCCCTTATAAACAGAGAGAGGGACAGCAACAGGTAGGGTTTGGGAAGACCTATTGTGGTCCTTTCTTCTTGTCTTAAAAAAAACCACATACAGACAACCAATCTGACTAAGCACCTGTGCCATATTTGCATTGAGGGTCCCTGAACTTTAGGCCTCCCATATATTTCTACAGGTCAAATGAGAATAATGAAAATCATATTGTGGAAAGGGGGAGTGAAGGAAGAAGAACAAAGGGGCCGTTTAGATGAGAATATTATCCCCCCAATATGGAACATTGGACTGCAAGGTCATTCAGCCAGTTTGGAATGATAAAGGGAATTACTTTATTTAACAGAGAGACAGAGAACATTTTTATCAGTCTCTGTCAAGCCATCACTGGAACAACTGATTTAAGCAAGTTTAAGCAAGAAGAAAGAATTAGATAAGGGCCCTGCCAGAATAATGCAGAGGGCAAAAAGGGCATAGGCAGCCTTCTTTGAAAAGCAGCTAAAAAGATCTGCTTTGTTTTACAAAAGGGATAAAAAGGAAAAAAAAGGACACCTAATGACATTGTCAAATATAATAAAAGTAAAGATAAAATGCAACATAGAGACTTGCTCGGAAGGAACATTGGGAGCTAAGTATAAGTTGTTTTCCATCCCCAATTTAAAATAAAAAATAAAAAAGCTCAATGCAAAAAATGTGAAACTTGTTTGCTTATCTCAAGATGCAATCCCAGAATCTCTGGGAGATTTTTGAAGGTTGTAGCCATTGCAAACTTTCCTTCCCCCGGTCCCATCCAATATGCAGAAAGGAAGGTCAAAGGGACAGAAATGATAAAGGACAGGCAACTGTCTTCGTTCACCAATGACAGAGGTTGGGAAAATGGCTGATCAAAGGAGGTTTCTTGGATGCATCTTATTTACTCTGCAGCTCACCTCTTGTCCTAATCAGTACCAGCCTGGAAAGGATGCTGCAATTCCTCTTCTTTGGGTTTTTTCCCCCTTGAAGCCAGATACAATCACTCTAGCTGGCTGTGCGTCTTTGCGCATGTGTGCGTGACTCCCTCCTCGCACACTGCATGTTTGTGCATGCGTGTGCATTTCCCTCATGCACAGCATGTCTGTGCATGTGCACGCAATCCCCTCGTGCGCAGTGTGTCCCTGCGAAACCCCCTCCTCCCCCTGTGCATGCGCACCAGATACCCAACAATCAACTGTTGGGTGGCGGCGGGCACGCACGCATGCACAGTGGGGTTCTTCCGGGAGACCTCTTGCATGCCGGGGGAAATGGCTCTGCATGCCACTTCCAGCATGCATGGCATAGGTTCACCAACATGGGTATAGACATAATGGCATGACTATGCTTTGCTTCTGGAACAGAATGCACTCCTTCATTACAAATTATGGGAGGAAAAAGGTTTCAGAGGCTTCCAGTTGGTCAAGGAGAACTGAACATGGCAGACATCTATAGAATATTTCTCCCTTTGCTCCGTAACGCCAAGAGGAGAGGCAACAAGCAAGAGTTGGTATCGTGCATCTCAATGAGTGAGCTAATAGGGAAAAGTGATGATCTAAGATAGTGTCTCTTGATGTCATAAGCCTGCCAACTGATATGTTATAGGCCAGTGGTCACCAACCAGTGGACTGGGGACCACTGATGGTCTGCAAGAAAATTTTGGTGGTCCGCAGAGAAATGTCACTCCCAAAGCACCCGCCTGCAAAAAGCAAGGCTGCGCTGAACACAAGACTGTGCCTGCCATGGCCTCGCGGGAACACAAGGTTTAGGCTGCTTGCATTGCGAACAGCAGCTCCAGGGGAGGGCGAGGTGAGGGGAACCACGTCACCACCTCATGCCGCCGCCACACACACCGGCTGCTTCTTTTCCACTTCTTTTCTTCTTCTGCTTTTGGTTTAAAGCAGCAAAGTATCTTTTCTCTCCCAAACTCCGCCAGAAACGAGTCTTTGGGACTTGCAAGGCATCCTGCTCCAAGAAGCTGCACCAGCAAAGACTCATTTCTGGCAGAGTTTGGGGGAGAGAAAGAAAGACTTCTGCTGCTTCTGCTGCTTTCCTTGCATGAAGCCAAAAGTCTCTCTCTCTCTGTCCCCCTGAGAATGGAGCTGGAGACGGTATCCTGCGACTCCTAATAAAGAACGATTGATTGGTAGGAAAACAGGGTGGGGAACTTTCCTGCAGACTCCGTTCCGTGGGATTTAAAATTATGAGTTTGGTGGTCCCTGAAGTCCAAAAGGTTGGCGATCCCTGTTATAGGGAGTCCTTGAATGAAGCACAGTGACAGATTAAAAGGGAAATGACAAGATTTAGCTTTGAGAGCTCCAGGAATTCCAACAGAAAAAACACAGATCCTTATATCAGCCCTCTTACTTCATTTTGTTCAAAGGGTTGCCTGTGTCACAACTTGACAGATAACTTTTCCCTGCTTTGAAACCAACGGTAATTTATCGAAGACTTTTGATTTATCATTTCTTATATTTCTGTCTCTTCTTTTCTTTCTGGATCCTAAACTTTATATATCACTCTAAGAAGTTTGTACAGCTTTCTATTGATTTTCCCACCACCACCAAAGGAAGAAGTGAGCTCGAGAAGTAACCTTGTCAAGGAACCCACCTGTTAAGTTTGCATGAAGAGAGAGACGCGGAGTGCTTCAGCTCTTAAGTTTATTAGTGACTTCAGCTCAGAGCGGACCCAATTTGGCTTAGCGAGGCAGCTATATAGCCGGCTGCCGGCTGACAGCCAATCAGAGTGCAGGGTTTTCCGCTTTTTTAACCAATGCTTTTAAACACTTTACAGAACAATCAATCAATTCAAACTCTGCATACACCCCTCCCACTAGGTTTACTCCATACTCAAACCCCAGCCTATCTAATGTATTCTTTTAAATAGGTGGGGCTCTTACGTGTATGTTGAGACCTACGTCAAAGATGTTTAAGGTTCTCACCTTGTGAGGGAAGAAATGTGTCTGTTGACATTTCCTTACTGGGACTTCTAGTAATGGTAGAGCCTGTTTGGTTACTACAACCTGGTCTCTCCTCCCAATCCATCTCCAACCCAATATCAGCACCTAAGTCAGGTAGTGATGTGCAATCTTCCATTTGTAAAAATGGTTGTTGGCACTGTGACAGGTTTGGGATGGTTCCTGTCGTGTTAGCTCGTTCACATGGGGTTGATTCTTGCTTGCTGATCCTCACAATCCTCCCCTCCCCTGGAAGAGGCAGTAGGTATGGGAACCAGAGAGGAGCAATGGCGATGCTCCTGAGGTAGTCTGGATCTTAATGTGTGCCTGCTCCAGAGGACACCATCCTCCATTTGTACCCTGTAAGACCTGGGGCCTGTGATTTGGGTTATCTGGCAGGAATCATAATGGTTCACCCATAGGTTCTTAGCATAAACAGAATCACCCACAGTGAATGTGTGAATTTTGCTAGTGGTCTAGTGGTGCATTGGGTGCAGTAAGTGGGATGAAGGCGGTCAAAGGGAGACCTGGTTTTCACAATCCTCCCTTCCTCCTGGAAGAGGCAGTAGGTATGGGAACCAGAGAGGAGCAATGGCGATGCTCCTGAGGTAGTCTGGATCTTAACTGATCAATGTGCCTGCTCCAGAGGACACCATCCTCCATTTGTACCCTGTAAGACCTGGGGCCTGTGATTTGGGTTATCTGCAGGAATCCATAATGGTTCACCCATAAGGTTCTTAGCATAAACAGAATCACCCACAGTGAATGTGTGAATTTTGCTAGTGGAATCTAGTGGTGCATTGGGTGCGTAAGTGGGATGGCGGTCAAGGAGACTGAGTTTCCTACCATCAACAATTCAGCTGGGGTTAAGTTAGTTGAGGGGTTGGGAGTGATATGCTGGACACTGAGTAGTTTTCAACTTTCTCAGTGATGTCCCCTGACCCAATTGCTGAAGTTTTTCCTTGGTAAATCGTACGCGTTCAGCCTGGCCGTTGGGATGCCCAGGGGCTGTCAGGGCATGTCTGATACCCTGTTGTGCTAGATATGATTCAAAAGGTTGGATGTAAATTGAGGACCATTGTCAGAAACAAGCACATCAGGTAACCATGAGTTACAAAAGCTTTTAAGCTGTTTGATGACAGCTTCAGCTGTGGTGGATGCCATTGGGATAACCTCTAGCCATTTGGAATATGCATCTACTATAATAAGGAAAGTGTGCCCTCTGGTAGGGCCAGCAAAATCAATGTGAACCTGGACCATGGCCCTAGGACATTCCATTCCTGTTTGGGGGAGAGGTGGGGAGGCCTGACTATCTGACAGTTGGGACAGGATGCAACCCAGTTTTCAACCATTTTGCAAATACCTGGCCACCATACATAACTCCTGGCCAATCCCTTCATTCTGACAATTCCGGATGACCCTCATGTAACATTTCCAAAACCTCTTTCTGTAGTTTTGCAGTAATAACCACCCTGTCACCCCATAAAATACATCCTCTTAATACAGATAATTCAGTTTGCCTGGATTTAAAAGGTTGGGCAAGTTGAGGTAGATCTTGAAGTGGCCAACCTTTCTTAATCCAGCCTATAACAGGAGCCAATAAAGTGTCTTTGGCAGTCTCTCTGGCAATTTCAGCAGCATGTACTGGAAGCTTGGCAACAGTTTCTAGAAAAAGGTGTGAGTCTCAGGAGCAGGGTCCTCAATATGTGAAGGAAGTGGGCAGTGACTCAAAGCATCTGCGTGCCCAATGTCTTTACCAGGTCTGTGGATCAGTTTGTATGAATAAGCAGCAAGAAGTTCAGTCCATCTCAGCATTCTTGGTGACAGGATCTGATGCTAGGTTTGTCCCCTGCCACAATGCCTAAAAGAGGTTTGTGATCTGTGACAACAGTAAATGTTCTCCCATATAGATACTCATTGAATTTCTTGACAGCTGCAACAATTGCCAAGGCTTCCTTGTCCAGTTGGCTGTAATTTCTCTCCGCTTTAGTCAAAGTGCGAGAGTAAAATGCAATAGGGGCTTCCCTCCTGCTGGGAAGCCTGTGGCTCAAACCCGCCCCCACTCCAAAAGGGGAGGCATCAAAAGTCAGAACAACAGGAAAGTTTTTAGAGAACTGTATCAGCACAGCATCAGATGTGATTAGTCTCTTGATATTGTTAAATGCAGCTTGTTCCTTTCTGCCCCAGACCCATGCAGATTTTTTGTCCAGTAATCTATGTAGGGGTTCTGCAATGGTTGCCTTCTGAGGTAGAAACATATGATAGAAGTTAATGAGTCCCAAGAATGCTTGCAAATCTGCTTTGCATTTTGGCCTGGGGGCTTCTTTGATTGCCTGAACTTTGGCCTCTGTGGGGTGGATGCCATGTTTATCAATCATGTAACCCAAGAATTCCACTTTATCTGTTCTCAGTGTGCATTTTTCTTCTTTGACTTTTAACCCCGCTTTTTTGAATCTGGTTAGGACTTCTCTGAGTCTCTTGTGTGTGATCACATAGGCAAGGACTCCTTGGGGTCCCGTCGGCTGGCCAATGCCGGGTTGGCGGTCCCCGACGAAGCCTATTCTATTGTGCCCCTGACCTCTGGAATCAGCTTCCCCGGGCTCCGTCTGGCCCCTGACCTCCGCGCCTTCCGCCGTGAATTGAAGACCTGGTTATTTAAGCAAGCCGGGCTGTGACCCTTTGGGGGGGGATGGCTTTTATTATAGTTTTATTGTGTATTTGTGTAATTGCATCTTAATGGGGCTTGTTAGTTTAATTCTTTTTTAATTATTTATTGTTTCCTTGTTTTATTTGTGAGCCTGAGTCTTGGAGATGGGGCGGCATACAAGTCTCATTAATAAATAATAAATAAATAAATAACTGAGTGTCATTTTCAGCAGAAATTAAAACGTCATCAAAATAAGGCACCACCCCTGGCAACCCTTGTAGCATCCTTTCCATAAGGCTTTGGAAGATGCCTGGTGCCACTCTTACTCCAAATTGCAACCTTTTGCATTCGAAAGCACCTCTATGGGTTACAATGGTTTGGGCTTCTGCAGTGGCATCATCAACTGTTAACTGTTGATATGCCTGGGCCAGGTCCAATTTGGCAAAAACTGCCCCCACCAAGAGAATGTAATAAATGATGCACTACTGGAACTGGATATGCACTTTGTTGTAGCGCATGGTTCAATGTCCCCTTGTAGTCTCCGCAGATTCTCACAGACCCATCAGCCTTGACTGGTGTGACTATAGGTGTCTCCCACCTGGAGTGGTCAGTGGGCTCTAAAACCCCTTGAGCTATTAGTTTATCTAATTGTGCATCAATTTTTTTCCTTTAAGGCAAATGGAACCCTTCTGGGTTTTAAACGGATTGGTTGTACCTTGGGATCTAGGTTAAAGGTGATAGGGGTCCCCGAGTACTTGCCTAATCCGTCGCTGAAGACCTCTGGAAATTCAGACTTCAAGGCCTCTTCCCACTCAGTGTTGCTCACATGATTGATGCCAGTCATCTCGATGCCCAGTGGATTGAACCATTCAAGTCCCAGCAGACTTGGGCGATCCTTGTCTAAAATGGTCAGGGGTAGACGCTTGGTGTGGCCCTTGAACTTCACGTTGAATTCTCTTGTTCCAACTACTGGAATCTTGTTCCCTTGGTAGTCTTTAAGAGTCAATGCCTGCTTCTTGAAATGAGTCTTCTGAATATTTGGTAACAGTCTTTGAATAGTGTCCCATGACACCATAGATAGGTATGAGCCTGAGTCCACTTCCATTTGGCAAGGCCTTCCTTCAATAAGTACCTTGACATGCACTTTTCTGATTTTTAAAGGGGAAGAATAACCAATAGTTACTGTTTGATGAGTTTTATTCTTCCCATTTGCTTCTGTGCTGTGCCCCATTTTCTCACTGAGGTTGTTTGGCTTGAATTCTTTGTCTTCGTTTGGAGCAAACTTCCTTCTGTTGAGTGGAGTTCTGGATGATTTGCAGACTCTTGCTAGGTGTCCTCTTCTTTCACAATGGAGGCAAATGGTGTCTAGAAACTTGCATTCAGTGCGGGGGTGGCTTCCCCCACAATCTGCAGTAGAAATCTTGCCTATTTCTCCCCAGGTCTTTCTTTTTCCGCTCCATTCTGAGTCTGTAAATTCCTTCCTCCACCTCACTGCAATCTGATTCAGAATCTAGTTCCTCACAATGATTTGTGGAGGACTTTTTCCCATCAGAATGGCTCGTGGCCCTGTTCATTTTCCTCATGGCTGCTGCTGAGGACTTGGTAGCTTCTGCTGAAGAGGCTTCTTCTATTGCTTCTTTCAGCGTCATCTTAGGTTTCATTAACAACTTACTCTGTAACACCTTGTCTTTAAGGCCCAAAATGAAACGATCGCGCATGGCCTCCTCTAAACTGTTGAATTCGCATGCACCCCCAATGCCTCTTAAACTTGCCACGAAGTCGTTTATGCTTTCGTTTTCCCCCTGATCATGACAGTAAAACTCGTGTCTCTTAATGAGGCACGATACTTGTGGCGCGTAATGGGCTCTTAACAGCCTTTCCAGATCAGGCCAAGCCATTACCTTCATGTCTGCTGCTCCTGCGAGTGCCTTTGCCATCTTGAAAACTGCCAGACCGCAGTATGTAAGGAAAACCGCCCTCTTCCGCTGCTCGGAAATGGTGGCAAGATCGTTTCCCTCCAGATACATTTGGAAACAATCTGCATACGACTCCCAGTCTTCTGCCATCGGATCGAACGGGGCTTGGGGGGGGGTGTTCAGCGCAGCCATCTCGCTCTTCTTTTGTTCCGCGTTGCCTTCTCTTCAGGGGAATCCCATCCTCGTCGCCAGTGTTAAGTTTGCATGAAGAGACAGACGCGGAGTGCTTCAGCTCTTAAGTTTATTAGTGACTTCAGCGCAGAACGGACCAGATTTGGCTTAGCCGAGGCAGCTATATATAGCCGGCTGCCACGGCTGACAGCCAATCAGAGTGCAGGGTTTTCCTGCACTTTTTGACCAATGCTTTTAAACACTTTACAAGAACAACCAATCAATTCAAACTCTGCATACATAACACCTCCTTTATTCAGTTACTGTACAGTTGCTTTTCTGTTTCTTGAAAGTGCTTTAGCCTTAATTGCTGGACCAGTACACAAAACCAATACAAAGAAATTAACCCAGTGAACCTTTTCTCATCATTTTACCACAATAACAAAGGGAAAAAAAACCTTTACAGCCATTTACATTCAAGACAAGGTAAAAGAACCAGAGCAGGAAAGAAAAAGAGAGGGTTTCTTCTTGGGCCACCTCATATAAATTCATGTTAGGATTCATATGCTTTCCAAATAACTAACTGCTAGTATGGAAATCACTTGTTGAATTCTGTTCCAAAGAAATTCTCTGGGTCTCTGTGCATTTCTGGTTTATAGAGCGAATAAATATGAGACAGTGGCTCATCAATTTATTCCTGGAAACCACACAGTGGCATGAGGGTCTTTTCCCACTGCAGAGTTGAAGCACTACCTTCCCATTTCTGAATCGGCAAAAAAAACTCCATGAGAAATATCCCCCTCTGTTATCTCTGTTCAAACATTATAACAACACTGGTGCAGTTCAAAAGACAGAAATGGGGTCTCGTTCATGAAATGAAGACAATTTCTTAGAGGCAAAAATGAAAGTAAGTGCAGTTGGAAAAGACCTTCAGAAATACTGGTAGGTGGGCCAATCAGAATATTTACTGCAGTATAATCAGTGATTTCTAACTGTTGTCTTCCTTATATTTGCAGAAATAAATTTATAGTATCAGAGTGAGCAGCATCGAGGGTATCTCCAGAGTGTGATAGAAAATAAAATGGTGGTTGTCATGATGCATCAAAGCTCCACCCATTTTTTTCCATGTCTGTTCTTGGGGCATAAAACAACACCGTGGCTGCCATCTTGATTTTTTTTTTTTACCTAACTCTGATGATATCTTTGAATCATATATTTGGGAAATTGAAATTAGGACTTGGTTATTTGCAAAATCAATAAAGGCAGGATACAAATAAATAAATATGAATTTAGCATGTTTATACAATCCCTGTAGTCAAGTGCTACAAGATATGTAAACAACTGATATTCAATACCCATCCCTGAAGCAAAGAAATTTAATCAGTTTCACTTTTTTTAATCTTAGGTGCCAAATATAGTTATGAGCCTCATATAAGGGGTAGTTAACATGCTGAAAAGAAATATGAGGAGAAACAATACATAAAATACATACATTAGCAGTCCACCAGGAGAAAATTATTTTGCTAGAGTTTCAAAAATTGCACTCTCCTCCCCCAAGGTATTAAGGTTTTTAACACCACTCAACTTCTTATTCAGGAAAAAAACCAAGAATATAAATCTAAGATATCTACATTTTTAACCACTAGGTGTCTCCATGACATCCACCCCATTCCTGTGGCCATTTTTTAGCACCTGCATTATACCAACAGCCCTATTTCAGACTCTACTTAAAATTCAATTATTAGGTCAATTGACTGTAAGAGCAAAGTCACAGCCAAACAGAACATCTTATGTTTACATTTTATAAAAGACAAAAACAATCTTAAAATTAGAAGCAATTTTTGAAATTTATTCAAATATATTATGTGTCTTTTATTTATGAGTATGACGCTGAATGCCCCAAAGCATGGCATGGTGAAAGAGAAACAATATGAAAAAGAAAGGATGGTATAAGTATTTGGCCAAAAACACAACAGAATTTTGAGTAGTCTGCTTTGGCTTTTGTCAAGGTTGCCCTTCGGACATTTGGCCAGGCTAGGTGGGTGCATCAAACCATAGCCGCAACCAACAACATGAAATGAATTAACAGTACTCCATCTTGAAAAAAACAGACCCCTAACAACAGCAAGGAACTGTTTCCTCCAACATCTTTTCTTGTCTTTGTGGAACATCTTTCCAATCCAGTAGAGCAATTTCTTTTGCTAGGGTTTTGCGTCCTCACCTGTGTTAGGCCATAGATGTCTTCCCTTGAATGAAAAAGACATTTCAGGGGCTAGAATCTGGACATGGTGACCATCTTCACCAGCCCTTCATAATGCAGAGGGCAAGAGCCCTTGCAGGAACTACGCTATCAGCCTAGGGAGTCCTACAAATCCTTTTCTAGAGAAGAGAATCCATGGTTGCCCCAAATGCTCATGTCTCTCTGTGATAGATTAACCCCAGAAATCTCAGTGAAGCAACCTGCACATTCCAATGTCACACATAGTTTGTTTGACGAGAGGCTTTCCCTTCCCACATCATTTTTTAGTTGCAGGAACTGGGTATGTCTGGTTTAATGAAAAGAAGGACTAGGGGAGACATGATCGCAGTGTTCCAATATCTCAGGGGCTGCCACAAAGAACAGGGAGTCAAGCTATTCTCAAAACACCTGAGGGCAGGACAAGAAGCAGTGTGTGGACACTAATCAAGGAGAGAAGCAACTCAGAACTAAGGAGAAATTTCCTGACAGTTACAACAATTAATCAGTGGAACAACTTGCCTCCAGAAGTTGTGAATGCTCCAACACTGGAAGTTTTTAAGAAGAGATTGGACAATCATTTATCTGAAATGGTATAGAGTTTCCTGCTTGAGCAGGGGGTTGGACTAGAACATGGGTCGCCAACATTTTGGACCTCAGGGACCACCAAACCCATAATTTTAAATCCTGTGGACCAGAGAGGTAGGAAAACAGGGTGGAGAATTTTCCTGCAGACTTTTTTGGGATTTTCCCAGAGACCCTGGGAAAATCCCAAAAAAGTCTGCAGGAAAATTCCCACCCCGTTTTCCTACCGATCGATCATTCTTTATTTGGGATTGCAGGATACCATCTCCAGCTCCATTCTCAGGGGAGAGAGAGAGAGAGAGAGAGACTTTTGGCTTCATGCAAGGAAAGCAGCAGAAGCAGCAGAAGTCTTTCTCCCCAAACTCCGCCAGAAATGAGTCTTTGTGAGACTTGTTGCACCAGCGCAGCCTCTTGGAGCAGGATGCCTTGCAGGGTCCCAAAGACTCATTTCTGGTGGAGTTTGGGGGAAAGAAAGAAAGACTTTTGCTGCTTTCCTTGTGTGCAGCCAAAAGCAGAAGAAGAAAGAAGGGGAAAGAAGCAGCCCAGTGGCCAGGCGAGGCGCGTGGGGCGCATGATGCAAATTCCCCCTTTTCCCCCTCCCCTCACTACCTTGTGTTGTTCTCAAGGCAAGCAATGCAGCCTTGTGTTCCCACGCAGCCTGGATTAATTGCTTTGGGGGTGACATTTCTCTGCAGACCACCAAAATTTTCTTGCAGACCACCTGTGGTCCCCGGCCCACTGGTTGGCAACCACTGGACTAGAAGACCTCCAAGGTCCCTTCCAACTCTTCTAGTCCAGTGCTGTCCAGTCTAGTCTAAATTTCAGAATCAGCCACTGAAAACCAACCAAATGCTACTAATATTAATTACTAATATTACTAATAGCATTTAACTTAGTCTTACCCAGAGACGTGCTGTGTGTTTTGGCAACCATCTTTACATAGTACAGGTAGTCTTCACTTAATGACCATTCATTCAGCAATCATTTGAAGTTGCAGTAGTGCTGAACGAATGGTAGTTACAACCATTCCTCAAAGTTATGGCCATTGCAAGGCCCTTGTGGCCATGATCAAAACTCAAGCATTTGGCAGCCCAGTGCGATCCACTTGTCTATCTTCCCTCCATCTCTGTCCTTTTGGTTGCCCTGCACTCTGCCATTAATGCTTTCCCCTGCTGTCTTCTTCTTACGGCTGCTGCTGAGATGTGTCCAGTTGCTAGCCCTTCATGGAGGCCTTGTGCAGTTTTGTGCAGGGCCATGTAAGACTTCATGGAAGCCTCATGAGGTCTCATGATGGGTCAGCAACTGCCTTAGCTGGGTGTGCCTCATCAGGAACGGGAAGAAGAAAACAGTAAAGAGGCAGCAGGAGTAGGCAATAGTGGAAGAATTTAGTGCAGCCAAACAAGCAGAGATGGGGGAGGATAGGAAGATGCAGGGAGTTGAAATGGAGGCAAGTGCAGCAGGGCAGGAGAAGTGTGAGACTCTTGTCTATTGGCTGCAACTGGGACTGCTGTTGCTAAGCAGTGTGCAGCAGCAGCCAAAAAAGCTAATGCAATCCTAAACTGCATTAACAATACAATCAAGATCAAGTGAGGTACTAATACCACTCTATAAAGCCTTAGTAAGACCACACCTAGAGTACTGCATCCAGTTTTGGTCACCACACTATAAAAAAGATGTTGAGACTCTAGAAAAAGTACAGAGAAGAGCAACCAGGATAATTAGGGGACTGAAAACTAAAACATATGAAGAACGGTTACAGGAACTGGACATGGCTAGTCTAGTGAAGAGAAGGACCAGGGGAGACATGATAGCAGTCTTCCAATATTTGAGGGGCTGCCACAGAGACAAAGGGGTCAAGCTATTTTCTAAAGCACCCGAAGGCCAGACAAGGAATAATGGATGGAAACTGAACAAGGAGAGATTTAACCTGGAAATAAGGAGAAACTTTCTGACAGTGAGAACAATCAACCAATGGAACAGCTTCGCCTTCAGAAGTTGTGAGAACATCATCACTTGAGACTTTCAAGAAGAGATTGGACTCCCATCTGTCAGAAAAGATGTAGGGTCTCCTGCTTGGGCAGGGGGTTGGACTAGATGACCTACAAGGCCCCTTCCAACTCTGATTATCTGTTATCTGTTAAGTGGTGCATTTATGGGATGTTTTGCTTACCAACTGCTTCACTTAGGAATGAAAATTCTGTTCCCTATTAGGATTGCTAAGTGAGGACTACCTGTATATGTCCTTGGGAGTGCAGAAGCAATTTCTAATACTAGGATCTCGTGTTGCAGGAGGTGAGCAGGTAATGCCTGCTCATGCAAAATGAAACCCAACAGAGGGAACAAGGTGATCATAAGCAACTTTCTCATGCACTGGCCTGCCCATTGGAGTTGACGCTGATGTCATCAATTCACTGCTCCATCCACTACCACCCTGAGCCATGCAAAAAAGATCTACCCCCCCCCCTTCAAAAAATCTTTCCCCTGCAGTGGAGAAATTCTTCATACCCTGCACTAAGATGTGCAACCAGACACCAGAGATTCCTCTGCCAATATTATTTACACGTTTATCCCAGAAATGTGAGCTTAGTACTCTTGGAAAAAACTTCCATATAGGAGGTGCATGGAAAGAGAACACTGGATAACTTTAAAGATAAAACAAGGTTGGTCATTCTATTCACACTACTGGCTGAATGTCAATCAAAGGCTCTACGTTCAAGGGCAAGATTTCTGAACAACAGTGTCCTGCTTTTACACCCTCCAGAAGTATCTGTCTGGCTACTTCGAGGAATAGTAAGTTTGGCTAGATGGGCAACTAATCTGTCTAATCTGTGTTGGGCAACTTGGAACTCTCTAAATGCAGCTGGCTCATTTTTTCCACCATCCCTGGCTCTGATAGAAGTCAGAGTCGTATACCATCTGGACTGGCAGAGGTTCCTTATTCAAAGTCCAACGTTTAAAAAGCTATTCTTATTTATAGCATTAAGGATCCAGGTTAGTTATTGTGAGAGTCTTCCTTCACACAAAAACAATTACTACTGGGATTTGGATTGGAGCAATAAGCACACAGTCTCTACTTTAGGACAATGAAGCCCAATGTACCTAAACCCAGATATACAGGAACAATGGGATAGCTAAGTAACCATGATGCACTTGTTTTATTTAACTACTAGGGTGGAAGCTAGTTCAAGGTTTGCAAGCACCTGCTTTAATGGTGTTGAAAACCCTGAGACTTTTGTGTTTCGATGAGCGTTGTTGTCTCTTTGAAAGTTCCTCTGCAAGAAAACATTAGCTGAAGCCGCTTTCTATACACCAGGAAAATGGAAAGCAAAAAGTGCCAAGGTTGATAAGGTGTCGATAATTATTATTTTTATTCTTATTATTATTTCTGGGAATGTGTCCATTCTCCAAATGCAAATATATTGGAGATCATCCCTGCAGATTGCCCAATGCTCAGTAAGAAACGCAGATAATTTTAATGAAACGGCTTTCCTTCAGCAAATGCCAAGTTAGCTTAAAAAAAAAAAAAGGTCACATTCAAAAAAGATTGCTTATCTCTCAGTGACATTCATGTTCCACAATGAGCAGAACAGCAGCACTAACATCACCGCTAATGTCAGACTGGTGTCTACAGGCCTGGCGGCATGGCTAAAAGCTTCGGAGAGACACAGAGCAATATGTAATTAATTAGAAAAAGCTATGTTTAACACAGGTTCCAGTTGATAGGATTCATCATGTGCCAAGAGGCAAGGAAAGAGCTGCTCCAGCCCTCTTGACCGATGCTCAGTGATTTTCCACATTCATTATCTATCCTAGACACTGCTGCTGCCAGGACCTCTAGAAGGCAAAGCCATTGCTCTTCTTACTCCTCTAATGCTACTGAAGGAAGACTTGTTTTACAACAGCTGATGCCCATCTTTTGTGGACAAGAAACTGAAGAGGTGGGGAACAGCAGCGAGGCTCAAAACACGGGTGAAATTTCTCTCCCTCAAAAAGCATGCAAAAGAGCAAAAATAACATTTCCTCTAAATGTATTGGACCAGGAGTATCAAACTTGATTTCATTGAGGGCCGCATCAGAGTTGTGTTTGACCTCAGGAGCAGGGGTGGGATTCAATTTTTTTTTTTTAGGACCGGTTCTGTGGGCATGACTTGGTGGGCGTGGCAAGGGAAGGTTACTGTAAAATCTCCAGTCAGAGGTGGTATTTGCCGGTTTTCCAAACTACTCAAAATTTCCACTATCGGTTCTCCAGAACTGGTCAGAACCTGCTGAATACCACCTCTGCTCGGGAGGCTGGGGTGGGTGTGGCCAGGGAGGGTGTGGCCAGCATGACACCACTCGTGTCAGGGTGCCTGTGGTGGCCCAAGGGTTCTGTCAGTGAAAATGGGCTCCTGGGCCCTGTTTTCGGCTGCAATGGCCACCTGCAGTCCTCTGCCAACAAAACAGAGCCTGGGACGGCTGTGTGCAGCCTTCCTGAGCTCCATTTTGGCTGGCAGAGGCACCGCGGGCTGGTCTTTGGCTGTTTCAAGAACAGCCCCGCGGGCCAGATCTAAGCAACCCGTGGGCCGGATCCAGCCCGCAGGTCTTCAGTTTGACACCCCTGTGTTGGACAATTGCCATCATAACTGAGGTTCATGCTGGGTGAACTGCAGTCTAACAATCTGGAAGACACCAAACTGGGGAAGGCTCGGCTAAAGGACAAGATGTCCATGTGCAAAAAGGCTTTTGTTTTGTTTTGCAAAGGGAAGATTTCCCTGATCTGGATGTGGCATATTTAGGGAAACCTTCACAGAGACCTCGCTGCTGGGGACAAATGGCCAACATCATTCCTTAAGAGGGGAATGGGTTGCCCTCAATCTTAAATTAGCTGCTTTTCTGGCACAAGCACTAGGAGATCCCCTCAGCAGAGGCTGACAAAACCTTGCCTGAAGATATTTCAACAAAATAGCTTTTATCCTGAAGGCTGTGCGTGTTTCTAAATGCATCTAGCTTCTTGGAGTCCCATTCATAGTTGTACTAGATGACATCTAATTTTTCAAAACTTACTGTATTCTCTCCAACCCCAGAAAATCCATTTCGTCCTTTCCCCCCCCGCCCCCTTGCAGCTATTCAGCTTGGCATGTTGCCATTATTCTTTCCTACCAATCACGTTGTTTACTTCTTCTGGAGAATCAACTACACAATAAAATTAACCCAGGCTAAGGGAGGAGCCACACTAAATCACAAGAGGTGGGGGAGGCATGCAGGAGATCTGAGGGCCATAAAGCATCCTCTATTCTTGGGAGAATCCCTCTATTCTTTCTCTAGATTAAGAGAACAATGGGGCTCCCACTCAGCAGCTGGTCAGACAGCTTGTCATTAAAGCAAAATGTAAATGAACAAAACCATATACATGTCAGGACTCTTACATTACCAGAATATCGTGAGACCTTTGCAGCTCAAAAGCTTCCTAACAATAACAACAACAACAAACAACAACAACGGGAGATCAATTAATTCAGACAGGATGCTTATCTGGATTGTGTTCACCAGAAGAAGTATTGTTTTGCCAGCCCTTCTATTTGCTTCAAAGAGTGGTATGATCAATAGCCATCCCCAGGTTTACGGGCTGGTTGTATTTCTTGTATTCTGTAGAGAGCAATTAAATTGGGAAGATCACCAACAACAATAAAATCAAAGCAACAACAAGTTCATACAGTCTTGTATTTTCAGAGGTATGTATCTGACATAGGGCAGGGGTGTCAAACTCGTGTCATCACGGCGTTGTCACATGATGTATCACGACTTCCTCCCCTTTGCTAAACCGGGCATGGGTGTGGCCAGCGCGTGATGCATGTGGGTTGTGGGCCGTGAGTTTGACACCCCTGATATAGGATGTGCTTCTAAGAAAGGAAATACATTGTTAAGCAGAAGTATATAATGTACAATTCTCCATCCTTTAAATGGAATTTTGGGCTTTGGGACTTGAGTGCTGTGGATCTCCAAGTGCCAGGGATATTATGACAATGATAATTTTTACAGTAATTTTATACTGTTTTTCTGTTTTGTATATTACTGTACAGTATGCCACCATTATGACTCTTATATCAGCTGTGGCTGTTGCTTTTGGATGCTACTTGGCGGAACCTAATTGAGGTTTACAATTTATAAATTCATAAATTGATTGAATGAATAAATAAATGAACGAACAAATGGCAGTCTTCTCCAACGTGTTGTTCTCCAGATGTGTTGGAGACAACTATCAACATTTCCAGCAGCCTTAACTAAGGTTTGAGAGTTGGCATCCTAACATAGCCAGAAAGGACCTGGCTAGTTAAGGATATTATCTGGAATAGTTCAGTCACCTCAGGAGAGATGGATCACATCATGCAAGTTTAATAAATAAACTACCATTAATGGTCTGTTTTCTGGCTTCGTTGTCAATAAAACATTCATATGAATGGTAACTGCACTAATTTCCATATCCCTGGGAAGGGAACCAGAGCTCTCTAGTTGGTAAGTGGCAAAGGGGGCCCCACTCTCTTGGGATGAGCCTTGGAGAGCGGGCCCAAGCTTTGAACTTCAGGTCTATCAAGAGTCTGAAATGTCCTGAAGCTTTAATGCATTCAGACACTTGGGTATTACACCTCCTACTCCCTCCACAAATCACACATTAGATTATGTGTGGGATCAGCTTATCTAATGAGACTGAAGCTTCCTGATAGGATTTTCATTTTATCGCTTATCCATCATTTATTCCACCGTTCTGCACATTGTCAGATTATGCAGACTTAAGCCTTTTAGTTTTAATAATTGCTTTAAAAAAGTTGATTATCTTTCTCTCAATCAAGAAAAGGATTTATGTCAGGAGTGCATATCCTCCATTGTGACATCTTTGTGCTTATCTCATGAGTGGCTGCTGCATGAAGAAATGCCAGGCCTTGCTTTCCTTCTGACATTTCATCGGCTACTAGAAGAGCCAACTGCTTCCCAAGTCACAGATGCCACGAATCAAAACACAGGGCAGGACAGGGATCCTTACATCCTTAAAACCTCCTTTTGTGGAAGAGTTGATAGAAGTAGAGGTAGTCCTCAACTCAAGGCTATATTTGAGCCCAGAATTACCAGTCATGCCAGTCCTTAAGCAGGTCACCACATGATGACTATGCCCGGTGAAAAATGGTCATGTCACTTTTTTCAGTGGTGGTATAACTTCGAACAGTCACTAAATGAACTTTTGTAAGTTGACAACTACCTGCATTATAAATTGGAACCAACAAATGAAGGATACAGAAAGCGAATGTTTAAACATTGAAATACTTCACCAAGACTCAAATATTACTGAACAACATCAAGATCAAAGGAGATTATTTACCAGAAACAATATATTCAGGGATGCAGAACTTGAAGAGATTGAGAAAAATTGTGAAAAAGGAAGTGCCCAAAACCATAGTAGAAGAGTAGAAGAAACTCAGATAAGAACAACTGCAAATATAAAGGAAACCTCTGATACGTACTACACAAATGTTAACTTAGGAGAAATAATAACTAAAGAGTCAATACAGGCCAGCACTGAAAGCACCTATTAATTGACTCCCCTGACAATAATAATTAAAAAAGAAAATTATACCATATGCAGATTTACCAACAGAAAGACAAAGACTGCCAGCACTGAACGTTGTGCCCCAAACAAATTTGGCACCTATAATAAAGGATGTGAATACAACGTTTACAAGGATTAAAAAAAAATCTATCAAACAAACCAATCAGTTTGCCTACAGTACAGCAGTGATGGTTACAGAAAAAAAACTCATGTTATGAAAATTAGAAAACCAAAAGCAAAATTACATTCAATCCCAAAGTGGAAGATCAGACTGCAGGCCAAAATAAAGAAATTAAGTAATTAAGTAATTTAAAGAACATGAAAGGAGAAAAAAATTGAAGAATGAAAGAATCAAGACAAGCCTAATAAAAAATATTGACTTAGCACCAGAAGCAGTTTCAGAAATCATAAAGCAACAAGTAATAGCTTGTTGAGTGCTATGGGGAAAATTGAGTATTATGAAACCCAAATCATCCAGATTAAATAAAATCAGCCATTTCAGTCAGACCAGAAGTAATTCCACCAAAGTATAAATAGCAAAGGAAATTCTGAAAATAGAAAACAAAACCAAAAGAAAACAATCCAGTTCTGGAAAGATCTATGAGAAATTCAAAAAGACTAATAAAAATGCTGGTTGAATAAATTTTTTTGAAATGTTTGATTTTTAGTAAAAAAATCAACTGGAAGAACTACATAATAACATCAGAAATAGTTAAAAATGGAAAAGGATTAAAAATTGGACATCTGAAAATCATCAATTGCACGGCTTTTAGCTCAAATATCTAACTAGTTTACATCTAATCATAGCTAAACAGCTTAATGGAGCATTGCATAAAGGAGAGATCAGTGACTGGTTAATAATTGGCAAAATGTATCTTATTCAGAAAGAGCTAGTGAAAGGGACAACACCAGAAAAATATAGGTCAATAACATACTTGCCTATAATATTTAAATTTCTCACATGCATAATAGCAGATAACATCCAAGATTATTTGGAAGAAAACAAGATCCTTCCAGTAGAACAGAAAGGAGATAAAAGGAAAAGCAGAAGTGCAAGGATCCTGATAAAATCATTTTTGAAAATTGCAAATGGTCTGGATTGACTATTAAAAAGTGTTTTATTCATTACTACATAGGTGGATAATCAAATGTCTGGAAACAACTGATGTCAGTAAAAACATGAGAAAGTTTATAGAAAAATAATGAAGCAATGGAAGATGGAATTGATGGTTGGAAATGAAATATATGGGCTTATCAACATTGGAAAAGTCATCTTCTAGAGTGATTAATTATTACCCTTATCATTTGTCATTGCTATGATCCCACTTTTAGTGATTTTGAAGAAAACAAAACTTGGCTACCAAACAACAACAACAAAAGCTAATGAAACATCACATGTGCTTTATATGGAGGGTCTGAACCTTTATGGAAACTCAGAAATCAAAATCCAGTCACGGACAAACACCATAAGAATTTTTAAGAATTTGGCCTACAGAAATTATCTACAGTAGCAACAAATTGGGGTAAAATCACAAATAGTAACTGCACTGAATGGCCAAATGACCAAACCATCAGGGGCCATCAGGCTGAAACCTACAAGTATCTGTGCATTTTACAGTTGGATAACATCAAATATGGACAAAATAAAAATAAGGAAACAAAATTCCCATCTGTTGGTTACAAAAGGCCACATTGTTTGGACACGCACATATACTACACCAATATATTATGACATCCTACCGTGTTTCCCCGAAAATAAGACCTACCCCAAAAATAAGACCTACCCCGAAAATAAGACCTAGTGTGTTTTTGGGAGCCAAAAAAATATAAGACAGTGTCTTATTTTCGGGGAAACATGGTATGCGATTTGTTCCTGGTTTCGTACATGAATAAATGTACATTGTTCTACATGAATATGGTAAGTGTTTTTTTTTTCATTAAAAATATATACATATATAAGACCTACCCCGAAAATAAGACCTAGTGTGTTTTTGGGAGCCAAAAAAAATATAAGACAGTGTCTTATTTTCGGGGAAACACGGTAGGTTCTTGGGAAGAACGCGATGAGTATAAAGGCCAACACCAGCTAAAGAATTGGTAGCTGTAATTTGACATTGTGATGATGATAATGACAATGATGACAACAACAGCAACAATAATATGAGTAATAATGATACAATGCAGCCCTTTAGACAATGTGCCAGTTACCCAATTTTTCATTCTCTGCGAAATTTGCACAACTATATTTTATTTGGGATATATTCAAAAGTAAGTTAACAAGAGAGCAATGCTTTCACAGGTGACATTGCACAATCTCACATAAGGCACTGTAAACACAAGAGCAGGTTGAAAGGGAGCATCTCAATGGAAGAGAAGAAATGGAAAAGAATAATATACTTTTGGTTGAAATGTACCATCGTTTATTGTTTAAAATGAAATGATTGCTACTTTACATTATAGCTTATTGAAATATTAAGATCAAACTGTTGCATATGACCTTGGGGGTCTCTTCTGCAATAAGCAATAATTTAATCTAACCAAGGAGTTGTAGCTTTAGACTTGAGAAAATTAGTTTAATGTTACAAGCTGCCTAGAAGACCAGAATTTTGTTCTTCAGAGGGAAAAACTGATCTTTGGAATCAGAAAAGTAAGGAAATAACTTTCTGAGAAACTTCACTTAAAAATTGTTTGTCATGCAACAGTGTCATTTGAACAAACCCTTGGCACATTGAATAAACTGGCAATAATGTGGGATATCTGCCTGCTATAGAATGACAAAGGTTGAGAGATCAAATCCACAGACGAAAAAAACCTGGAATTAACAATGTGTATTTTGAGAAAAGAGAGACAACCCCCTCCCCCCGGGCAGGCAGATGGCATGAATATTAGTGTATGAAAATGACTAGCACATTGAGAATTTCCCAGTGTATTTCTTCCTTGTTTTTGGCTTGCTTCTATAATTAATTTATGGAAAGTACCTAAATTGGGAATAAACACCATCTCACAAATCCCCTCTAATCTCTGCCTGTATTTCTGAAATGATACCCTTAAGGTATAGTCTTCTAAAATGATTAAACTCCTTTCTTTTAGCTAATTTTTTTTAAATAAAGCTTTTTAATTTTTGGAAACAGTTGTAGCAGGTATGAATGGCCTGGACTTCAGTCAGAACTATTTGAGATGCAATGTATGGTTGCCAGTAGTCTGCCTTCTCACTACTTTAGTGCTTTTCAACCAGAGCTAAAGAGTAGTTCCTTTGAAAAGAGATCAACGTCTTTCACAACTCTGATTGCTTGTACTCCCATTTAGGGCTTGGCTTGATCATTTCTCCCTTGGAGTTGGCCTTGGAAGTTCCTTCCTTCCTTCTGGGCTAATTTTTCAGCCATCCCAACCAACCTTTAAGAGCCTTGGTGGTGCAGGCTGTTAAATGCCTAGCACTTAAGTTCCAGCTGCCTGCAATTAGTGCAGGCTCAAATCCCACCAGGCTCAAGGTTGACTCAGCCTTCCATCCTCTCAGGGTAGGTAAAGTGAGGACCCAAGATTGTTGGGGGCAATAAGCTGACTTTGTAAAAATGCCGCTGCTAGTAATAAGCAGGCATATACAATGGAATGAAGGCTATTGCTGAGCACATTGGGTTGCGCTCCCAAAAATTGTAAGCCGCCCTGAGTCTCTGGAGAAAGGCGGCATATAAATGTAATTTAAAAATAAATAAATAAATAAAAAACCTTCCCTCTTGACTCCTTTGCCTGGAGAGGACATAGATTTTTACCAAATGCTGTCCCTGGATTTGTGGAATGTTCCAATTTTCTGCCCACAGTGTTAGAGACAAAACAATTATAAAGCGATGCAAGGGTTAATTCCTGCAGGGGATCTGACATGGTTACCCTCCAACACTACCAGTGCAGAACACTCTGACCACAGCCAAAGCAGGACTGTACAAGGAAAAAAATCAATCAAATTGATTGCCGGACAATGACAACAATTCATTGCAAGTGACTGCAATGTACAAAAGATGTGTGGACTGCCTCCACTGCATTAGTTTCAGTGGCATAATTGTAGAGGCTTCTGGTAGAATATGCTTGTTGTAATGGGGGAGATGCTTAGCATCAGATTTGTCTGCAGTGTTGTTCTTTATTTATTTATTTAATTTATATTGCCGCCTATTCGCCCATGGCAACTCGAGGCGGCTTACACAATGTAAAACCATATTTAAAATTAAAAAATAAAAATAAAATAAAAATAAAAAACAATAAAAACTAACAAAAAGAATCAAATACATTAATAAAGTATAATAGAACAAAATCTGGAGAGAAAAAAATCACCCCCCAACTCCCATCCACCACCCTGACGACAGCAGATCACATGAGCCATTTGATGGGCTCCATCCTGCTCGGGGTTCCCGCTGACTGTTTTGGTGAAACAATGACATATTTAATGGTACCTTCAAACAATTTTGCTTCAAGGCTTTTAGGTGGAAGCCCCCCTCAGTGACCGTCTGTCTGTCTGTCAGTCTGTCTAATAGTGCACTTTCTCCTTGTCCATGTCATTATGCCTTTTCTTTCTGTGGCCTTTCTGCAAAACCGCCTAGATGGAGAGCCACATTAGCATGTGAGAGAAGCTGTTTTGTTGCCTTCAACTTTTCATGTTCTTGTTTTAGAAGTGCAGGGAAACAGGCAAGGAGGATGCGTAGCTAAATCTAGTCACTATGGTATTAGCAGTGACCTATCTCTAGGATGCAAGTTTAAACAATGCCGGTCTTTGGACCCAGCCTTTTCAATGATGTAGTTGTGCTGCCAGTTTGAGCTTTGCAAGCACGTTGTCATTATATATGAGATTCCATGATTTCATTGAAGAGGCTGTATATTATTGACAAGGCTACATAAATTACTCTTTGGGAACCATGTAGGTGTCTCTTGAGGAACAGAAAAACTGTAAGTGGGGTGTTTAGTTAAATGCCCATCTTGTCCATATTATGTGTTCCACAATGTCTAGCAAATGCCTCTGGAGGTCCACAAGAATGAGCTGTGGAAGTGATTGTCATACACTGGATTCAGACCTATTTGTAGCTAATAATCAGACCTGCTATTGCAGTGACATGCAACATACCTGGATAAGTTGCCAGCTTGATGTGACTGAATCATTTAATTGTGCCAGATGCAGAATTAAGAGCCTTGGTGGTGCAGGCTGTTAAATGCCTAGCACTTAAGTTCCAGCTGCCTGCAATTACGGCAGGCTCGAATCCCACCAGGCTCAAGGTTGACTCAGCCTTCCATCCTCTCGGGGTAGGTAAACTGAGGACCCAAGATTGTTGGGGGCAATAAGCTGACTTTGTAAAAATGCCGCTTAGTAATAAGCAGGCATATACAAGGGAAGGAAGGCTATTGCTGAGCGCATTGGGTTGTATCCCAAAAAATTGTAAGCCGCCCTGAGTCTTCGGAGGAGGGCGGCATATAAATGTAATTAAAAAAAAAATTGCAGCAAAAGAGCCATACACCTATTCAAGAGATTATTTAGGCTCAAGACATACTTGGGATTGAACTGTGGCAAGGCTGGGCAGTTCTAATTCGAAAGCCTTCTACGCCTTCATAGGGTTCTCAGTAATGTGTCCTCCGGATGGGTATATATTACCTTCAGTATCTACGGCAGAGTACTTCTAAAGAGCAGTTTCTGAGAAGCAAGAGCAGGATCCATTACTCATATGACCTGTTTATGGACTTCCCAGGAGCATCCAAGAGGCCACGAGGGAAACAACAGGCAAGATTGCTCTTTGGCTGGTCCTACATGACCAGAATACAACAGAATAAGAACTGCCTGCTGTTCATATGTGAGTCTGTGGTCTGTAACACTTCATGAATTGTCTATAACAAACTTCCAATTTCTGGCAAAATGCGGGCAGTCGCTTTTTGAAATTTTGGAAAAATAGGTCATTTCTCCTGCTATTAGCTCTTCAGTTTTCTATGGTTAGTAACTCTTTGTAGTAATGTAGCTGTCAAGAATGCTGCCCTTTTAAATACATAGTAAGTTGATACATACACTAAGATAAATGTATATAGCACTCTGCAACCTCTTTAGTTTACACATTTCTATTCATCGTTCTAGGATTCATTTGAGTGACTTTTTAGCTAGATCAGCTCTTGATTTTGTGGTTAACCCAGCATGGAAATCATTTCTGAATCTTGGTTGTTGTCCAGATGCATCAAATCTGTTCTCATCCCCTGGGTTCCAGATCCCAAAGCTGCCCCATTTTTCTCTGCCATCCCTGCATGTAAATGGTATGACGATAATCTCATGCACTTGGTCTGCCTGAATCACTATTTACTATTTTTCACTCTGTCCCCAACACCAGAACAACTTATCATAAAAATAAAGTAATGTCCAGAGGTCAAGTGACACAGAAGATGGTCCTATAGAGAATAAAAGCAAAGAATAATGGTTTTAAAACTGACCAAAGCAAAAGAGTTTCTTCTGGTATCTTCCTATTCTCATATTATTGATTCTGCTTTGGGAAATTGATATACTCTTGGACATTTTGGAGTTTATTAGTCCACCTGGACATTTTTAATTGATTGATTTCTCGGCAAGAAGTTGATGACTCTTAGTGACTAGAAACATTTTTCTCCATGATAAACTGTTCCTAACCTGATCCTTCAGCAATTCCATAGGTGCACTCATTGCTACTACCGTGTTTCCCCGAAAATAAGACCTACCCCGAAAGTAAGACCTAGCACTATTTTCTAAACCTGCCCTAATATAAGACCTACCCCGAAAATAAGACCTAGTGTAAATCTCCAGTTCCAGGAAGACTTTTCAGGGAGCAACCATGCACCCGCGAAACACCCTCCCTACACACTCACACCCACTATTTGGCACCATAAATATATAAGACCTACCCTGAAAATAAGACCTAGTGTGTTTTTGGGAGCCAAAAAAAATATAAGACAGTGTCTTATTTTCAGGGAAACACAGTATGATTTAATCCAGCCACCTTGCTTCTGATTAGTCTCTTCTTCTCTTTTTTCCCCATCTTTCCCAAAATTAGAATCTAGTATCTAGTATCAAGTATCTAGTATTAAAATTAGAATCTAGTATCTCTAGTATCTTTGCATATTGTGTCCATAGTAGGATTGTACATTATTTGTACATTACCCAGTCAAACAAACAAATATTGGCAAGCCAAATGCCATATATAGCATTCCACCACTAGTTATGGGAAACTGACCTGGTACCACTAATCAAGAACAAACTCCTCCTTTGGAAGCAATGGTGGGATTCAGAATTTTTTACTACTGGTTCTGTGGGTGTGGCTTGGTGGACGTGGCAGGGGAAGGATACTATAAAATCTCCATTCCCTCCCCACTCCTGGGGGAAGGTTACTGCAAAATCCCATTCCCTCCCCACCCCACTAACCTGATTTCCAGCTCCATTCTCCTGTGCAGGGCAACAAAAGAAGACCCAGCTGATCAGCTGGGACTCAGGAGGCAGAGAATCGATGGGGGCGGGGCCAGTCAGAGGTGGTATTTGCCAGTTCTCCAAACTACTTGAATTTCCACTACCGGTTCTCCAGAACTGGTCAGAACCTGCTGAATACCACCTCTGTTTTTGAAGGCCAAAGTCTGGTCAGAGACAAAGATAGAGAGGAGGGAAGGAGGGAGAGAGAGAGGAGGAAGGGGGAAGAGAGAGATGGGGATAGTAATGATTTCAAAACAGTATCAAAAGGTTTCGAGTATAACTATATCAATTCTCATAATTCATAATTGAAATATTTTATTATTGTTTGAAAAAGGCTTATTACTCCCATTTCTCTCTTTCTAGCCTCCATAATTAAAACACTTTTGAGGATGAATCACTCCCCCAAGTAATAAGTAGTTTTCCCAATTAATTATACTATTAGTTAAATATGTATTTTTTTTAACATGCATATTCACCTAAGTATTTGCTTGAGCTACCAAATACATATTTAAATATGTATCATACATTTTAATGCATAATAATTATTTGTGAGAAAGCAGTAATCCTTTTGAGACAGAACTTGCTAGGGAACAGAAACATACACTGGCAATAAAGGTTTTGCTTCACCAGAAATGTGGCTGCCACGTTGCATGCAGGAAACTGGAAATTTGCCATAATGGGGGATAGAGTAGATGTCCTTGTGCCACAAAAACCCCGTAATACAGTAAACATATGCTGCATCTTGCAAAAATTCTCCATGCATATAAACTGCCAAGTCAGTTAAAATAACCTCCATATTAGGATTCATAATATGTGAAACACCAGGTGTTCAAGCTCTCCACTTTCTCAAGTAGTAGGATACTCCAGGACTTCTTTCCTTAGCAGTAGACTCTCATAGTAAAGGTACAGTATAGGGTTTCTAAAATTACTTCTCTTCCTTTAGTGCCAACCATTCCAAATTTGCCTAAGATTTGGAGATGGCAAAAACCCCAAGTCAATAAGCTCAAGTGATCCTGAAGAAGCTACCATTTTTATTAGGAAACTAAACTATTTACAAACTAGAAGAGCCTTGGTGGTGCAGGCTGTTAAACACCTAGCACTTAGTTCCAGCTGCCTGCAATTAGCGCAGTCTCGAATCCCACCAGGCTCAAGGTTGACTCAGCCTTCCATCCTCTTGGGGTAGGTAAAGTGAGGACCCAAGATTGTTGGGGGCAATAAGCTGACTTTGTAAAAATGCCGCTTAGTAATAAGCAGGCATATACAATGGAATGAAGGCTATTGCTGAGCACACTGGGTTGTATCCCAAAAATTGTAAGCCGCCCTGAGTCTTCGGAGAAGGGTGGCATATAAATGTAATTTAAAAAACAAAAAGGATGTTTCACAGTATTTGTTATTGGATGAGTAACTGTTCATGGTTAAGTCTATATTACAAACATCCTTCTATTTTCTGATTGCTGTTCTGTTACTTTAATACTGTTTCTTTCCTTTCCACTGAAAGCACAGCCTTTCTTTTTCTCTACTATATGAGTTTTTCTTTTCTTTTCTAGCAGTGGCTAAGAAATCTTTAAATGCTGCTCTTATTTACTATTTTCCCACCTTGTGTGAAAAAGTTTTCCTAACTTTCACTTAGGTGGGATATTATGGGGCCATTTGCTTCCCCACCTCACCTTCATCTCCACCAGCATCCAACTGATCAAAGGCAGACAGATTTGCCAGTTGTTCTCTACTGTTCACAGCCATGCTGGTTTCTTTCTCTTCGGGCTATTTGGATCAGAGCTGCCACCAATTAATGGATTTGCTCTGTTTCAAGAAGTCATGCGCTCTCCTTTTAAAGCTTTGGAATTCTTTCCTGTCATATAGAGACATTGCAGCAGTGTCTTCCTTTTCTGCCCAACGAACAGCGATTCTTCCAACAGCCTTGCCACATAATGTTCCACACAACATCTGACCATTTTGTGTTGCCTTTTTAAACCCTGACTCAAACTCTCACTTTCTAGGAAAAATAAAGTGCCTGCATGACAAGGACAAGGTCTACGATCATGTCTTTGAGGCATCCTGTTCCAAATTTTAAACTAGTTAATCCGGTAAGCAAGTCAGGATAAAAATGGTTGATTCTGGAATGACATCTACTCCCCAATACTGCTCCCCACAAAACGTTTGCTTGCTGAAAGTAGCTTAGCCAAACAGTGGTTACTCCTAAGCATACAGTATTCCAGTTCAGCATGCACCTTACTTTATTTGATTTTATTTATTTTATTTGTCAATCGCTTACAAGATAATAGGTATAGGTATAAGCATGAGTAAGAATACAGGAAATAGGTACGAATAAATGGGGACAATAGAACAGGGATGGTAGGCACAATGATGCACTTATGCACGCCCCTTACATACCTCTTTTTTTTAATTCATATTTATATGCCGCCCTTCTCCGGAGACTCAGGGCGGCTTACAATTTTGGAGCGCAACCCAATGCGCTCAGCAATAGCCTTCATTCCATTGTATATGCCTGCTTATTACTAAGCGGCATTTTTACAAAGTCAGCTTATTGCCCACAACAATCTTGGGTCCTCACTTTACCTACCCCGAGAGGATGGAAGGCTGAGTCAACCTTGAGCCTGGTAGGATTTGAGCCTGCAGTAATTGCAGGCAGCTGGAACTAAGTGCTAGGCATTTAACAGCCTGCATCACCAAGGCTCTGCACCACCTCTTAGGAATGGGGTGAGGTCAATAGTGGATAGTTTGAGGTTAAAGGAGTGGGGGTTAGAGAATGTAACAACAGAGTCAGGTGGTGCATTCCAGGCATTGGCCACTCTGTTGCTGAAGTCGTACTTTCTGCAATAGAGTTTGAAGCGGTTTACATTGAGCTTGTATCTGTTGTGTGCTCTTGTATTGTTGTGGTTGAAGCTGAAGTAGTCATTGACTGGTAGGATATTGTAACAGATAATTTTGTGTACTACACTTAAGTCCAACCGCAGGCGGCGTAGTTCAAGGTTGTCCAAGCCCAAAATCTCAAGCCTGGTGGTGTAGGGTATTCTGTTGCGAGCAGAGGAGTGTAGTACTCTTCTAGTGAAATACTTCTGGACTCGCTCAATTGTATTAATGTCTGATATACAGTACGGATTCCAGACTGATGAGCTGTATTCAAGTATTGGTCTAGCAAAAGTTTTGTATGCTGTAGTTAGCAGTTCAATATTTCCGGAGGAGAAGCTTCGTAAGATTAGGTTTACAACTCTTAATGCCCTTTTTTGCAATGCTGTTACTTGCCAAGTAAGGAATAACAGGAAGGAGTTGATACGATTTTGGAGGAGCACCGCTGTGGTGACACAGCTGATATCGTGCAAATGTTTTCTTCCCAGAGATCCATATTCATTTTACAACACTATCTTCTCTCATATCACTAATACAATCCCCCAGATGGAATGGCTATTTAATCATCACATCCACCCCTCCCAAAGAACACACATTTACACACGCTTATGTCACTTCACCTGTGCAAATGTTACATCAGAAACTACATCTCACCTTAAGTGGGGAAGACTGGTTGGCCAAGTCGGTTACTAGCTGATGGGCAAAGTTAATCTCTCTCCATTCTCTTTATCTCTGGTCTAGATGAACAGCCAGATGGAGGGTTGTTTTCTGTTAAAGAGTGACACTAAACTACCCTGTTTTTAGTTTCTCACTTGGCAAGAAGGAGAGGCTCTTAGCCATAGTGATGGATACATGATTTGTACTCTGATGTACGGTAACCAGGGGCATTAGATTGGAAAAGGCTGTATCAATGGTTTGACCCAAAAGGGGACCAATCTCTTCAAGGGAAAAAAAAGCCTTTTAAATGCCATTATTTGAATTTATACACACCCTTTGTAATTGGATGAAAACAGGCTATGTAGTGGCCTAAGCTCCTGCTGGTTCCCACAGGGAGTCTCCAAACCCTCTTTTAACAACCTTGTTATATTCTCCAGGAAACTCCTGAAGCAGCCAACCAGATCTGCTGCCACCAGCCACCTTCCTCCATAGAAATCCTATCAGCCACTAATTTACTAAAGAAGAGGCAAATGGCACCTCCTTTTCTTTAGCAGTCAGACCTTTTGGTGGATGACCACGGCTGGTCCATGAAGAATTCTCTTTGTTACAAATAGCAAGATAAGAGACCTAGGAAACAGTTGAAAAAGGAAGGAAGAAGAAGCGAACCACTGCTTTTTGAGTAAGTTGATCTTGGTCACTCTCATCTCAAGAACTGCATCTACCCACTTAGCACAGGATCTCACTGAGACATAGAGGCACACACCGGAACAAGTTTACATAGGCCAGATCTCAGACTTCCTTTCCAGATTCACTGAATGCTAATCCAGCTGCTGTTAGCTGGGCTGGGTCCTTAGCTGTTTTTAGCCAGCATCAAGAAAAAACTATAACCCTCCAAAAATGGCAAGACGGAGACTGCCCATTGAGAGGAAAATGCCATCTTTGGTTCCTTAGCTTTTGTTCTTGCCAGGTTTGGTGGATTCTGGTTACCTCCTGAACAGTCAAGGTCAGATAATTTTCCTTTGAACTCTTTTAAACTCTAACCCTCTTGAAAAGGAATATCCCCACGTGCATGATGCCCTTCTCCATCCTTTGCCCACCCTTGTGTGTGTGTGTGTAGGTTGTCTTACGCCTTCAGATTAGCTTGTGGCCCAGGGGGCTGAAGGCAAGGCCAGGTGCTAGGTCTCAGGGCAGCCTCTGCGAACACACACACACACACACATACAGAGCCTTCTCATCTTGATGCTGAAAAGAGGGCATGTGATGATTTAAATCCTCACAAGTGGGATTTGATGTTAATGAATGCATTTCCAACACAAAAGCTGCTGAATGAAATAATGAACTGGTGGAACCATTAACATTACTTATTTCTCTTGCGCAGGGCAGATAATTTCTTTTGCATGTGACAGTTCTTTTAAAATTAAGAAAAATTAGCCTTTCCAGTGGTTGAGCATAATGTTTTTAAAGGGACACGAGAGACTCTGATTATAAGCTAGAAATCTAAGTAACCAATGCATGGGGCTTGCATTACCTTACCGAGGTTTCATTATATCATGGATTTCTATCTTGCCGTTCCATCAAAGCCAGGATAAAACACATGTTCTCACCTCAACTAAATTGCCAAAGATAGGTCAATCTGGAAGAGAATGAGAGTGCTTCATAAACAAATCTGAATTTCTCTGATTAACATTTAGATGCTTAAGACCAAAAGGCAGATGGAGATCTGTTGGATTATGATGGCCCTGTCCTCAGTGTTGGCCTCTTCTCAACAATTTCTTCTTGCCTCCAATATTTCTTGAACAGCAAGTGGCAACACAAACGTCTCATTGTTTCACACATATGAATACATGTTTCCTATTCTGGATAAACTATTTGGCCTCTGGACAAGATTATTTCCATATGGAACAGGATTGTTATCACTTAATAGAAAATAATTATCCGATGCAAATTGCCCCTTTGTCAAGTCTAGAAAGCAGCAAGCTTCAGAAAGGATTTTAGCTTACTGCTTTGCTGACTGTTGAATTGCATGTAACTTTCAGAAATAATGCCCCACTTTTATTTATATTTTTCCCCTTTAGATGGAGGGACACTAGGCATTGGAACATAAATGCAGAGAACCTTAGTCTTTTTAAAAAGCCTTGTGTTTTTAAAAGTGAAGAGAACATGAGCTGATACATTTCAGTTGAGATTCAACAACATCAGGACATCATCCCTATCCAAAGGTCGTAGTTCTTAATAAGCTCTTGGATTTCAAAAAATACTTTTGAGAGCTAACTAAATAGAGGATTTAATTCACCATTGCTGAGAACGGAAGAGATACATAAAGGAAGGCTTCTTGTTAGCTTTGGTGATTCCCTGTAATATGAAATTGAGTTTCACACTTTGGCTGAACTGAATGTGGCATTTTTGGCAACTCCTGCACTGCAACCAACTGCATATATCCAAACCAACATGCATTAGTAAAATGCAACATTAACATGCAATAGTAATTCCTGAATTTTTGCCATTTTTAAATATATTTCAGTCTCTCAGAAATTTCACAACAGCTTCCCTGCAGGTCATTAAGCGAGTCATCATGTGGTCAACCCACTACTTTTATAAAACGTATTTTTCATGTCAACAAAGTTATGGGAATAATGAAAAGCTCCCACAGCTCACTGCAACCTTAAAAATGAAAGTAAAATAAGCAATGTTGTGATTTACTTCATGGTAAATACATGGGCATATTCTTTTTGAGTCTAATGTTTTTCATCTGCTTTGAAGTACAAGTCAAAATTGTCTGGAAGGCACCAGGTTGGGAAACCTGGGGTAGAAATCATCTGATCTAACTGAAAAATAACATCATATACAAATTGCACAATGCTGAGAAATAATCTTTTATTTTTAACTTTACTTATTTATATCCCGTCTTCATTATTTTTACAAATAACCCAAGGCAGCAAACATACCCAAAACACCTATTTTCCTCACAGTAGCAACCTTGTGAGCCGGGTTGGGAAAAAGAAAAGGTGGCAGGCCCAAAATCACCCAGTTTTTCACGACTAAGGCTGGACTTGAACTCATGTACTCCTGCTTTCTAGCCTTTCATTTCTAGTTAATGAAACTTAATATAAAAGGTAATATTTTCATTATATTATCTTTTAGTATTAGTATAAAATATAATGAAACATATGCTCAAAAAGCACATGTCTACACATCATAGATTCAGTTCCTCTGGGGTATGTCTTTATTCAACCTGAAATAGACCTCCAAATATGTATAGGAAGGGATTTTTCTGACTTGATTAATACTACTATTTCCCCCCCAAAAAACAAAAACCAAATGCAATTTGCATTACATCAAACTTGCTGGAATGCTACACAAACTGTTGTTTTTATATTTGTTAATTTTAAAAATAGTTCTAAATTAATTATAATAGATGCCTTATCTATTGTGCTAGGATATGCTCTACAGTACTGGTTATATGATAGTGAAGCTTGACAATTGCTATTAATTTAATTTAATTTAATGTTTGGACTTGTATGCCACCCTATCTCTCGAAGGATTCAGGGCAGCTCACATTATAAAAATTATACAATACAAAATTTATAATTACTAAAAATTGAATTAAACCCAAGCCAAACAAAATCTAAAACAGATAAAACTGGATATAAAAACGAATTTAAAAACCCACCCCACCTCAGTCCAGGGTGGCCTGCTAGAAAAACACACGTCTTCAGGTCGCGATGGAAGGAACGGAGGTCAGGGGCCAACCAGAGCCCCAAGGGCAACTGATTCCACAGGGTGGGCACTCCCACAGAGAAGGCCCTACCCCGGGGGTCGCCAGCCGACACTGTCTAGCTGATGGCACCCCAAGGAGGCCCTGCCTATGGGAGCGCACAGGGCAATGGGAAGCCGATGTTGGCAGGAGACGCTCCCGCAAGTACCCCGGACCCAAGCCATGTAGAGCTTTGTATGTAATCACCAACACCTTGAATCTCGCCCGAAGGGCAACTGGCAACCAATGCAGTTCACTCAGGAGGGGGGTAATAAGGGAGTATCGGGATACTCCCATCACAACCCACGTGGCCGCATTCTGCACCAATTGCAGCCTCTGAGTGGTCTGCAAGGGTAGCTCCATATAGAGAGCATTGCAGTAGTCGATTCAGGAGGTCACGAGTGTGTGAGTAACCATACGTAAAGCATCTCGGTCCAGATAGAGGCGCAACTGGCGCATCAGGCAGACCTGGGCAAATGCCCCCCTGGTCACAGCTCCCACCTGCTCCTCCAAACTGAGGTGCGCATCCAGGAGGACACCCAAGTTGCAAACCCTATCCACGGGGGGCAACACCTCTCCCCCCATGCCTAATGGTGGAACATCCTGGATCATCCGAGATGCCGGCATGCACAGCCACTCGGCCTTGGCCGGGTTGAGCCGGAGCCTGTTCCTTCCTATTCAGATCCACACCACATCCAGACAACGGGACATCACGGCGAGGGCATCACTGAGTTGGTTCGGGGTGGAGATGAAAAGCTGGGTATCATCAGCATACTGATGATACCTCACCCCAAAACCACGGATGATCTCACCCAGCGGCTTCATGTAGATGTTGAACAGGAGGGGAGAGAGGACCAATCCCTGGGGCCACCCTCAAGCTAGGGGTCTCGGGGTTGACCTCTGCCCCCCTGCCAACAGTGATTTTGAACGACCCGAGAGGTAGGAGAACCACCGCAAAAACTTTTGTTGTGAGCCTGGAGAAGTTTTGTGAGGATCTGTCTGTCTGTCTGTCTGTCTGTCTGTCTGTCTGTCTGTCTACTGACCTACCTACCTACAAAATGTATTGGCCGGCCATCTTACCTCAGGATAACTCTGGGCGGCTTACAATCATAAAAAAATTAAAATTGTACAAAGATAAAATCATAAATATAATATTATACACAGCCAGATACAACAGCCCAATTAAAAGATGGAGAGGATGGGGTGGTGGATGGGAGGATGCTGATAATAAACAAACAGATGTGAATTTTTCCTAAAGAATACACTGAAGTCAAATAAAAAGAGGATAACTTAATGATACTGGGGACTTTTTCCTAAAGGATCTGCTCATATTAAGCTATGAGTTGGCTGATAAACTGGATAAGCAATCTTGGGAGTGAATACATAGTATACAAATATGCTGAATTAGAGAACTAACTGTTCTGAAAAGTTTCAAACTAAATATCACAGAGCTTTTATGCGATTATGCTTCCACTGTTCTTGAGGGTAGACTTAAGGCATATTTTATGTCAAAGGGTTATGCCCTTGTGAGAATGAAGCAGTTCAAATTACCGAGTTTATTCCTCTGCATGTTCCATTTGTGCAACCATCTAGCAATACCTCTTACCACTTTTTTCCTGGCTAATCAGAAAAATTTTATGTACACAAATCTCTCATTCAGCATGATCATTGTAGTCAAATTCTCTGCAACATAAAATAAAAATCACCAGCGACTAACATCTGAATATGTTTCATTTTTCGTCTCTCATTCTTACATAGAGCCCTGCAAAAAACCATGTGGAAGTTTTTTGGAACAGAATGAAACAATTATATTACAGAGACCCAGAGTAGTGTGTGGATGTATGCTAATAGCAGAGGTCTCCAAACTTGGCAACTTTAAGACTTGTGGACTTCAACTCCAAGAATTCTCCAGCCAGCATAGCTATCTTAAAGTCTTAAAGTTGACAAGTTTGGGGACCCCTGCTAATAGGAACCACGAACGAAGTCTGGAAATCATGCAACCCTGGCTTTGGGGGATTCTTCACAGGCCTTAAAAATACCTCTGCTGAAAGCCACATGTTTGGTAATGGAGTGTGTATATTTATTTTTATTTTTATTTATTAATTTGACTTGTATGCCGCCCCCTCTCCAAAAGGACTCGGGGCGGCTCACAACTAAAACCACATAATAAATTATTTAACTAAAACCATATTAAACAATCAAGTCAAATTAGCATAAAACCCCCAATTTGAAACAAAGTCAATCCCCCCACCCCTGGAGGTCAGCACAGCACGGACTGTCCAAATAGCCAGGTCTTTAAATCATGATGGAAGGTGTGGAGATCGGGGGCCAAACGGAGCCCCAGGGGAAGCTGGTTCCACAAAGTGGGGGCCGCCACAGAATAGGCCTTCCCCCAGGTCACTGCCAAGCGGTGTATATGTGTGTGTGAGAGAGAGCCTTTAAATGGAAGAAGGTGGCAGCAACCAAAGCCAGTGCCCAGTTGCCTCTCCCATAGAATGCATTGGAGGAAAATTCTCTGAAACCCTTTTCTTCACAATCCCCAACCAGACCTGGCCTATCTTTGAATGCAGCATTTCTTCTTTGCTTTTTCCATACATGGCAAACTTATTCCCATTCAATTCAACCTTTAGAGTTATCCCACTGACAGAGGGGCAGAGTCCTCATTCTTTACCTAATTTCTTTACAACGTTTTGTTAGATTGGAACTAATGGAATTGAATATAGGAAAATTAATGTAAAATTGAGGAGAGTAAGGTATTATGTAGTATATACATAAGGTAGAACAAAGTTAAATTATTAAAGGAAGGAATTTCTTGAGGTAGTCAGGAAAGAGCTTTATATTTCACATTTACAGTATCAATATTTGTTAAGCATATATTTAGCTGTTTAAATGTCATACCCAGGTATGTTCCAGGTTAATTCAAATATTTGCAGCGAGTTGAAGACTTTTTCTTTCCTGATCCAAATATCCTCACTAGATTCTCTGAAGCAAAGAAATGGTCTGAATTTGATGAAAGTATGATTTTGACTACTACCTATGAGGCAGTAATCAAAACTGGAGATATTATCTTTTGTTTAATATTCAAAACTTTTCTATTAATATGGAAGAGAAAAATATCTTTAGTACCTCAGTTCTTGAAATTACGGTATATATCTATTGATTAGAATTACAAATGGTTGTTGGAAAAAGACAGCATATGAATATAAAGTATGTTACAGATTTCTAGATTTATTTTTATTACTTGTAAATATACTGTGGCTGTGAAAGATCAAAGCACCTTTCAGTTTTAAAAGTAGACATTGAAACTGTTAATAGATGCTTTCAAAACCTCAAATCCATTGATCCTTATTTAATCTATAGAAATAAACATGAGAACAGGCATAAATATACACATATGCACCCAAATACATAAACCCCCACACATGTACTATTTTCAAAGGCATTTCCTGAAGCTTTTAAAGAAATAAGTTTCCTAAAGCAAACTTAATTCCTTTTAAGGTCCAACGTTTACATTATTATGTTAAAAGCTTGGGGTTACGTTGATCTATTGTTAAAAGTTTAGTAATTAAAGTAAAAATTAAAACACAGAATGAAAATCTACAGTGCATAGAAAATCCAACTGGTATTCAATAGAACCTTTTTAAAGACAGATTTAGGCTTGTGGTTGCTCAGTCACGGGGCTAAGTTTGCTTCCTTAAGCTTAGAATCAGTGTAAGCATTAAAGAACAGGATAAAAACTGTATTTTTAGGTAACCGTCAAGCCATTTATAGGATAATTAGGAAGTTGAATTATTGGGGATGGTGTTTGAGGTAGTGAAAGACCTAATTAACATTGCTTTTAAAAAAACAGCATCTTTCCCTTTGAGCTTCAAAATCAAAACCACATACATACATACATACATACATACATACATACATACATACATACCTTCCAGCTTGTTTCTTGAGAACTTATGACAGGTTTTTAAACAAATAATTTAAACTAGCCTGAATTAATGGTCATCAGATCTTTTTCTTTTTAATATTCCTACTGCTATATATGATTACAGTGATGTTATGGACATACATTGGGAGTTTATAATATTTGTATGCTTTTAACCAGACTTACAAAGATTGGATGTGTGTCATCTAGTGTCATCTGTGATTGGAGTAGATTGTAATGAACGTGCCTTCTACCACAGCATCTCAATGACTCCTGGCATGTATCTCTGCATCCATATAGACACTCTAACAGCTCTCTATTAATTCTCTACTAACTCTTTTTAAATGTAGTTACAAACAGTTACAAACATAGGATAGTTTAGAATTTAGATTCTCACAGGGAAATTGTTCTTGCAGGGGAAGAGAAGATCAATAGAGCTAGCAAAAGTGTGTGTGTTTGTATGAGAATCTTAAAAATCCAGGATAACACATTAACTTCAGAGAGAATTATGACAAGCAGCAGCTTTGTCATGAAAGTTATGGTAGTCTGCTACAGTTAAGAATGTTTAGAATGGCCTATTGTTCCTAATCCTAATAACAATCGCTAGTGATCCTAAAACTAACTGGGCTGTTTCAAACTGCTTGGAGGTTTGTCTTGAGCAGGATAAAGTCCATGAGATCTTCAAGTTTGAGACCTGCAAGAAGACTCACTGAAAAGAAAAAGCAGCATGGAGCCTAACATGTGAATGCGACTGGCAACGGGGCTGTATCAGATGGACAAAGGAGATCAAAGGTATATCTGTCCCATGGTCATCAGCTAGTTCCAGACCAGCGGCTGATTGCCCTAGCTGTGTCTGCTGCTAAATAACATCAATAAAGTTATTTGTAGTTGCTCCAATTACAAATAACTTTATTGCTGTCGTTTACCAGCAGAAGGGATTACAGAATTTAGTGGTCATTTTCCATGTCTCACATTTGCTCCAATTGTGAGACATGGAAAATGACCTCTAAATTCTGTAATCCCTTCTTAAAAATCTAAACGGGCATTCTAGCATTTAGGAAGATGAGGGACATATATAGCTAGGCACACATGTGTATTAAAAATATATCATAACTAAGATTATGTTTAATGTTGTTCTAAGGCTAAAAATTAGAGAAAAAGGGGAAAAAATGCTCATTTTGGACTTTTGCATCAGACTTCTCCCAGGTTTTCAGTTGGGATTGGAGACCTGCCCACAAAAGAATGCAAACCAATATGGAAAGCTTGGAGTTGGGAAACTGATACTGTTGGGGGGGGTGTCTTGGTGATCTCTGAGTATGCTTGTTTTCTTGCAGATGTTTCATTACCCAATTAGGTATCATCATCATCAGTCTTTTACAGCTTGGCTAAAATGGCCTCTTGCTATCTTTTAAATGAATAAAAAGGGGGCAGGAAATGGAAAGGAATGCCCTCCACACCAGAGGTGGTATTCAGCAGGTTCTGACCAGTTCTGGAGAACCAGTAGCGGAAATTTTGAGTAGTTTGGAGAATCGGCAAATACCACCTGTGATTGGCCCCGCCCCCATCTCTTCTCTGCCTCTCGGGTCCCAGCTGATCGGCTGGGTCTTCTTTTGTTGCCCTGCACAGGAGAATGGAGCTGGAAAGCAGGTTAGTGGGGTGGGGAGGGAATGGGGATTTTGCAGTAACCTTCCCCCAGGAGTGGGGAGGGAATGGAGATTTTACAGTATCCTTCCCCTGCCACGCCCACCAAGCCACACCCACAGAACCAGTAGTAAAAAAAAATTGAATCCCACCACTGCTCCATACACACAAACATACACACCATAGTTCGAACAATTCCCCTTTGCAAAACCTTATCATTCCTCCCCAGTTCAGCAGCAGGCTTCTTTATTTTTTCCAACTTAACAAAATGTTAGGAATATGTTGAAACTCTAAGTGCAGAGAACAGCAACAAAGATGATTAAGAGACTGGAGGCTAAAACATATGAGGAACAGTTGCAGGAATTGGGTATGTCTAGTTTAATGAAAAGACGGGCGAAGGGTGACAGGGGTGTTCCAATATCTGCCACAAAGACGAGGGGGTCAATCTATTCTCCAAAGCATTTGAAGGCAGAACAAGAAGCAATAGATGGAAACTAATCACAGAGAGATCCAACTTAAGAATTAAGGAGGAATTTTCTGTCAGTGAGAACAATTACTCAGTGAAATAGCTTATCTCCAGAAGTTATAGGTGCTCCATCATTGGAGGTTTTAAAGAAGAGATCGGACAGCCACTTGTCTGAAATGATATGGAGTCTCTTGTTTGAGCAGGGGGCTGGACTAGAAGACCTCCAAGGTCCCTTTCAACTCTGTTATTCTGTTAAGAAAATATACAAAAGGGGGCAGCATGCCTATCCTTCTGGCCTTCCACTCTGAAAATAGGACCACTGGGAGTGGAGGAGAGAGAAATCAACAAGACTGAATTTGAAAGTGAGCTAGAACTGAACTGGGGTTGTGGAGAAAAAAAAATCCCACCCCTAAATGTACTCCTAGACTTTCTATTTAGGAAATGACAGGGGGTGCTGCCAACTGCTCTTATTCTAAGCCCATCCCCCCACTTTTGATCACAATTCCAGAGGAGACTATGCTTTCAGGGTGCATAGGATCATAAAAAAAATTAAGACAAAGGAAGACAAGGAAGCAGAAACATACGTTGTGCTTATGCAATACACTAGTCCATAATACAGAAGAAAATATTTATGGCTGCTCAGGCTGCTGCTGGTTAATAGGATTGGAAAGAATTCTAGACACCATGCCCTGCCTGTTTCTTCTCTTTTTCGATACTTGCAGTGTAAACTCCCTCAGTCAGGCCTTGAGTGCATCTTTGTAATGCTTTTTTCAGAGATAAGAACTAGCCTCAGACACTTTCAAGGTAAAGACTAAGAGAGTTTTAAAAAGACAAACATATTCATACCCATTTCTAATGTGTTGGTGGGATATAATATTGATTTGAATAGATAAAAATAGATAATGACCGAAAACAGACATGTAAAAGATTATTCTATTTTTTTTAAATTAGAATCGTAGTGTCCTATATTCAGTTTATGATGCAGTTCATCATCCCACCTTGATGGTATCACTTCTTTGTATTCAGCTGGATTTCCCTTCATTCTGTTCTGCATGTTGCTATTCATCTTTCACTATTGGATGGTATAATGCTGTCCTGCCCATATTTATGCTCAGCTGAATTACTTTTCAAGCATTAATTGCAAAGCCGAATCCTTTCATCTACAATTTCTGAATTTCACCTTCCACCTTGCAAAATAGAACATTTACATTAATATTCCTGCAAGAGCGTCTTTCTTTTGTAAATTTCCTATGGTGTACTTACAACCGCAATTTTGTTTACATACCAAGTCCTATTAACTCTAGACTGTAGCATTGATAGGTTACTCATTAGATGTTCCAGGCAATAGTGCTAAGGATGTAGGAGATGATCAAGTTGAGTCCAAGACTGGGGTCAAGCATGTAATTGGTTTTGAGTCTCTTCAGGCCTACAAGAGATCTAAGTCCAGCCCCATTCTCATCTACTGCCAATTTGCCTTGATCTTCAGTAGTTCAAATTCTTGTAGTGAGCTAGCATGGATTAAATTTGTAGATATTTGAACCATCTTGGTCCCTGGTTTCTTTTGCCTGATAAAGGCGGTATATGTTCTATTATTATCATATCTTGATGTACGTGTTACTTTAACTTGCTAAAAAAAAACCAGACTCAGTATAAAAATAACATTTTAATGTTTAATAATCAACCCACTATGTAAAATGCATCTTTTTACATAGAAATTAACAAGAGTGAAAAAAGCAGCACGTTTGGGAAGCTGAAGTCTCACTGGAGGTCACATGAAATTGACAGAATTAAAGAAAGAAGATGAAACACTTGATTTCGAAAAAGAAAAAAAGCGGGCTTCAAAATGGTTACTTTCCCTTTAGGTATTGCAATGTTTTTCAGACATAAATTTTGAATTGCAATTCAAAGTACAAAAATACCACATTTTAATAAAATGAGTTATAAAATAATTTATTTCTCAGAAACATGAAAAAAACGTACGTGATTATCTACTTTAAAAATTGGACTTCAATGCAGCTTACACTTTCTCACTTGAACAAAGACTGACCTGGCCTGTCAAATCAAATTACAGTGCTAAATCCTTGGCAAATTTGAGGACAATCCTATCTAAGAATGTGGCATAAGATGGCCACATCCTGAAACACTCTGCTGAGAAAATAAATTAGGAAGCAAACAATAGTTCTCCTACAACATCCTTCCCTGTTTCTTAAATTCATTCCACACATTTTTCAAAACAAATCAGCAGAGGAAACATGATACCGCTACACCTTCCTAAGGTCTGTAAACGCAAATCACTTACACTTCCTCTTTTTGTCTCTTCTATTAAGCAGGTGAAATGGTTACTTCCATTTGTTCTTGTATCCATACCTGGGTCACCTGTCAATTTGTCTACTTTTTTTTCAAAATTTGCATGCAGATAAACTGTATGCATTAAGCAGAAGTATTTTGAGACACAGATTTACAAAGAGTGTATGCAACTGAGGAAATTTTTTTTAAAAAAATTGCTTTCGTCCTGTCACTCCCCACCCCTTTCCTCTATAGTCCATCTAATGCAGGAATTATAAAAACATTTATCAAATAATGTACCTCTAATGCATAAATAACTTTGTCATTACATGCTCTCCTTGTGGAATGGTTACTGAGACACTCTCTGTCCTGTGATAGAAGGACTAAAGTTCCACCTCAGATCAAGCTGGCTTTCGGTGTCGTTTTCTTTTTCTTTTGTTTGATAAGAAATAAACTTTCATCCCTGGTACAACTATTGTTTGTGTGGCTCCTCTGCTTTTTCTTTCTCTTCTGCCTTTTTGCTGATTCCATAGAAACTCGGTGATTTTCAGTTTTGCCATCTGCCAGAAAGCCAACACTCTGATGAGGAGTTTTCCTTCTGCACCTCTTATGTGCATTCACGTGGCCACCTCTAGGAAAGCACTCTTCTAACATATAGTTGTTCTGAACTTCCTTCTTACGCTTCCTTTCTTTGACTAGATCTGCATGAGACTTTTTCCTCAGGTTCTTATGATTTCCTCTCTTGCCATGTTCCTTCCAAACTTCCCTCTTTTTCTTATGTTTGTGCTCTTCTCGATCATAATCTGTATGTGGTCTTTTTGGAAACTTTGTTAGAAGGCCAGCTTCCTGAAGTTCTGCAAAATAAAAACACTTGATGATACTTCACTTAAATACTGAACACTGTATTTGTTACTCCCTGATTAGAAAAATCAATACATATCCTGTTTGCAATTAAATAAATGTAATAAAATAAACTCTTGCATATCTATCCATTTTAGAGGTAATTTCTAAAAAAACACACTGAGCAGCACACTGATAATGGATCAAGCCAGCTAAACCTGATGTAATAACCATGGGAATTCCAGTCCATAATATTTATTTTATTTATTTATTTAATTCATATTTATATATGCCGCCCTTCTCCGGAGACTCAGGGCGGCTTACAATGTTTGGAGCACAACCCAATGCGCTCAGCAATAGCCTTCATTCCATTGTATATGCCTGCTTATTACTAAGCGGTATTTTTACAAGGTCAGCTTATTGCCCCCAACAATCTTGGGTCCTCAGTTTACCTACCCTACATATATCTATATCTATACCTACCTATATCTAGTGGACACCAAGATGGGAGCCATTTTGCTAAACCTATATGTTTGATTTCAGAGTGTGAAACCTCAAATCAAATATCTGATACCAAAATTGGATAAATCTTCCAATAAAGTAATTAGAAATTAGAATATCTTTGACATCAAGTGATTCTTGATAAAATACAAACACCTATTTTAAGCAAAAAGTTGGACAAATTTAACTTTATTTTGGAAAGTCATATGAGATAATCCTGAGAGGAGACTACCTACAAGAGCCACGGTGGCGCAGTGGTTAGAGTGCAGTACTGCAGGCTACCTCTGCTGACTGCCCACTGCCTGCAATTTGGCAGATTGAATCTCACCAGGCTCAAGGTTGACTCAGCCTTCCATCCTTCTGAGGTGGGTAAAATGAGGGCCCAAATTGTTGGGGGCAATATGTTGACTCTGTAAACCGCTTGGAGAGCATTATAAAGTGGTATATAAGTCTAAGTGCTATTGCTATTGCTACAAACAAGCTAAAAATTTCCTTTTTGCAGATTCACTACAAATCCTTGACTTACTGAGGAGCTCAAGGAGATGAAGCAGGACATACCAGTAAATACTGCTGGAAGAAGACCCATCACAAGTCTGATTGGATGATGTAACTGACCAGATAATATTTGAATCTACATAGTTGTGATTCAAATAGGAGAAAGGAGATATTTTGCTGTCTTGATTGCATTTGCCAAATGCCACCTAGCAGCTCTTTTTAAAGTATCTAATTTCCTATTCGGGAAAGATAATCAATAAACCCCATCTGAAGGGCCTCTATAAAGAGGGAAGTTGGACTTCATTTTGGAAAGGGAAGAGCATATAGAATGTACATTCATCTCTCTTAGCATCTTTGTCCCTGATGGGCATAATCACCACAGAAAGCAACAGTTCCCAGTATAACAATACTCAATATAACAATTGTATTGAATCAAAGCTTTAATAAATAAAGCTGTCCTTGCTGATGATACCCCAGCATTCAAAAGCTGATAGCCATATATTTGGGCCTTGAGTCATACATGCAATGTGAGAACCTCTCACTCAGTCCCTAGAAGAACAGATTCAGATTGACTCTCTCTGAGACAGAGAGTAATGAATGAAGTTGTCTTCTCCCATTCAAAGGTAGTTCATAATATGGAGGTTTTGTGGCTGGAAAGCCTTTGCATCATTTTTATGTCCAACCCACCATTTGTGGACATTCCTGGATTGGGAAGCCCTGCTTATCATCGCTCGTATCCTAGTTATCTCCTCTTTCCATTGCTGTAATTCATTCACCTTGGGTCTGGCTCTTGAAGAAATTTTGGAATCAATAGCTGGTGAAGATACATATAACCTGATACACATAGGTGACCCTGTTTCTTCAAGAGCTAAGCTGGTTGCCAATTTGCTTCCAGATGCAATTCAAGATGCTGGATGCTGTCATTAAGGTCCTAAACAGCTCTACTCTAACTATCTAAGAGACTGTCTTCACTTGTATTCATTTGCGTGTCCACTCAACTTAACCATGATCGATTCCCACAGCCATATGATCTATTCTTACAAGATTGCCACTGGAAGGGTGCTTTTCTGATAGCTATCACTATATTTTGGAATACCCTTCTTACAGTGATTTGGCCAGCTCTAATTCTAATGTCAGTCTATGTTTTGGTACATTGAGGGGTGGGGATTCCTCTTGAACCTTTTTGTTAATGTTCAAGTTTTTATTTTATGAGATTGTTAGCCATCTAGAACATAGAGATCAGATATTACACACATGTAATATTGTTCTTTTTAGAGAAGAGGTTACACAACCTATAAAGAACTAGAGTTTCCAGTTTGGCCTTCTGACCTTCTGGAAGCACTGAGCGCTTGTTGCAAAAATCAGGTTGATGTTTGTTTGTTTGTTTGTTTATTTACATTTTTAATGCTCTATGATGGATTTTTTTTGGTGTAAATAGAAACATTTGGCATTTTGGCATCTGAAACTCTTCCATTTCCCTCCTTAAAATTCTCACAAAACAGCTGTTAGGTTATGCGGTCAAAATTTGGAAGAAAAATGACTGAGGATTCCACAGTCTTTGAAAGATTTAAAAGGTAGAAATAAGCACAGAAATTAATCAGAGGCAACAACATATTCTCATTCCAGCTTTTTATTTTTTAATTGTGCCACTAGACCTTGAATATTTGTCACTAAATTTTGGCATGATTGTGGGTTATTTGAGGGGGGCTGCAGATAGGAGTGCTGGGGACCACATGAAGCCTTCTGGCCAAGGTTACCCATCCTAGATTAAGTTAAAAGAGGCGGTAAACATAATAGTAACCTGATAAGAGTTTTTTTTAAATAAAAACAAAATCACTAATATATATATAAAAAATATATAAATCATACCTTGCACTTTTTTCTTTGCTCTTTGAAGGCTCCTCTTGATGTCATATTCATTGTCATAGTAATAGATAAAGGGGAAAGTAGGAAATGTCCCTCCAAACATTCGCTTCTCCAAGCATTCCTGCAAATCATATTTTAATATTATTGTCATGCCTCTGGTTATTGCAAATTCAAAAGAAAGAAATGAAAGAAATGACCCAATAGCTTTTCAATTGGTAGTAAAGCAATCCGTTTTCTCTAATAATGCATACTGAACCTGCTGGCTTATCCCCAAAAAAGAGGGGCAAGATAACACAGAACATCATAGAGCCTCAGTGGCGCAGTGGTTAGAGTGCTGTACTGCAGGCCACTTCTGCTGACTATCTGGTGCCTGCAATTTGGCAGTTAAAATCTCACCAGGTTCAAGGTTGACTCAGCCTTCCAATCTTCCAAGGTTGGTAAAATGAGGACCCAGATTGTTGGGGGCAATAGGCTGACTCTGTAAATCGCTTAGAGAGGGCTGTAAAGCACTATAAAATGGTATATAAGTCTAAGTGCTATTGCTATAAATATCACTACAAAATATCACTACAAATTTAAGGTGCAAGCTGCTGAACATAGCTACAGGTTAATCTAGTTTCACTTTGCCTATAAATTCACATAGTCCTAAAGTTATAACTATCCCTTTAGCAAATATCCAAAGTTAAAACGGCACTGAAAACAGTTACTTATGTGCAATCCTCACACTTACATACAGCGTGGCATCCCTACAGACCTGTGTTCAACATTTGGTTGCTTAGCAACTGGCATGTATTTACAACAGTTGCAGCATCGCCACTTGCAACCTTCCCAGTTGGTACCTACAAGTAAAGGTGATGCGGCAGCTGGATTTACTTAATGACTCTATGATTCATTTAACCACAATGGCACAAAAGGTCACAATACTGAGTGTGAGTCACTTGACAACTGCCTTGCCTAGCAATGGAAACTCTGGTTCCAATCATGATCTTAAGTTGAGAATTACCTGTATCGATTCATTGGAAAGCTTCAAAACAAAACCAACCTTATGTCAAATCTGAGCTGCATTTCACATAGGTCTATAATGAATAGCAAAAAGTTCTCCCTTACTTCCCATGTAGCATCATCAGTAGAGATATCGTGCTTCCTTTAGGACCCTTAAGTTCAAGACTGTCTTTTGGTACTGTATAGAAACAAAATTCCTAAACTATCTTTCTTGCCTATGAGAAAAATGTTCAAACCTGGAACAAGTCAAAAGGAGAGAGTGACTTCTTTCTATGATCTTATGTTGATTTCGACTTGAACAGACCAAAAGAAATCTCTCCAAACCACATCCTATTCTATCTACAACTGTTGCTGCTGTCTCAATTTGGTAAGAAATTCCACCTCTAATTCTGGAGTCTTCTAGGCTCCAGAATTCAAATATCCAGAATGAAAGTAAGAACTCACTTTAATTAAGAAATCCAGGCATCTTACTTACTTACTTACTTACTTACTTACTTACTTACTTACTTTATTTATTTTTTATTTTATTAAATTTATATGCAGTTCAACTCACTGTACTCTGGTAGCATTCCTTCATCTAAAGATCACAATTTTAGAGCAGCAGATAGAAAAGTCACAATGAACAAAAACCTTTACTTTTGTAGGCAATAATGGTTTAATCATATTGAAGCATTATTTATTTATTTAACAATATTTGCACATCGCTGTAATCACAAGGATTCTGGACAGTGCAAGAAACCAAAACTAAACTGTTATGAAATATTATTTTAATCCAACAAATAACTGCATGATAATCATATAATTGGCCAAAAGCTTGTAAGAATAAAAGGTCTTTCTAAATGAATGCAAAGTTAGGGTCCGCTACAAAATACTCCAGAATTTGGAAGCTATTACTGAAAAGGCCTGTTGTTTTGACCTCTGCCCACAAACTCTTGGTGGGTGGAATGGAGATCATAATAGGCCTTTTTTGGTTGACTGTACTAGATAGGCAGAAACTTTTTTTTTTGGTATCATGGTCACAAAATGGCTCATAAGGCTTCCTAAAGAATGACTACAGACTGAATTGGGCCCTACGGTATTTCAAGATTTCTGTAGCATTTTCAGCATTTTCTTTCTTGCAGAGAGAGAAACGGAGAGAGAAATGGAAAGAGGGGGGGGGAGGGAGGGAAGGAGAGGGAGAGAGAGAAAGAGAGAGAGGAGGGAGGGAGGGAGAGGGAGGGAGGGAGGGAGGGAGAGAGAGAGAGAGAGAGGAGGGAGGGAGGGAGAGAGACACAGACAGCCCAAGGGGGGGCAGCTGTTTATCATACACATTCTGATGACATCTCATTCTAAACCAACAAATAACCTTTCCTAATTTATAACTTTGATTTGAAACAACTGGTTATTTAATGTAACTGAAGAGATCACCTGCCAATTCGTACGCAATGTATCTTGAATAAAACTTTGTTCCGAAACTTCTAAAGTATATGGAATTTCTTGGCTGAAGTGCAGCTTTCTGCATACCACACATGACTAGGTGCAGCTTTCCCTAAATCCCCTCCATGCCTGAAACCAATATAGTGAATTCTAAGAGAAATATTGAGGTCACCCAGAACAAAAGAAGGTAGGAGGGAGGGTTGAGTGAACTCATAGATAACTACTAAAAAAAAAAAACTTCAGTTACAGTTAAGTAATCAGTTCTTCACTGTGGTCTCTGTGATCATACACTCATGGGTGAATAGCTGGCCTATTATCTAGAGGGGCTTAGTGCTCATAAGGTACAATACAAAGGACTGCAGCTCTAAAAGCTACATCCTTTTGAGAATGAAAATCCAGATGAGAATGCTAGATACAGATAGGAAGTTGTCCTACGTCATTATGAAAGGGGAATCTAATGTCGAAAAGATGCAGATGGAATCCTTGCTCTTGCAAAGTGACCCCAGGTCAGAAGAGGGCACTTTTGGTTGCTGATCTTATAACAAAATCTGATGGCTGCAACAATCAATTTTCAAAAAATCCACAATGTCTGGGATGGACCCCAAAAAGCTAAACACATCTACTGATCTCAGTGAAAGTGAAAAGCAAACAAAGAACAAAGGGAATGACTTCTCAGTTACTATCTGGAAAAGGGACGTGCAGTTATTTCCTGATCTCAAAAGAACACAGGCCCAAAATTTTCGGTGAGGCATTTTTATAAGGTCGAGAAGATTCTGAGTGAGCTCTGCTTAGACCCATGCATGTGAATCATCATGATAAAGAATAGTTTCAGGGAAGAAATAAAGACTTCTCAGTGATTTTCCATTTACTTCTACCACTGATTTCTAGTGATTTCATGCATAGTTATTAAATAAGGATAAATAATCTTTGATTGCTGTGGAGTGTACACTCCGAAGTTTCTGGAGATGCTGTAAAGACAGATATTCCAAGAAGATGGCCTTTCCCTTAGTAGCTTGACAGTAAAACCCTAGTGGATAAAAAAAAGTAGAGGCCTCTAAAAATAGCCACTCCTACTTGTTTTAACATGGATCCATTGAATAATAATCTGAATAGTGTATGACATGCACTTCCCAGACCTGTCTCTTCTAAGTCAACTGCCACTACTGCCACATGCTTTGTATTTTTAAATACTCTGGAGATGTTCCTTAGCACCACAGGTAAAACACACAGGATAGAAATCTCAGGCTCTTATCAACACACCTGAGAAAAGTTGTATCTGACTGACAGCTTGGAATATGAATGCTAGGCAGTGTACAAACTCTCTGCTTTGTTTTGTTCTTTTGGGCTCCTGCAATGTGCAGATGTGGGCACAAATGTGACTAGTAAGAGTTAACTAACATTGGGATGAGTCCTCTGGTTTAGATTCTTGTATGAACATATTTTAGAGGAAAAAGGTTCTCAGCATCATTCCCTTGATTGCTAATCCTGTAGGTTGCTTTTCAGCTCCCAGTTTCCCAAAACAATACAGCTTAATAGCTTGTTCTTTGCTTCTACTGATGCTAATAGTTGTAGATTCCTAAACTAACATATTCATCATGTTTTACAGACTGGCCATTGACTGCAATAAAGAATATGACTGAATGAGTGAATGAAAATGGATGGATGGATGAATGAATGAATGGACAGATGGACAGACAGATGTATTAATTCCTGAGGATTGTGATGATGTCTATAACACAAGCTGCAATGTCTTCATAGTTTCTCATTCCTGAAATTCAAAGAAGAATTGAAAAATGCAAGATCTGTTCCTGCTATGAAGCTGTTGAAAACAGTGATCTGTTTAGAGACTTGTACATCTGTTTGGAGACCTGTTCTTGCTTCAGAACACAGTATAAGGCAGATATCTACCCACCACTGAATCCAGATGATTTAATTATTATACAACTGTTCTTAAGGATAGTTCCAATTCATTATAATGAATACTATTTGGTCACTAAACGACCACTCTTAACTGTTGACCTTTTCTTAATCAAACCCTTCACTGCATTTATTAACAAACAAATGTATTGATTAGTATCATTTTGACATGCCTACAGATTCTTAATTCTCTTTTATAACAGGTTGGTGACAGTTAAAATGGTGATTTGATATCCCTGTCTTTGAGAAATGACAAGTTCTTGTAAAATCTCAATGAAGTCAATGAAATGTTAACATGTTCCATTAGGTCAAAATAATTCCAACTATTTCTAGAAAGAATTATAGAACAAGGAGTTCTGTACAGATCATATGTAGAATATAATATAAATCCATATAAATTCCAGGAAATTTTAAACAACACACCCATTTTTCAACTATGTTAGTAGACTATGCTATTTTTAAAGCAATCAATGGGCTGTGTTTTATAACGTACAGGATATTTATCATAATAAATGTCTCCCATTTGCTATTTTATTTTTACTCCCCCAATAAAATTTTGTTGATATTCCCAACCACTGCTGTGTTCAAAAGCTCTATTTAACATTCTGATAATCTATCGAAGACCTCCAGCTCTATGCAATTAAAACAGTCTTCCTGACTTTCTCCAAACACAGATTGTTGGGGGCAATATGCTGACATTGTAAATCTTCCAGAAAGTGCTGTGAAGCACTATGTGGAGGTATATAAGTGCTATTGCTATAACTAACATATCTTCCTCCTTCTTTTTCCCCACAACAGCCACCCTGTGAGGTGGGTTGAACTGAGAGAGACTGTCTGGCCCAAGATCACCCAGCCAACTTTCATGGCTAAGATGGGACTAGAATTCAGTCTCCCAATTTCTAGTCTGCTACCTTCATCACTAGACCAAACTGACTCTAGTATAGTGTGTATGTGTACTGTAGGTGCATTTGTGTACTAAAAAAACCCCCATGTGTTAAGTATTTACAGAAAAGATCTCTGTACGTGGTCAAGTAGGCATTGAAAATGATTTTGTAGTTCTCAATCAATCAAATGTATACCTATTGCTGCTGAAATATAGATGACCAAAACTGGTATTCTCCAATATTTAATGGCCTTTCAATATTTGTTATGATAGTTATTTATTTAGAGCAGTTCTAGCCAACATCTTTGTGCGGTATAAAGTGCAATCTTCTATGTTTTGGATTTAAACTGCATGGACATTTTAAAAACACTGATTTGTGAACCCCAATATTATTGATTCAGCTATTTTCTTATAACAGTTATTTAAAACTGTCTACTTCAACACTACATCCAACTTTATATGTTTTTTTAATATGTCATCATTCTGCTAAACAACTAATTCCCACAACACTGTCAACTTATTTACTAAGACTGTATTACTATTATTCCTCTACTACTAGATTATAATAACACTTCCTAGTACTGTCTCTTCCCACTTATGACTATAACCGAGTTGCTTGTATCTTTACAATTTATATTGTTTTATTTGTTTCCTAGTATGATTTGATTGCTTATTAGTAACCTATGACTATCACTAAGTGTTGTATTTTATGATTCTTGATGAATGTATTTTTTTTCCTTTATGTACACTGAGAGCATATGCACCAAAGACAAATTCCTTGTGTGTCCTATCATACTTGGCCAATAAAGAATTCTATTCTATTCTATTCTATTCTATTCTATTCTATCCTATCCTATCCTATCCTATCCTACCCTACCCTACCCTACCCTACCCTACCCTACCCTACTCTACGACTATCTACTTCAACACTATATCCAACTTTATATGTTTTGGGCTTAAATTACATGAAGGATGATTGGGAATACATACATTTAGTTTTTTCTAGATCATTTGCAGAATTTTTTAATAAGTATGTGGTATGCAATTTGTTATATAGAAATTGAAAAACAAACATGGATCTTATCAGAAAGCAAAGTAACCCAGCAAATATGTATTGTTGATTCAGAACATTAAGAGACTTACATATCCATAGTGGCCTTTCTTTCCACAGTTGTAACAGTATGCTGAAGCAGGCTGCACAGAATAAGAATCAGCTGTCTTGAGTGGTCCTGGTCTAGTCTGAAACAAAAAAATTGGCAGCAATGAAACTTAGTAAAATCCAATTAAAATGAACCAAATTAAAACAATACAGTTTCAACCATCCAATCAATAGCAGTGGAATTACATTGGAAAAAAATACATTGCAGTTATATTATACATTAACTTAAAAGTGAAAGCAGAATTTCTGGGAGGAATGTGGAATAAAATATATGTATGGATCTAAAGATAGATAACATATAAACACAAACGTGATATCCAATATGACCATCATAGGAGTACAAATCAACTTAGTGACAGAAGCTGAAATGTTGTTTTAATATACATACGTAGACCTATATATACTGTATCTAGCAATAGCACTTAAGACTTACTATATATTACTTCACAGTGCTTTACAGCCCTCTCTAAGTGGTTTACAATGTCACTATATTGCCCCCAACAACCTGGGTCCTCATTTACTGACTTCGGAAGGATGGAAGGCTGAGCCAACCTTGAACTGGTGAGAATCAAACAGCTGGCTTTGGCAGAATTAGCTACAATACTTCATTCAAACCACTGAGTCACCACAGGTCTTATATCTATATATCTCTATATGTCCATATACAGACAGACAGACATGCATACAGACACACAGACAGACAGACATACCCACATATATACATGCATGCATGCATACACACACAGAAATATAGCAAAATATGAGAAAAATAGAGAGCTAGTTTGGTCTAGTGGTTAAGGCAGCATGCTAGAAACCAGGAGATTGTTATGTTCTATTCTCCCCTTAGGCATGAAAGACAGCTGGGTGACTTTAGCTAGTCACTTTCTCTTAGCCCAGCTTACTTCACAGGGCTGTGGTTGTGGGGAAAACAGGATGAGGAAGGAATATCAGATATTTTGCTGCCTTGGTTATTTATAAGAATAACAAAGACAGGATAAAAACGATCTAAAAACCATACAGAACCATAGCATAACATTTGAGTGTAAAAATGTATTCCTCTTAGATTCTGATTTTATAAATTGCCATAAGCCCAAAGTATGATATTACAAGGCTCCAGCTCAGGGTGAACAAGCCTCATTGTATGGACATCTAAGGCACAACTGCTGTCAACGTTTGCTAACTGGGGGACATACGGGAGGAGAGGAGGTGGAGTAACAATGTCCTTCAGTAAAGCCCAGCCTATCAGGAACGGAGAGACTAAGCACCTCCCACTGTCTGGATGCTTGGAGCAGCTTGCTGGAGAACTTAGAAAGACTGTCTCAAAAACAATATCCAGATTTCAGCAATTACACAAAATTGAAAACTCATTGACAAATGGTTGTAAATGGTTGATTATTTTTTATGGTTTAATTCTAATGAAAAAAAATTCTTTATAAAGCTTAAACATTCTATTACTGTATGTGTAGTAGTTTCTCTGTGTGTATGTTTTACAAATAGTTTGTTTTACTTACAACCCTAATTAGGACTAGAATTTCTGTTAATAGGCAAGGCAGATGTCAAATGACTGGCACCCACTTTTATGACCTTCTTTGTCAGAGTTAAGCGAATCACGAATCATCTGGTCTTTAAGGCTTCCTCTATTGACTTTGCTTGTAGGAAGCATGCTGAAAAAGTTGCAAAGAGCACCAGGACAGGGCAATCTTTGTAAATCACATGGTTGGTTGCCAAGCACTCAAATTTTGATTGCATGAGCACAGGGATCCTGCGTCAGTTGTAAGAAAGACGATTGGACAAAATTTTTTTTTTTAGTGCTGCTGCAAATCTTTTTTTTTTTTTAATTACATTTATATGCCGCCCTTCTCCGAAGACTCAGGGCGGCTTACAATTTCTGGGATACAACCCAGTGTGCTCAGCAATAGCCTTCATTCCATTGTATATGCCTGCTTATTACTAAGCGGCATTTTTACAAGGTCAGCTAATTGCCCCCAACAATCTTGGGTCCTCAATTTACCTACCCCGAGAGGATGGAAGGCTGAGTCAACCTTGAGCCTGGTGGGATTCGAGCCTACAGCAGTTGTAGGCAGCTGGATCTTAAGAGCAAGCATTTAACAGCCTGAGCTACCAAGGCTCTTACTAATCTGAATGGACGCTAAACAAATTGTGTTGAGCTCTCCCTGTATTCATGGGAGATGTCACAGATATTAATTTATTTTAGGGTGTAGGAAGTTAGCATCCACCCCTCTCCTAGAAAAATGAAATATCCTAAGAAATATTAAAAAGGCAGAATATTTCCCTAAAAAGAGAAGTAGAAACTCATCATCTCAGAAGCAGAAGCTCACCCACCTTTGTTAATGGGCGGGCCATTAAGGCCTGGGCCAGAATATTCTACATAACAAAGGCCTCTACCCATCTCACCACCTGGCCTGGGAAGATTGCATCAGCCAGCACTCAGTTGAAGCCATGTGGTCCAGACAAAGCCTATAAAGTTAGCTAAGACCCCCCACCCCTAGGAGTTGGACAGCTAATGGGATACATTTCTTACACAGGAACAGGAAACACTGAAGTGGGGCCCAACAGAGGGTATATAACCAAGGGTCTCTCAGCATCTTGCCCTTTCTTTTCCTTCACCCAACATCTTGAAGCATATGATCGTCCTTTTCACTCTGGAGCTCCAAGCCATATGGTCCTCCTGTCCACCATTAAAGCTTCCAAACAGCCTCCATGTTTCCAGTGTCTTTTTCCCCACTTGGAACTGAACCCAGAAGGATATTTCTTCCAACAAAGGGGGTCAAGACTCTGCAAAGTTTGAGAACTCCTGCTCCAAGTATCTACATTTAGATTTAAGGCACAGATGAATTCTTGCCTTTATCTCCTTCAGACGTGGCAAGGAAGACAACTTCTAGCAATTTGGGAAACCTGACAGTCAAGGAGAAGAGCACTACCTACAGATAGGTTGAATTTTGTAGCATAAAAAGTCTTTTTAAAAACATTTTCATTAAAACACATTTTCACTGCACAATAGAAACGGAAGAAAGAAAATCTGAGTTTAGCTAACATGGCTTAAAACAAGCAAACAAAATTAAATCTCTACAGTATTTTATATATCTCAAGAAGGAACAGAATTTGCTGGCTTATCCTAGTGCTCTTACACAATCCTTGAAATGAACGGATAGAAAAATGTGAAAATTATAGGTAAACAGATTAATACCACTTTTATCTTGAATTTTTTAAAATGGTAACTAAGGACTATATCCAGGTATGAATACATCCTAAAAATAATTTCAATCATACAATTAAAAACCTATTGTTTAATATCCATTTATTAACAATTAACGTTAAGATGTGTGGAATCTTTCTATTTCTGAATGTAATAATCACCATATTTGACCTATTTGAATAGACTCCCAGAGTTGCTTATTATAATTAACTGATAACAATGACTGGTGGAAATCACTTCCACCAAATATTAGTTTGGCACCCAGTAGTGCAGAATACATGAGAACAAAAAGATTTTATGAGAACATTATGAAAAGTAGCTTTTTTTCCCCCATTTCAAATCTTATAAAAATCCTCAAGGAGTTTTGAGGCTGCAAGAAGGATGTGTTTTTATGACCTCAAAAAATGTCTGCTGGACACTTCCTTTTGTTTATGTAATTGAAAAGGTCAGATTTAAGGAGACAAATTAAATTGAGTACTTGCCATTCAGTTTAACTATGCATTACCTCCCTACAGCTGTCCAAAAGTCTAAAGAGGAAAAAGAACCTCATAATATGTTGTCAAGCTCACTATATTCTAATTATTTCAGGTCTTAAAAAGCATTTAAGGTTTCCGATCCAATAGGTAGAAAATGATAGCAGCAGCTCTGCTATGGTGTTTTTTTTGTTAAAAACATTTAAATAATCTATATTTTGTAGAGTGATATTTTGAAGATTACTTCACTATCAATATATAGAAGTAATAACCTAGTAGATAGCATTACCTATAAAAGGTCCATCCCATCTGCTATTCTTCCTGAAAGCTTTTCATGCACCAGTAAACTCAGTAAATATCAGAAGATAAAGCATAAGCCTACCACGCCACGGATTTACTCCTAATGTCTCCTCAAAGTGCAGCCCCGATGCAACGATTACAAATGATTTTCTTCTAATGTCATTTTACATAACCCTTTTTTCTGCATGAGTAGTTAGTGCAGAATGAGTGAATGAATGAATGAATGCCATTAAAACAGTTAATCATTATCTGGGACACTGGCCTTCCTCCCTTCTCTGCAAGGAATCTCCATGACAAAGGCCAAGAGATCAAAATGCCAGGGCTGCCTTGCTGGCCTATTTCTAACAGTAATTTTTTATGCAAATGGCCCTGCTGGGCAGCTCCCTTGGTGACCTTGAGATGCCCTTATCTTAAACTGACTTTGATCCAATAAGGCCTTCTTTTTATGAAGCTCATTACTTCTCCAGATATGTATCTGACTTAAATTTTACTAATTAAAAGATATTATTTATTCGTGGGTTCCTCCCCACCCACCCCCACTATCTTACAGCTACATATGCAGACAAAGGGGGGGGGGAATTATAGTACGCTGTGAAATGGACAATTTCTTTTTTTCAAATTTCAGTTGAGAGAAATCAATCTGTGGTTTTATTTATCTTATTTGCACTCTGCTTTCACTCTGGATTCCTAAATATTATTTAGATGTTCCCATTAAATATTTCTTTTAACTATTTAAATATCTATTTCGGTACAGCAGTGATGGAGTTCCATGTACTCCTACAGTATTCATTGAAAGAACACAATTTTGATTGCTTTTTTAAAAAAAAAAACCTATGCTATATATATATATATATTTTTTTATTTTTTAATTACATTTATATGCCGCCCTTCTCCGAAGACTCAGGGCGGCTTACAATTTTTGGAGCACAATCCAATGTGCTCAGCAATAGCCTTCATTCCATTGTATATGCCTGCTTATTACTAAGCGGCATTTTTACAAGGTCAGCTAATTGCCCCCAACAATCTTGGGTCCTCAATTTACCTACCCCGAGAGGATGGAAGGCTGAGTCAACCTTGAGCCTGGTGGGATTCGAGCCTACAGTAGTTGTAGACAGTAGTTGTAGACAGCACAAGGATCAGTGAGTTTGCTTTGTGAAGTTTTCAGTATCCCCACAGTTTCCAGCTTCCAAAAACTCCTAACTTATTGGCCTACAATATATATTGCAATATTACAAGATAGGCATATACTTTTTAAAATATAAAAACCTAAAACTCACTCCAAAATTTATCCCACCACACAGGTATAAATGCAGTTCTACTCACTATGCTATCTTCAGTTCTTCAAAAAGTATTAAGAACAGTCCCCTACCCCACCCCACCCATGGTCTTCCTGGTGTTTTGTCATAGACCCTTATGTAAACCTTGACTGGGAGCTGTAGTCCTGCCTTAGGCATGAAAGCCGGGTTGGATGAGCAATCAGTCTTCGTCAGCCCATGTGTGACAAGCCAGTCAGTCAATTCCTGTCACCACCAATGGATCGACACTTGTTAATTAAAAAAAAATAGCACTTGCACTTGTGGAAAAAAACACTAGGAAGACCTGGGGGTGGAGGGAGGAGACTGTTCTTCGGGTTTATGACAATTCGCCATGGCCAACTCATCACAGCCAACTTGCTGCAGGACAAAAGTTACATTAATATCGAAGAAATGGTGGCATAGAATCATTAAAGAAAGGATGCAAAATGAGGGATAGAATGAAGTGTGAATGACAAAAATTAAAATATTTTTTTATTATTTTAAATAATTAAATTGAATTGTGACATCGTCCTGCAGCGAGTTAGCAAGCAGTGAGTTCACTGTGGCAAATTGTCTGGTGGTGAGTTGCCAATGATGAGTCGGCCTCAGCTAGTTGGCGGCACCTACAAAAACTCCAAACTGAGTAAGAAAATTAAACATAGCCGAACTCTTGCAAGACCACAGATCTTACAAGAATTAAATATTATATGATGGTATCCTTCTCTTTCTTCTCCTAAAAAAGTGACTAATTTCTGTTACAGAGTAATAGCGTTACTTACTGTTATGCTTGGGAAATTTTGAAAAGTCCATGTGTTTTGTAAGTCAGCTGAGATGCAAAATATGAAGTCAATACTGTATTAGATTGTCCAATCTAAAGATAAGCTATTAAAAACTATAACCTTGACTGTTCTCCTTTAGTTGCATTCTGCCAAAAATAAAGCTCATATGTAAGAGGTTTGTTGATCTGAGCAAGAAGAACTGCAACCATCTTAATGTACTAAAGCAGTGTTCTCAACCTGAAGTCTGTGGACCCCTGGGGGGCTGCAATGTCATCATAGTAGGTCTGTGAAGGCTTGAGGAAATGTTATGATCTTGAGTTAAGTCTTGGTGGTCCGTGGCCATGGTCCGTGGTCATAAAAAATATTTAAAGGAAGTCCGGGGTTAAAAAAAATATTGAGAACCATTGTACTAAAGAATTATCTTGGAAAACACAAGAACAGTGGTAGAAACTCAAGACCCCTAGAACCAGACAGGATTAATTTTCTCTATTCCAGGGCTAGATAGTTTTTTAAAATTTCTCTAGAGAAGAGCACCTGAAAAAATTACCCAGCCAGGAAAATCCATTATGAGAATAACAGTATTTAAACAATGCAGGGAAAATGAAAGATATATAACCAAGGAATATTTTGAAATAGCCTCTCTTGCATCATGTGTTTTAAATGAGTTAAAACAAGGTATTACGATGATCAAGCCGTCACCTGAAGACATCCCAGACTGTCACACTTCAGCTCTTATTCCTTAGGTTTTAATACGGGCTACATTTTCAGGTATTCTAGTAGGTTTAGCAGCTCTCTTAGTCTGATTGCTAATTTCAGTATATTTCAAGGGTGGGCAACTATGGCCCCTTTACAACCTGTGGACTTCAACTCCCAGAATTCCTGACTCAGGAATTCTGGGAGTTGAAGTCAACAGGCAACAAAGGGGCTATAGTTGCTCATTCCTGGTCTACGTGGTACAGTTATGTAAAACTCTAATTGTCTTCATTGGATTTCCCCTGAAACTTTATTATCTTTGGGTTTGAAAAAGCCAAGCTAATTATTAAACCTCTAGCTTATGAGTGTCAAATGGACTTGGCTAAATTATCAGATACCATCTAACCTGGAGGTGGTTGTTCTTGTTTTCATTTTATTTTTATCCTACTGACCAAATTCCTTATCCTTATCCATCTAAACACATCAAAGCAACACATAACTTTTAAGTTGACTTGCCTCATATTATACCATTAGCGGTCTTAGAGAGTATATGCTGTAATAATCCTGTGGGAGATAAGATTTGCCCTAGAGGTACAAAAAATATTGAAACTGACTTATGTTGCATCGTACAGATCACACTATCACAGAATTTGCACTATGTACTAACACCAGTCCATTTCAAAACTAAAATATGATTTGTATTTGACAGATATTGACTCAGCTGTTACACCCAATATTGCCACATTTTGTGCTAAAGCTTGTAATCTTTGCCAAATAAATCTTCACGAACTGATTTAGTGATAAACTAAGTAGGCCCAGAGCTTTATGCTGTTCACTGCTAACTTTTGCATGACTGTACTTATTCTGGATTGGTCAAAAGATTGCAATGGTGATGTTGAATGTTTGTCTCAGGGACATTCTAAAAAAGAATAGAATGGAATGGAATAGGGCTGGAAGGGACCTTAGAGGTCTTATAGAACACGCCCCTGTTCAAGCAGGAGAACCTATACCATTTCAGACAAGTGGCTGTCCAGTCTCTTCTTAAAAACCTCCAGTGATACAGCACCCACCTCTGATGGCAATCTGTTCCACTGGTTAATTGCTCTGACTGTTAGAAATTTCTCCTTAATTCCAGGTTGCATTTCCCCTTGATTAGTTTCTATACATTGTTTCTTATACTGCCCTCTGGTGCTTTGGAAAATAAGTTGTCCCCCTCTTCTTTATGGCAGTCCTTCAAATATTGGAATACTGCTATCATGTCTCCCCAGTCCTACTTTTCTCTAGACTAGCCAAACTCATATCCTGCATCCATTCTTCGTATGTTTTAGTCTCCAGGCCTTTCATCAGTTGCTCTTTTCTGCACTTTTCCCAAAGTCTCAACATCTTTTTTGCAGTGTGCTGACCAAAAGTGGATGCAGTATTCCGGGTGTATTCTTTCTAAGGTTTTATAAAGTGGTATTAATACTTCATGTGATTTTGATTCTATGCCTCTGTTTATATAACCAAGGATTGTATTAGCTTTTTTTGCTGCTGCCACACACTGCTGGCTCATGTATAAGTGATCATCTACTAGGAGTCCAAGGTCCCTCTCACAGTTATTGTTTTTGAGTCAGGTTTTGCCTAATCTGTACTTGTACCTTTGGTTTTTCCTGCCTAGATGTAAAGCCTGGCTTTGCTCCACATTAAATTTCTTTTTGTTGGGTAGGCCCCATTGTTCAGTCTCTCAAGGTCTTTTGGGATCCTGAGCTTGTCTTCTGGGCTGTTGGCTATTCCTGCCAGCTTAGTGTCACCTGCAAATCTGATGAGTTCCCCTTCTATTCCCTCATTTAAATCATTTATGAAGATAGTGGGCCTTAGTGAGCCTAAGACTTATGGTACCCCACTGCTTACTTCTCTCCATATAGATGTAGTACGATTAAGGACTACTCATTAAGTATGGTTTGTCAGTCAGTTACAAATCCACCTGGTGGTGATGCTGTCTATCCCACATTTATCTAGCTTACAAAGAAGTAGGTTGTAGTCTACTTTGTTGAATGCCTTATTCAAATCGAAGTATACTATGTCCACAGCATTTCGCTGGTCTACTAATTTAGTCACTTTGTCAGAGAATGAAATAAGGTTGTTTTGGCAAGATCTGTTTTTAACAAATCTATGCTGGCTTCTAGTTATAACTTTGTTTCTAGATGTTTGCAGATGTTTTTTATTATCTTTTAAATAAAAATAGATATTGTTCTTAAATGATAGCTAATTAATGGCTCAATACATTTTCTGGACAAGGAATTAAATCCACAATATAAAACCAGTAGAAATATTAACTCTTATGCAAAAATGATTGATTATTTACTCCAATAGGGTCTTTATCCTGCACTCAACTAAGATCCAAATAGGCTCATACCAGAACACAGATATAGATATTTTAATATGAATGCTATAGAAGAAAGAAACAAGCATGTTATAGGCATATTTAACAATAAACAGGAGAAGAATGAAGCAATACATATCCTTGAGCTGAGAACTGTTATCTGTTTTATTTTGAAAATGTGAGTTTATATCACCAGCTGTTTGTAATTTCTTTTTATTGTAAAGATAATGTCTTTAATGACAATACCAATGGCATCATTTCATACTGTGAAGGAAAAAGCAAAAATAAATTATTCCTGTATTTTAGTAAGAAAACGACAGATACATGAGATAAAGTGATTAATGATACGGTGTCTTGGAGGCTGAATGGCACTCAATAGGTTGCTACTGAAGAAGAGCTGAGGATCTTTTGAAGTACTAAAAGTATTTATGAAGTTAAAGCCTTTGAGATGCCTACTGTAGTTGCTGATGTTCAACGACATGTGTCGACAGGTGAAGAGAATGGACGAATTAAATACTACATACCCTCATGAGAAAGCACTAAAAGACTGGCATAAAGATTGAAAAAATATAGAAATACCGACCATGAATGGGTTGTGAAGATGACAGAACTTGCTGTTATGGACAAACTAAACTTGTCTGATTAGGAAAGGAACAATAACAATTTTTACAAAATCTTGGAAACCTTTTATGGACTTTTTGCTAAACATGGATAAAACTGAACTAATAATGTCGGAATTTATTGATTAAAAATCCCGTATTTTTATGGCGAGAAGGGAAAAATGATATATAATTTTGGAAGTGGAAATGGTAATAATTATAACTGTTGTAAGGAAGAGCAGAAGTCACTTCTTTAGGTAATTTTTTTTCTTTCTTTTTCCTTAACTTCTACTGCTTCCCACCTTTCTTTTACTCTTTTCATATCTTTTTCTTTTTTCTAGTTGTTTTTATTTCTATATTTTTTAACCCTATAATAACCCTTTCCTCAATAACAATTATATTGGTAGTTTGTGAGTATGTTGTTAAACATGTCATGCACTCCAGACATTCCCTTTCTATTAAATAATTCCTTACTTGAGCAGATTTTTTAAAAAAAACATGTATTATATACATAATGGAAGAATGGTTCCTTTGATGTTGCTTAAAAAAAAGAAGTAAAAATCAAGTGATAGCTTCATCAGAGCACATAGATATACAAAATGCTTACGGAAATTTAATAAACATCTGTTGAAGAAATGTGAGGTTTAACAATCTTAATTTCAGACAAGAATATTTAAAATGCTGGTGGGTAAACGAATTGAATACATACTATACTGAAATCCAAAAAAATTATTCCAAGTTTTTTCTTTGCAAATTATACTCATATTGTTAACTTTGATTTGAAGATAGAACATGGTAATAATTCTATTTAATTGTGACTCCCAACAGAATAGATTAAATAATAAAATATTTCAATACGTGTATCCAACTGTCAGAATGAAATCTATTTCTATGGCTTCTGCCAAATTTTTACTATGGTAAATTTTGATCTGGCAGAATTCTAAACTGGAATACCAAATGTAAAATTTGGAAATAAAATAAATGAAAAAAATATTTCTAACCCTAATCATACAAATATTAGATCTCAAAAGTCTTCTAATTCATAAACTTATAGTGAAATATTATGTGAAATATTTGTATTTATGAACACTGGCTTATAATATCATCTATATGATTATCTATCTATCTATCTATCTATCTACCTACCTACCTACCTACCTATCTACCTACCTACCTACCTACTTACCTACCTATCATCTTCTACATGCCAATCTTAAATCTTCACGATAAAACAAAACAAAACTTTATTTTTCCCTAAAGGGTATGCAACCCATTCAATGTTGCATAGCTATTTCGCATAGAATAAAAGATTTAAACAAGGCGGGGCATTAAAATTTCAATAACTTCTTATGGAGCTGTGAACTTTTTTTCTATTTTAAATATTAAGTCAAGTAGCTGAGGTATCCGCCTTAATCCTTAGAGACGACCTGTACACCCAAACTAAACATTCACATTTATGACAGCCATATAAATGGTCTTCTAAATTAATGTGCAACATTAAGTGAAATCATTTCTTGGAAAGATACAGGTATCTATATTTTATTTTGTCATCTTAAACATATCTGGGTCTTTATGGCCTTATTAAAAATGTATTTCCCCCTCTTAAAAAAAAACATTCCTAGAGCAAATGGACTGCATAAATAAGCAATGTGCTATGAGGCTTCAGACTAGCCGATAAACCCTTTCAATTTTCATGCCAGCTTCTTCTTTTGTAATTCAAATCTGGCTGGAAACTGGCAGTTCTGAAAACTGAAACAAGCACTGCCACAAATACCTTGTAATGCTATCGACCTTGTCTGCCCATGCAGTGAGAAAGGGGGATGCATATGTGTCTGCAGTCATCCAGATAACACAACTCATTTTTGGGGGGTGAATAACAGAAACCAGTCCAGACTGTGTACCAAAAGCAGAGTCACTACCAAGCAAAGAGGAGAGGAAGTCTCTTCAAAATACATACATTAAAAAAAAAAAACATACACAGGGCTCAGCCGCTGCTTTCATTACCAATTTTAATTTAGCTCCTCCAGTTTGCCAACCAGATAAACTCCGGTGCCGTTTTTTTTTTAATCTATTTGCCACATTTTATGTTCAAGATTATAGTAATATGAGGAAGAAGGAAAAATCACTTTTAGAGGAAATAAAGAAACAGATCCGCTTATCAGCATCCATCAGAAAGTTCATTAATCAGCCAGGCTTTGTGCCCCCTAAATTGAAAGGTTAAATAATCCTCTCAGGAATATTTCTAGGCGCCACTTGCAATTGTCAGTGTGGAGCTGCCATTCACAACACTCTGGATCAGTGACAGAGCATTTTGCCAATGTTTGGACCTCAAACAATGATGGACAAATGGCCTGGCTCACAAAGAACTCCTTTTAACTAAGAGGATGGAAAAGGACTATGAGCTTTGATGTTGATTGGAAATATGGATGAAGGAGAAGGAAGACAGGTTGATGAAGGAAACTAACATCTTTTATATAAGAACACAAGTTCAACTGTAATTGTAATTATATTTTAGAATCTTCCTAATATATTAGCATTTATGCACACACACTTATAAATTAGATGCACAAATGTTTCTACAACTTGAACAGTGACAGATGAACATGATGAAAATATTTGGCTATGCTGCATCGAGCAGCTAGGCAAATCCCAAGTATATTTCTGGTTAATGACACCCTGCACTTAGCCATATTTTTACTATGCAGGAAATGACAAAAATAACCCATAATATGAAAAGCATTTGCATTTTTTTTAATAAAAGGGAACTGTGTATTAACATATTTGTTCACAGTTAGGAAAAAAAACGAATGAATACACCACAAGAAAGTAACAGGTGCAAAAAATTAAAGTTCTTTTTTTATATATATTTCTGTGTTTTATTCTTAAAAATAGCCCTCTTATGACATAATTAAAGTCATCCAATGCATATTATGTTATACTTAGGCTGTACTATTCAATACAGGTAACAATCAAAATAATTTCAAAGCAGATCTAATCCACAAAAGCAAATATGCTGGATATTCTATATGCCAATCTACTTAGTAATTCTATAAAGGCAATTCTATAATTAATAATTCTTTGATAAATACATCTTCTTTGTAACCCCACATTAAGCGGGCCTATAATTTTAACCACCTCACCTTTAATCAAGCTGCAGAATATGGGATGGATTGTCTTTCTTAGTTGTATTAGCAGATTCAAGTAGAAGAATAAAATGCTCCATTACTGTTTCATAATAAACAAAATAAATGTTGTATTTAAAAATTTGCCACCATGGTCTCACCCAACATAAAGCCAGGCTTTTGGTCCTGGAAGACTTCAATATCCTTTGAATAGTAAAATAAATAGAAATATTCCAGTTGCTTTGTTAGGAGTAAATTGGAATTTCATAAATATAAAGAAAGAACAAGATTCTTTCAATAAGAAAGAATAATTTGTTCAAGATAAGTGGTGAATGTATTCTACCTCATGGATAGGAAAATAGTGACCCATGGTGACTCACTTTGTACGGCCACCTTAATCTCTAGTACGATTATAATTATTTAGACCCTTATCTATCTACATTGTCTTATCTCTCTCAATCCATTGAGCTGTAACTATCTGTGACTATTGTTCTATTATTTTACTTCTGTTCTATTTATACTCTTCATTTTCTTCTTTTATTATTGTAAGCCACTTAAGACTAGCCCCATGCTGTGATAGGTGGCAAATAAATTTAACAAATAAACAAATAATGAAAACCATCTAACAATCTAACAGTCTTCCTGAACCTAGCTTATCTGGTCCAACATCTTGTTTCTCACAGAGGTCAACTAACATAAAGCCTAAAAAAAGAAAAGCTTGAAAGAGCTTTGGTGGCTCAGGCTGTAAATGCCTGCTCTTAAGATCCAGCTGTCTACAACTACTGTAGGCTCGAATCCCACCAGGCTCAAGGTTGACTCAGCCTTCCATCCTCTCGGGGTAGGTAAAATTGAGGACCCAAGATTGTTGGGGGCAATTAGCTGACCTTGTAAAAATGCCGCTTAGTAATAAGCAGGCATATACAATGGAATGAAGGCTATTGCTGAGCACATTGGATTGTGCTCCAAAAATTGTAAGCCGCCCTGAGTCTTCGGAGAAGGGCGGCATATAAATGTAATTAAAAAAAAAAAAAAAAAAAAATCATGACATGAGGCCATATTGAATAAAATGGATCTATATTCCTTTGTCTCTATACACACAATTTTTAAAATTAAAAATAACTAAATTTCAATAAATCTGACTATATATTATTACAAATTATTTCTAAAACAAATCAATGTTTCCATCAGAATGAAAGTAGGCATTTCTGTAAGAATGATAATATCTAAAACATATTTTCAAAAGCTATCAAATGGATATTTTCTGACTTCCCAAAAGTAATCGTTAAGAGTTAATCATCTAATTCAGGAAGAAGCAACATAGATAAAAAATTATATAAATAGTAGAATATATCAAGGCAATCTACTGAACACTGATTCAGCACAGAAGAAAAAATAGAGGACATACAGTTACAAGACAATAAATTTTTAATGACTACTTGGGAAGCAATCAGTAAATCTGAAGTAAGCTTAGAAGTAGAATTGGCATATAGCAATGACAACAATCTTTCATTTCATTAAGAAGAACACCAGGTAAATACACCTGAAAAACACCAGGTAAATAGCAACAAACTATTTTCACAACCATTCCTTCTTCAATGTGTCCATTAACAAAAGAATCTATACATCAGACAGAATTGAGGATATTTTCTATCTTTTTCATCTCCAGTCCTTCCAAAAGGTCCTTAGGCTATGAAGTTAGGTGAGTTGTGACATCTTAATAAGTTTTACTGTAAGTGGAAATTGCTGATTGCAACTCAGACATTAATTGCACTGTTTTAATTGTTTTAACCCAGAAACAATATGCCACTACCCAGACAGCCATACATACATAAATTGTATGTATGTATAAACAAACAAACAAACAAACAGATGTAGTTTGATATGCACAGTATCTTGCCAGTGACCTTCACACCAGTTAAGACATGGAACTTGTATAGCAGGTTGGAGACATGAAGTCTGGTGTGACTGGGCCCGAATGAGCAATCTCTGGGTCAACTTGTAGATCCAGAAAGTATGCCTTTACTGAAACATGTGTGCCCTCTAGAATGATACCCCTGCCCCCAAATCCAGATGCCTCCCATGGCATTCAGGAGACTATTAAAGACCTGACTATTCTCCCAGGTCTGGAACAGGGTGAAAGCTGATACCAGATGGATAGGCTTTCTTTGATTATATATTGTTTTTAGGGCCATACATGATTCTTTATTGTGTGTTTTGTATTTCATGTTTTTAATTGTAAGCTGCCCAGAGAGGTTGGGAGTCAGGTAGCCCGTAACTGTACAGCCAGACAACTAGCCAATCAGTGTTATTTTCCCACCAGAACTGCAAACAAACAAAAAACAAAAACACATTTCATTATTACGAATCCTGTAACAATCAAACATCCTTTCAGTTTCAGAGTTTAGAAGGTGGTTTTATGGTGGCGGTACTGTAATAAAAATCACTAAAGGTGTCTCGGACACACAATGTTTAAAGTGAAGGGGGGAAACAGTGCTCTTATTGATTTCATTTCTTGCAAATCAGGCCAGCATTCCCTTTAAAGGACCTTCTTTAAAGCAAAAGTTCCTTCCAAAGAGAGAACTTTGTGTCTTACCCACAAGCTTAGCTGAGCTTCGCTGCTGAAAAAAAAAACATTTCCTTTCTTTTGTTTTTTTGCATTTCAAGTTACATGCAGCTGAGCTAGAAATAAGTCAGCTTACTTCCAAACCCAGTAGCCATTTTAAGATCACAAAACCACAGATCTGCTTTTGAGCTAGTGAAGAATCCCTGTGTCTTTTTTTTTTTTTTGACAAAAAAATGATTTTTGCCCAAACCGCATTTGAAATTTGGGTAGGGGGGGAAAAAACCCAATTCTGCAGAAATTGTATATTGTCAATAAACACGGATGATTTAAGATAAGAGATACTGAACACTTTCATAGTCAAGGGCTGAATTTTGTTTTGTTTTGTTTTGTTGTTAAAGAAAGGAGGACTGCTGCAACGTTATGATTTCTCAATGGGGACAAAACCAAAATATTCGGCCTTTTTTTTTTAAACAAGTTTTATTCAATTTTCCACATTTTAACGTCTCTTTTCAGTAAACAGCATGATTACAGGTTTGACATATACATACAAATATGACCGTAACTACACATTCAGTTTTTATATTCAATTTCTTATCTTAACAATGTTTTTATATTTCTATTTTATCATATTGTTCCAAATGTTTATCTCATTATTTAATTCACATATATTAACTTCATAATTATTATATTTTAATACCTTTGGCTGTCACATTTGTTCCTCTTAAATTCTAATTTATAACATTCCTTCTATAAATTGGTTTCCCCCCTGAAATAATTTAAGTGCACCACCTTTGAGTTACATATTCTTCCATTAAATATTAACATTTTATTACCTAGCACATTAAAATTACTAATCCCATTTAAGATTATATAACACATATAAGTCAGGTTCTGCATGGTTTCCCCTTTCTAATCTTAATTTCATAAAGTTTATCTAGTTTCAGAAAAAAAAGAACATGTTGATCTGCTCATTTAATAGGCCCTGATGTTAACTCCATTTCATCTCTCCTCCTATATCATTTCATTTATTTTAATATATTTAAGATATTTAAGATATTTCAATGTGTTCAATAAACATATTTCATTATTTATTGCAATTACTTTATAGGTAATAAAGAGCATAAAATTCCATTATCAATGAAATAACAATTAGTCAACTCTCATGCCAATTTCACCTTCAAATCTCCTCCTACACTATTACATTTATTATTTATTCCATTCATACTTAAATCAAGAGAAATGAAAAAGAAAGTCAGCATTCCAATCCTCAAAAAGAAAGATTCAATATATTTAATAATCATGTTCCATATGTTCATTATATTTATTTCTTATACATAAAGGAGGAGAGCTTTACCAAAAAGTAACACTTCTATGTCCCCTTTTCACAACTAAAAATTTATCTATATTATTCCCCTACACCTTGCAGAACCCCCTCTCCCAAGGTTATTCAACCATTATCTCTGTGTAAGTTTACTCCCATTTTTTCAAATTTCCCATATTCCTTTATTCCCAGATCCTGTTTCTTCTGCCTTCCATCCCCTAACATTTCCCCTTTTATTATTTCAGTCCAATTTTAACCCCTTCTCTCTTTTGACTATCTTCCAGCTTTCAAGTTTCTGCTGATTCTTTTCCCCTTTTTATTTTCCAGATATTTCCCTCTTTACTCAATTTCTCAACCCTCTGGTATTTTTCCCAATTCTTTTCCTCTTTCCCTCTGGGTTCCTTTGTTCTCGACGATAATAGTTAAAGATGGCCCCTTCTGGAATTTGCTCCACCTCTTCTTCGATACTTTGTTGTTCATACTCTGCGACTGCCTCTTCAAGAAATTTAAAACGGGCCAAAAGTTTCACCTTTTTCCTGCAAGGTTTTCTTAATTTTACCCAGTTCCAGTTTTAGTGCCTGAAAGGATATTTCCATTTTACAATTTTTTATTTATTCCAATTGATGTCTTTAAAGTTAATTCCCCCAAAAACCCGGCTTCTGTTTCTTTCTTCTCAGCTTTTAGTCCTCAATTAGTCCAATACCAAGTCTATAACGAGATCAGCAAAATCCAAAAGCAAAGTCTTCATATATCTTTCTTTACTTCACTATTTCAATTTTCGGAAACTCTTATTTTATTATGTCAGTTTTATTTGTATTTTAGGAGACAGGTTCTTTAAAGAAAAAAGTCAAGTTAAGTTTGACTCAGGTGGCTCTTTGTTCTAACAAATCCACAGCTCCTCTTTTCTTTTCCTTCCCAGTTATTCAGAGCTTTTTAAGCCACACAATCCACAAAAGGATCCAATTGGTAAACATTTCCTCCTTAACAGTCTTTAGCAGTCTATAAATCAGCTTAAATTAATGCTTAAATGAAATCAAAATATACTCATCCGAGTGGCTGTGTAATTTCTTTATGGCTTCTACCTCTCTCGCTCGAAGCTCCGTCCTTTCACAAAGAATTCACACCTTTTTTTTAAAACCTCTTTCAGTTCGCAGCTGAATTCTTTCTTAAGAATGCTTTGTAGTGTTAATCCAGAGGGTAATTTTCAGTTGATTATTTAGTCCCGTATTTCATGCTGTCTGCTTCTTTAACTCTCTCCTGCCAAATGCTTCTTCTAGTCTTATTCTCCCCTTCGGGGTGGCCATTAGACCACCGCTTCTGGCGTCTTCGGGAGGGAGCTGTGCCAGTCCAGGGAGGGGCTTTGCGACTCCCTTCCACCTGGCTGATGGTCTCCCCTTCCTCCGCCGCCCCTATGAGGCAGCTTCTGCCCCAGATCTAAAAGATCGGAGCTCTCCAATGCCGAAGCACAAACCAAGCTGCGAAGAACAATCACGGAAAGGTCTGTCCTCGGGGAGGCTCAAAACCGGAAGTCAATATTCTGTCTTTTGATGGCAAAGGCCTGGAGGCTTTCAGCGTTAATAGCGCACTATCTTAAGTGGGTTACGACATAGTACATATTACAGTGGATGCAGGTTACAACCAATAGTATTAATGAATGCATGTTAGCATAATTTCCAAATGCTGTTTCAGAAGTCAACAGCTCTCTCCTTAACCAGAATTTCAGTATCTGGATACAGTGCAGATTTTAATAAACAGCTGCCAGAAAGATATCTGCTTTGACTGCTAATAGCAAAATCAAAAGAGCAAGCATTCTGCCCATGACCAGAGCACTATTATATATATCTGCACTATTGCTATGAAAGATGAAAATTGTTAAATACATGGAGGATAACCGTGTTATAATGTTATGAGCCTTGGTGGCTCAGGCTGTTAAATGCCTGCTCTTAAGATCCAGCTGTCTACAATTACTGTAGGCTCGAATCCCACCAGGCTCAAGGTTGACTCAGCCTTCCATCCTCTCGGGGTAGGTAAATTGAGGACCCAAGATTGTTGGGGGCAATTAGCTGACCTTGTAAAAATGCCGCTTAGTAATAAGCAGGCATATACAATGGAATGAAGGCTATTGCTGAGCACACTGGGTTGTATCCCAAAAAATTGTAAGCTGCCCTGAGTCTTCGGAGAAGGGCGGCATATAAATGTAATTAAAAATTTAAAAAAATTAAAAAATTATAAGGCAAAGGCTTCTTCAGGTTGAGCTCAACTTCTGCTGATGTATTTGTGGAATACAGTTTTTGCAGAAACAACATGGAAGATGTTTTCCCTTGGCTTTTTGTGAGATATGCTTTAACTTCCTAGCCTAGCCAATAATGTGACTATTCCCTGGTGATCTTCCAAACAATTAGTAATTCAATCTGACCTTGCTTTTCTGACTTTGTCAGCCAAGAATGGCTGCATGTTGTCCATCACATTAATTGTATTTAATAACTGTAATAAATTCAATGCTTAATTCTTTTAAAATGTGAACTTTTCCCCTGGCCCAATCTACTTCTCTGCCTTAATTTCACTTGGGCAATGGGGGAGGGGAGATATGTGGGCCCCAGCATACTGTATGTGGCACTCAGACCAGAAATGTCACTTGTACCTTCTCTAAGAGACAGCCTATTTGGTATATTGATTTGGTTCATAGTTAAAAACCAGGAAGTCATGAGTTCTAGTCCTGTACAACATCAGCTGGATGACTTGGGGTCAGTCAATCTCTTTCAGCCTAGGAAGGAGGCAGTGCAAACCACTGAAAAATCTTGTCAAGAAAACTTGAGGAATCTGTTCAGATACTCACCAGGATTCAACACTTAAAGACACCAAAAAGAAAATACTTTTCTAAAGAAAGCACCTTTGCACTGTTGAACAGATTAGTTTTTTTCTGTTTTTTTCCTTTACCTTTTTTGCAACCTGCTTCTAAATCTCAGAATATGTTTCATCTTCTCCATTAATACATAGTGCATGCTACTAGCTCTACAATGAATTCCTTACTGATATAAGCCACTTCCTGAGGCAATATGATCTGAAAAGCAGAACATTTAATTAACTAAGGTAAAATTTACCATGATTGAAGGTTGGCTGGATTGCATTGAACACTCAACTAGAATTCTGGCTGAACATTTAAAAAACATTATATTAATACACACTGACAACTCTTCCTGTTAGCATGTGTAGCTTAAAAATTAGAGAACTCTTTCCATGGTTTGTTTATCATGTTCCAATAAGCAAGAAGTAAGATTGGAAAAAGACTTTCAAGCTAACTTAAAAAATGCAAATCATATAATTGGGAGTAATTGTGAAAGCTTCTCTATGAGTTTTTTCCACAAATAAACTAAAAATTAATTTATTTGAATTGAGGATGAAAAATCCATATATATATATATATATATATATATATATATATATATATGGATTTTTCATCCTCAATTCAAATAAATTAATATATATATACATACTCTGTCATGAAAAATGAATCCAAATATTTCTTGAAAAAAAAAAACCAAAGCAATGTGCAGAGAAAACAAAACATTGAAAACTAATGAACGCAAGAAATTCCAGTCATTTTGCTAAGGTGGCATCAGCTCTTCCAGTGAATGAGGTGAGGCTTGCAATATATTAGATCAAATACAAAAGCATAAAATAGCATGTTAAGTATTTGGCTAAGAATTGCACTTTTCAGGTTAAGGCTAAAAGACCAGAATAAAGCCAAAACAGAACCTGGCTATAGAGGCAGTTGCTATGGACAACTAACACAGAAAAAATCCTGGTGGGAAGGGCCAGTCAGCGATTTTGGAGCTTGCTTTTATTTAAGACATGAAATCGATGAATCAATCCTCAATTAGAATAGGATCCATCAAGAGAGGTATTCTCCAGGTTTTAAAACTGGAAACAGTTCATTTATTGCTGTTCAAAGGTCTAGAGCCAAAGGGGTCCATTAAAAGAGAAGTCTAAAATTCCTTTTGCTATGGAATAATCCAGCTGGAGATCTATTCATCTAAATAAACCACCAAATATTGCTTTATATCACAACAGGATTTACATGGACATTTGCTTGCAGTCAGTCTACACTGTGCTCGTTAATGCAATTTCAGGAGTGGGATTCTACCAGTTCGGACCGGTTCTATAGAACTGGTTATGGTTCTGTGCAGTTCGGAGAACCGGCAAATCCTGCCCCTGGCTGGCCCTGCCCCTCACCATCTGCCACTCCCCTCCCAGTCAGTCCTTATCACGCATGCACGACATAGCGTGCATGCCCAACATCGCTGACTGCATTCTCCCCCTCCCTGTCACTCCTTAAGGTATTTCTCCCCCCCCCACCTGTCCCAACAATCAGCTGTTCCTATGGTCAGCTGTGCTGGGATTCCCCTCGTTGTCTTACTGCTTCACCCAGGAGTCTTCCCTGAGGCCCAGGAAGGCAAAAAATGGAAGGGGGGGGGTGCTGCCAAAAAAGCCACACCCACCTAGTCACATGGCCATGTCCACGAGCCACACTCACCTAGCCACACCCACAGAACTGGTTGTTAAAAAATTTGAATGCCACCCCTGTGTAACTTCCTTCACTGGCATAAGAAAGGCGTATATTAAGAGAACAGATGATACTGAAAGACTTACAAGAGCTTTATAAGAAAAGGACTTAGCTTCCATTAGAAGATTAGAGTGACATGAGATTTCCCCTTGGTGGCTACACCTTCCTTGGGAATTCAATTTAATTCTTGACCAGAATCATACTGTATTTCTGCGACAGGCATGTTATGGTACTGGTAGCATGCACCTCTTGGCACTGGCCATTATCATGCTTTTTCCATGAGATGAACATGTAATGGGTAACCTCATCTGGAAGCAAATAATGAAACCCCATTTTTAAACAGATTTAATGGAGCAGAAACTAGATTTTTATTATGTTTAAATTTGCAATTTTGGCATCACTAAGAAATACTACACTTGAAAGCATTTTTGGTAACTGTGAAAACTTAAATGTTAATAAAGAAATGGAGATTAGTGCGAGGTAAAGAAACAAAATCAGAATGGATAAAATACTATTTTCCTTTTCTTTGTCTAATTTCCTACCTGAGCTACTAGTTTATTTTGTGTGTGAATTTTTAATTTAAAATGAAATGTTGCATTTCAGATCAGCGATCTGTTTCTTTCTGTTTGATAAGTCATATTCATAAACTACAGCTGGGCAAATGTGTGCAATATGTTTTACAAGTTGCATCTAAAACTGCAGAAGTTACCACCAAATTTAATAAAAATTTCAATAAAATAACCTGCAGTTATGATACAGTTGAGTTCAGGAAGAAAAAAAGATCAAGTTGCAATTTTATAATTAAAAGATAAAGAAAACATCCTATCGTCCAAAATCAATGATTTTCTTGCACTTCTTCCATTTATATTTTCAGCTTGCATGAAAAATAGGCATGTATCTATATGACTTCTAAATATTACATTTGTAAGTACTAATATAGAAACAGGACACAGGAAAATCAAAAGCTGTGGAAAGTGATGCATGGGCTAAAAGAAAAAAATGTCATATATTCAGCAATTGGAAAATGTATGCATAGAATAAAGGCATATATTATTTTACCATATATCATAGTAAAATTGAATTTCAAAATTGGCTAGTAGAAGTGCTCAACTACCAGGCCTAGATTATTTTGAAACCCCTGGCCATTTTTCTTCTTGGTGCCATTGCAACCATCTATGTGGTATGGACATTTCACATGCTCATTTCTTTTACCTGCATGAGACTGAAAGCAAATAAACTTTGCAAGCATGCACTACATTCATTCTACTAAAAATGAGTGGCTTCAATGTAATTAATACCTTTTGCTTCTTTTTGGATGAATTCTTTTCATTGCAATGTGAACTCCACACTGGGGTAATGCCCACATAGATTCATTGAAGCTATGAAAGCTAGCTTTGTCAGTTGTCTGTCAATACTCTCAACAGGTAGCTGATCTATTTGCATAATTTGTTTTTTTTTATTAAGCCTGAGATGTCCATGACTTTGCACTTTACAATCAAAGTAGTTTGACAAAATCAGAACATGTGTAATAATTGAGAGGGAGTCATTAACCTGAACTATGAGAGGAATAGTGAAAAGACTACTCTAATACTGACTATGTTTTGAAAATCTTGATTTTTGAAACATAATTTGTCCATTATAAATAAGACAAATTAAAGATAGAAAACCATGGTTGTTATTGTTGCTGCTGCTATTATTATTAGGAGCAACCACATATGATACATAAAGGGACACTTGTGGTACTGTATACCAATCCTTAGAAACAAGTGACCAACAAGCAAAAATAAATAATATGAAAATTTCCCCAATGTATCCAATTAATACCCTAATGGAAGAGGTCATACTGATAAAAAGGGAACGGTGATAACTTCCTCCCCTTTTGTCCCACAACCTTTTGTAATCTTAAAATCTGCTTTGGCATATTAACAGGGAAGTCTGGGTGTAAACATGTAAGAAGAGAACTTTCTCTGAATTTAGCCCTATATGAAAAAGACACAGAATATTTTCTCTTCTAATAGTAACTCTCCATAAATATTTAAATACTTTAATATTTAATATTAACAACTAGTTTGGTGTATTGGTTAAGGCAACATGCTAGAAGCCAGGAAACAGTGAGTTCTAGTCCTGATTCAGACATGAAAGCTGGCTGGTTGACTTTGGGCCAGTCTCTCTCAACCCAATCCATCTCACAGAGCTGTTACGGGGAAAAGAGGAGGAGGAGAAAGCAATGTAATGTATGTTTGCTGCCTTGTGTTAGGGAAAATACAATTTTTTTTGCAAACATTTTACTCAATCCAACACATAAATGACAGTTCAATTTTCAATGGTACTAAGTATTATTAATTTATATAGAAGAGTAGCATCTTGGCATGCTGGAAACATTTATTATGCATGTTAAGCAATACATTCTGCTGAATTCAAATGAAAATTACTCCCCAAATAATGCATACAGAATTACAGTTGCAATATCTAAAGCAGCACTGAAAGTAAATACGGCTGCCATCCCACCTCATTATGGTATTGCCATTACTGGAGGTATAGGAGGAGTGTTGATATTACACAGCAAATAATGTACTGTTAGTTACTTGGGAAGATACACCATTTCTATACATACTGTAACACTCTTCTAATCTAGCAAAAAAGGATTAAGGATTAAATTAATGAATTAATTCAATATTATTATGTATTTATATATAATGTAACTAAAGAAATATACTTCATATCAAAATATTTAATTAGTTTCAATTAAAAATTTCAGATTTTAAGGTAATGTTTCCTAGAAAATAAAGAAAAAATGCCTGTATGTTATCTACCAAATCTTTTAAATTATAATTTATTTACACACTTTGATTAAATAATAAGTCAGGGTTTAGTGTTTTTGTTTTACTTTCAACATAAAGTATCTCTTAACTGGCAATCTTATTATTCCTGAAGTTTTTCTTTTAAAAAAATCAATGGAGTTAGTAATCATTTCAAATGAGTTCCACATTCATCCAACCCCCCACAACTTTGGGGATAAGAATGTTGTGGTCAATAATAAAAACACCTAATATTGGAATTTTGTAGGGTAGCATTCTGAAGATAAATTCTAAACAATAAAACTGAAGAGTTCTCAGTACAACATTTGAATACTGCAAAGCTAGGCACGTTTACTTGTAATGTCATTCAATCTTTTCCTTTGGAGTTTATTTCTGGGTAAAGAAAAGGATTGGCATGAAGACTAAAAGAAAATTGTGTAAAATTCCAAAATCTACATTTAGATTAAACAAGACAGATTTTCCTTAAACTACCGTAAATGAACAAGACAATACTACTCTTTTATAAACATTACCATGTTGTAACAATCAGTGTACGGTATATATGCAAATATACATTAGTCTGATTACAAGGAACTTCTTTTCAACTAATCTGACAAATCTTAATTTTTTTTCTGTACATGCTTTGTAAATTTACTATAACTTCTTTAAATACGGGGCTATTAAATATAGCTATACTTTAGGACACTCATTTTTAAATACTGAATTTAATCCAAATTTACCTGCTCACCTCATTTCTTTATTTTTTTATACAAAGGTCTTAACAGAATTTCGATAACAAAGCAAAAAATTAAAATATAAAGCGTGCATTGTAATTTCATGTATTTCAAATATATCTATTAAAATAGAAATTCTGTGTTCTCTTTTAATATTAATATATGAACAGAAACATGAATGTAAAGCTTTTTTTATGACAGTGTCCATTAGCCAAATTGTGATGTGTTGGTGGCCATCATGGGGAAAGAGGTTGTGATACAAATGAGAGGACTGAAGTAGAGGATGGTGGAAGGGAAGTTACTGCATTCACAAAACACACTAACAGAAGAAACCATAATCCCCTGGGGGAGGGGGGGAATTCTCCCATTGCCAAATAGCTTTAAATGTAAAGAAAAGTACCACACATAAAATAAAAAGAGATTCATATACTGATAAAGCTTTGTTTTTGCTTGAAATTTACTTTATTCTAAAGGATTTTAAACCAAATCAATTCTTATTGCATATGTAATATTTTATGCGTAATCCATAAATTATACTCTGCCTTTAAAATGGATGACAATCTCTTTCCTTAAAAAGGATTGGTTTAACATATAAACATTATTGTATAAGATTTTACAAGATTTACCTGGCTTTGTATGACACCTGCTGTACATGTGAAATCTCAATTAAGCATATTTTATCATGATTAATTTCAGTGAAGATACCACCATTGTTCTAAGATACCCTATCCAGCACCGTATAGCTGGCATTTTTAAATTAACACAAGACTTGAGAATAAAAAAATATACTAGTTTGATATCTTAGAACAAAACTTGTACGGTAATATTGTGAAAACATCACAATATTAAAAGTTGTCTGACAATTATAATTGTACTGTAATTAAAAGAGAGTTGAATATTACATTACTATCTCTTCCATACATCTTCTTGAAAATCTTATGGTCAAAAGCAACCTGTAATTATATTAATTTAAAAAAAAGTATTCAGGAAGCACAAAGGAAGCTAGAGTAACTGGTATACAATCCCCACTGATTTTCCAGGATGCTCTTCATTATTACCAGCTACTGCTTGAAGCACTAGAATATTCCATTAGGAGGGTATATATTGTTATGGTGCTATTGGTTTCCAAGCATCATATGTACATACATAGTTTTATCTTTTGTCAGCAGTCTCCCATGGTTCCTGGATAGCAGCCTTCTCCAGTGGAAGAGAGAATCAGCCACAGCTGTCTGTGGCATATACACCCTTCTGAATCCCAACTAACGTATACTCAAGGCCAAGCTCTCTGCATTGATAAGACCATAGGGACTAATCTTACATTAACATAAAATCCATCTAAAATAAGAACTGTCACATGTTTTTCTTAATGTTGGTATGATATATATGAAGTCAAGAAGACCAGGGAAAGTAAGGTGCTTCTAAGCCATATGAAATGGATAGAGGTACCTAACGGAAAATGCAGTGTGGATAGATTTGCAACTCACATGTAAAAAATGTGTTACTGTAGGCTGAAAAGTGCATACTTCATGAGCCATAAAAAATAATGAAAATAGCACATGGCTATTTATGAAATGATCTGAACTCATATTTAATATGCGTAATATAAAAAGGGATCTGATTTATGATACGTCTTTTCATTAAACATTATATATTCATTTACAGTTGCGTACTAAACAGCAAATTTGAATTAGAATATATAATTCATTAAGTGACAAGCATAGAGACTCCTGCCCTAAATTAAAAATAATTTTGATTTTTTTATTCATCTTTACGATAGTATACTTGATAGTTTGGTCATTAGAAATATTTTTTTATAGAAAATGCAATTGTAATTTTTAAAAGTATTCGACTGTACTTTATGTAAAATCTGTTGTAAGTCTTTTTCTTCAATGTGGATTTGTTGAATTTAATATTCAATGGCTTCTTTATACCACAAATGCTAAAAACAAAAATGTCATTTGCAAATTTGCAAGGGACCGATTTAGTATCACTTCTTAATCTTCCATGCTTTCCAAATCTCTTATTTCACTTTTCATTCTGGCACTACTCTGAAAATGTCACTAAGACTTGGTAAAGGCAATCTGTAACTATCAGCTACTTATTTAGCCATTGTTATTGGTAATGATTTTGACTGTGGTAACCACAGTGAGTCAATAGATGGCACCCCTTCTCTTAGTAAGAGAGTAAAATGAATAAAATTTACAAAGTCTCAGAAATAACAAATATGTTCTATTGATCTGAAGCATTCATAGCAATTAATTACAGACATTTTGCTTATGCATGAAAAAAACCCCACACATTTTATATAACCCTTTTGATAAACATGCATAGTAAGTAGGATTATAAGATTATCTACATGGTATATATTTGTATGTTACACTAAATTTGTTCTCCTTATGCAGATTTCCTATATGCTTCATATTCTGGATTATTGCAAAATATTACAATCGAATTCAACTGTACTTAAAGAGACAATTGTTTTAACATATATTCAAATATGAATCAGTATTTATTTCATAATTTTGAGGGCTAATATTAGTATGTCCATGGTATATCGATATAAACAGTTTCACATTTTGTATTTTACTTGTCATTTTATGATGTTCTTTGAAAACAATTTAAATAGATAATACATTATTTTAAATGTATTTGCAATTCCTTGTGTGTGTCCAATCACATTTGGCTTAATAAAGAACATTATTCTATTCTATCAATATTGAAACCAACAAAAAAAATATAAAGCCCTTTATCAGAATCACATAAGCAGATTGTATTCTTTCATCTCACAATCCAAAAGATAACATGAGTATTAAATGAAAGCTTACTAATTCATCTAAAATTAGTTGAGGCAATTTTTTTAAAAAAAAATTTATTTAGAAATGATACTTCTTGCAGCCTTAAGATTAAAGTAGCCAGTTAATAATCTAAGCAGTTTCTCTGTATTAAATTCCTATTTGAACAGAGAAGCTCCATCACAATTTCTTGAAAACCTCAGACGTACTATATGGTAATGTCACCTCTGATTCTGTAAAGAAATGCACAATCAAGGAAATTTCAGAAATGTATTATTGTAAAAAGTATATAAGATTAAAAAAAATAGAACATACAAAAATATAGAGAAAAATAGGGGAATTCAAAATCGCTGTTGTGGTCATATGTATCATCCATCTATCAACTATATTTTATTCTAAGAAAGAAAAAAGCAAATAAGTTCTGTTCTTGGGCCAGCTCACCTCTTTATGATCTGCCAACAGCCATTCCAATTCCCCATGAGGAATTTAGATATAGTTAGGTAAATTATGAAGCCAAACAGAACTTTGCATGAAGTTTACCACAAATATATTTAACACTATTAATAGTCAGTTAAAGTGAAAGTTTTGTAGTACAGTTTGACTGTGTTTTATAAACTTCCTCATAAACAGATATTAAAATTTTGCTTTATTTCTAATTTTGGTGCCTCATCAAAGCAACTCATGACAAGAACAGTGAAACTATAACAGTTCCGGTAGTGTCCACGATTCACTTACTGATATTGTTGGTGTTTAAAGGAGACATTTCATTCTTGTTATGTACTTCTGAAGAAGCTATAAGCAGCAAACTGACATAGTACTACCACAGGTAATTTCTATTACACAAACTGTTTAGAAGAACATGGCAGAAAAAAATAGCATAGGATATTCTTGCATTCTTCAATTCTAAGTCTCATCAGATATTTTATTAACTTTCTTCAAAAGATCCTTGTTTCTATTTTATGGTCAGCAGTTCACAGAAGAGTAAATAGGCCCAGTGTAGGACAAAATAAAAAGGTGTTTCTACTTACTGTTAGGTGATACTGCCTCCATATTTCAGGGCAAGCCTGGAAAATAAAAATATTGATCAGCTGGGAGCATGAAACAAGGTGCTTTACAGCCTGTTGATTTTGGCATAACACAGTAACCACTGGTGTCGGTCACAGGAAAATAAGAAGCTTAACTGAGAGGGTCTGCATTTCAGCTTCAAAAACCTGGCTAGACAGTTTAATTGAATTTTACACTGGTTTAACACACTCCCGGCCATTGTCAGAAAGCCAGCATCAGTTTCTCCCCCTTTCTTTTTGCTAAAGTTTAGAACTTTTGAAGACAAGTTTATAATAGTCCCAAAGTGCAAATAAATGCCAGAGATGTTCAACTTTTAAGGCTGGCATGATATACCACTTAAGAGATTAATTTATATATTTTCATTTAATCATTATTCTATTTTTGAATACAATTTTAATTTTAATCAAAATATTGCATGTAGTTATGCTTTTCTGCTTGCGGTTTTACAATTTCTGCATTATTCCTCTTGGTTCTACCTCACAGAACTTGCATAGCAAAATAAGGCACATTTGAACGCACAGAATAAGACTCTCTAGAGTACAAGTATAAGAAAATACACAAAATGCTATTTAACACCATCCATTTCCTTCTCACTATAATTTTCACATTAGAAACAGAATATGGAATTTTCAAATAAAACCAGCCTTTCCATTTCAAACTTTATAAAATAGCTGTTTTGATGTTGCTCTACAATTCTTTCATTTTCCTTTACTAATAGGACTAACTTTCTGTATCATTGCAACAAGGTTTGTAAAAATACATATTATAAAAACCATTCTAAAATCATCATACAATTTTCTTCTAATAATTGTAGTTTAAGATAAACTAAGAGGTTTTAACTAATTTATATGTTTTTTTAAAAAAGATATAATGGAGTACTTTCTTTCTCATCCAAATGCAAATCTTTATAGTGTTCTTTTAGACTTTACATCATTAGAAGCAGAACTGTAAGCTACACTCAATATCCATCTGGACATAAAGGAAAGAGGTGTTATCTATTTTGTATATGCACACATATATGCATGCTTTTATACACATAAAGACAGACACACAAATACCCCTTTGTGATAAAGAAGATATTAAACAATAAACATGTCTGAAACAAACAATAAGCAGATCTACTCTTTTCCTCAATTGATCATGAAATCGGAACTAAACTGTGAGTCCCCATTTCATCCTACAATACAGTAGTATTCTACTACTTTCAAGCTTTAAATGGATTTTACTGTTGGTAACATTTTCACTGGCTTACCATAGTGATAAACAAGCAGTTATTTATCCATTAGTTCTGGATAGGTCTTGATCACTGCATTGTTCTCAATGATAATTTGGCTGAAAAACTATTGGCAATGAAAGGTCTGATGCAAAAATGGCATTTTGATAGTATGTGTCTCAGTCTATTTAAAATAATAAAGTTTGCTCTAGGAAATATATTACTTCTAACATTAGGAGACCAAATATTAATATTATACAATGTTGTTATGTTGAAATATATTAGAGACTTCAAAAAATAATAATGAAACATTTATTAGGAAATGGCTAAATTTCATAACTGTATTTGTTCATTTTTAGCCCATGAGGAAAAATAAAATTAAATCCACACAATAAACAAAATTATCCAGATCTAAATCTCATTCAGTATTTTTCACTATTTTAGTTCCAAGTAAAGATACATTAAGATTCAAGATAGCATTTAATGTTAAGTACAATGTGGCTTAACTCTAATCTAATGCATTTAGGATTGAAAATCCTGAGAGATGTTTCAAAAATGCTTTTTTCAAAATGACACATACAAATCTGAGACCAGTTCACTCTTTTCATTAGCTTCAAATCTAATTTGCATTGTTCCCTTAACACTGAAATACTAAATAATTGCTATAGTTTATGGATTGTTTAATTGATGCAGAATTGCTTGCTATGGAAGATAGTACCTCTAAATCTGGTAACACCTGAATATGAAAAACTGTGAAAAACTGTTACGGAATTTCTCTACTTTAGAGTATTCCATTTACTTTCTGGTTCAGTGGTGCAACTGAACTAACATCTAGTTCTATATAAATAAAATGCATATTCTTCACAACAAACACACTTCTGCATCTCTGTAAAATGGTGACCAGTTTGCTTCTTTAGTTTTGCACAACTGGAAATTCCAAATATTTATCCTATCAGTAATTTGGACTGAAGAGTATTCATAAAAAATAAAGCACAGATCAACCCACTTTGTCACACAAGATGAATCAAGAGTTTATATTGTTCCATTTGACCCATATTGAATTTTATCATGTGCTAATTATTGTTTTATGAGAACAACGGCTTAGTGCATCTGTTGTTTAATTCCCACTTCCCTATTCTCAAATGTGAACATCAAAGAAAATAAAACACTCAATCTTAAACAGCCCCTGACAGCAGACCAAGACTCAAGTGCTCAATAGACAAGGCCCTTGCCACCAGTTCTCATATTTCCACAACAATGAACAAACACAAAAACAGCACTAAGCGGCCTTTCCTCCTTTTCAGCTCCCCTTGGCCAGTTGTCTGCCTTGTACCAGAGAGAACCCTTGAACACAACCCTGCTGGGAACACAACACAGGAGAAAGGATTAGCCTTACTAACATGCTAGCATTTGCAAAAGTGAAGGGGAAAAAAAAACATCCCTCCACCAAGACTATATTTGGTATATGAATAACCAAAACGTATGAGCTGACAAGAGACCAGGACAGGCCTATGGCTCCCCGGGAGAAAATGTAGCTGTGATGAGTGACAGGGCTTTCAGGAAATATGTTCACAATCACAGACAGTGAAGGCCATGACCTAGATCGTTTAAGAGCTTGTCTTGTCAAATTATCAAAAGCTTCTTCCTCTCTGAATAAAGAGTGACATAAGTGAGTGTCAGAAAGCTGCAGGCTGACAAGCCAAGCATACAATAACAGAATGCACGTCACATACTTGCCGAACACCGCCACTGCTAGCGGCAAATCTTAATGAGAGTGCGGCTGGCCCAGGAGACTTGGGTCCCTGCTGGCACAGCTACTCATCTCACAAAAATCCTTCAGCTCCAAGTCAGTTATGGCCTGACACAATGACTACAATTACTAAACACAACTTTTTAACAGAATTCTCTTGTGCTTTGTCAAGAGCTGCTGTTAAGAGCTGCCCCATTGCAAGCCACTGCAGCAAACAAAAGATTTACTAATACAAGCCATATTAATTACCTTTGCATGACAGCTAACAGGAAGGGAGCAGATTAAAGTCATCAATAAAACATTTCAGGACACCCTATCAACAGCTTGCCCCAGATAACCCTTCCTCAACTTATATGCACTAAAAGAATCAGAGAATGCTAAAAGCACCCTTTAAAAATAAGATTCATTGTAATTGTTATATACTGAGGAAATTTCGAAATACACACAGGTATAGGCCTCAGTTCATTACAGGGAATGGTAAGTGCTTTACATAGATATGTGCAGCTTGTTCCCCTCCTTTCAGTCAAGTTTGTGTTAATACCTGGAGCAAGTGGAAGGAAGGAAGAGGACATGGTGGTTGAGAACACACTCCTCTAAATACTTACTGTAACATGCTAAATGTTCACACACCATAACCAAGGGACAGGGAAAGAAACAGGTACCTGCTCTCTTATGCGTTACAGCAATGTCTCTGCATACAAGGGACTATACTTGCTATAGTGTTCCCATCTAGATATACATTTCCACTGAAAATCTGTTTTGTTCTGTCCACAGCTATGCAACTATAACAATAAGCTGCAAACTCAGTGCTCAAGAGGCCTATAGCACTGCAGTTTAGATATGATCTGTAGCTTCCATGGGAGACCACTGGAAAGCCTATCAATGTTAACTGTAGGACAACGACAATTGTAGTACGTGTTCTGATCTGCCGATGAAGGTTCTCAGCCATCCAGGTAGAGTTGTCTGGAAGTTGAGTCACAGCAATTGGACTATCTTTTCTTTCTTGGTTTGAAATGTTTCACTGCTTACCCAAGTAGCTTCTTCAGTCTGAGCAAGTTGGTTAGAAGGATCCCATAGGGGTTCTGATTGTCCACAATAGAAATTTCCATTTGCCTATATCAACTTCAATTCCACTAACATTTGCATATTAGATTGTAATAAGGCTCTCCAATCTTTGGGGCCTGATAAGCACATCAGGATTGTTGAAACATGTTGTGGTTGCTCTGGTAAAATAGATTTGGATGGGCTTGTCCTTTCAGAAAATATTACAGCACTATAACTACTTACCAGATTTATGGGAATGCTTACTTGTCCTTCCCACTCCCTTTGCTTACATTTGTTTCTTCTCTGGGCAGGTGAACATACCTGTCAATCATTTTTATTGTCTCAAAAGTTTATGGGCTTATTTGGGACATAGAGGAATTTTGGGAAACAAGGAGAATCTGGCACTTTGCTTTGCAGTTTCTCATAGGAAAAGAACTAAAGTCAAGCAGGAAGAGGAGTCAAGGAAATAAAGGATTATATTGGCACATTGGCAAGAGTACTTCAGGCACCATGTTGGGGATCCCAGAATTATATTGATGCCCACATTCTGCAAAATTCAAATACAGTGCTTAGGAGCTAGTTATAAAGCAAACAGAACAGATTCAGAAAAATACCCAGCTAAATAATATAAATCAGGCAGCGACAGCTACAGACATCTAAGCAAAAGATCCAAATAACCAGAAGATGAAGCAAAAATTATATTTGCACTGTTATTTTAGCCGTGCTCAAGAAACCCTCTTCTCAATGTAACCCCACAAAGTTGTGGAGTTTGCATTAGAATATGAGTCCAGACAAAGCCTAGGAAATTAATAGGGTCTTGTGAAAGAGCATGTGAAGAATTCTGTACAAGATGTCACATGCATGGAAGATCCTTTCTATTTCTAGGCTCACTTTTCCCAACTTGCACTCCTCAACTAAGTAGAACAGTCCTTTGGTGGGTATAAAATCACTTTTTTATCCAAGCCACATGGTGAAAATATTACAATATTTTGAGCAGGAAAATCTTAAAATAGAAGATAAATATATCTGAATGTTTGGAATGCTGAATTAGACTTCAACGCATCTGATTTTTAGAAAATTTATTATACAGATTGTATTAAATCTTAAGATTTCATTATGTTTATTTTCAGACAAGTAATATTTCATCAAGAATTAACAATGCATTTAAACACTATGGAATGGTGCAAGACTATATTTTGCAAATGTTACTGAAATAATAGATTTTGTTCTCAAATAAATATGCTTACCAATATTAAGAAGGAAATATACACTGTCCGGAAAAAAATGCACTTTTCAATCATTTCCTATGTATTACTCTCTGGAAATTCTATCATTCATTTCATATATATATTTCCATTTTTATACTGTTCTATTCTTATAATGCATGCTTTCAAATATGTTGTTTTAGAAACAAGTTTGGGGAAGAATTAAAAACAGTGTTTGAATGAATTTTGTATGCGTAGTTTAAAATTATTTTCCAGAAAGGATGCTGAGTTTGATTAGGAGGATTAAGCTTTAAACTGAATCATGAAGAAGTTGGTGGCAAAACTCAGATGTAAAGACACAATTTATATATTGCTGGAAAAAACTAGTGAAACTTTTAATGCAAGAAGATAAATATAATCTGATGAATACAAGATATTATGAGATGACTCATAATTGGTTTGTTATGGCCTAAGTACTACACAAATAAAATTTGAATTTTGATCCCATAATTAGCATAGTTTGGCAGTGAAGAATGAAACTTATTCAAAATAAAGAGAAAGGGGGAGGGGGGAAGAAAAAGATGAACTACAGTGTTTACTTAAATTATATACAAGTATTTACTTAAATTACATGTTTAGAAAAGTAGGAAAACTGAGAAAGCCACTGGTAAATCCAAATTAAAGTAAGTGGAGGAACGGACAAAATAATGGTTGATGTCTATTACTATCAGCCAACAAAGTAGGTGTGGGTTGTGTGCTTTTTTTTTAAAGGAAACTGCAGATCTTTTAGAGAGGTGTGAAGGGATTTTTAATTGCACTGACATCTGTTAGAAAGCAATCTCTGCCAAGACTGGTCTCACTAGGAAATTTTGACTGGCCTGGCTAACAGCTTTTTCCATCAGTAGCTGAAAGAAGGCACAAGGGGATCAACTCTCCTTGACATGATTCTAACCAATGAAAAGCATTTTTGTTAATGATATGGAAATAATGACCAGGCAGCACTGGAGTTCTTGGTTTTATAGAAAACCATATTTGCGCATATCAGTAAATACATAATTTAGATTTCAAGGAAATAAATTTTAATAGAACAGTAAGTAAGTAGATTTTAATAAAGCAGTAATACCTAAGATTTTCCTAATTGGAAAAGATGGACAGAAATTCTGAAAAAAATCTATATTACATGGGATGTGAAAAGAAAACAATATCACAGTATTTGAGTTTGAAAAAAAATGCTAATAATAAAAAGGATTTAAATGAAGTGAGGAAGAAACAGTAAACTTGAAAGGAAATTGAAGCGGAAAGATTGTCACTAAAGTTGATAGTGCATCTACATCTGCTGAATGAGTGAAGATCTCATTCATTCATATGAATTAAATATTATAAAGAAAGAACTTGCTGAGTATCTGCTACTTTTGAGAAATCCGAAAGATTAGGTAAAATACCAGATGGCTGGAGGGGGCTAGGGTCCTATCATCACAATTATTACAAGCTGGGAACAAGTCTTATCAGTCTAAGTGCATCTTATTTATTGATAAGGTAATTTACTTGATAAAAGTATGGGTTTTTTTCACACATATACTGATTAGCCAACAATTGGTTTATTTAATATTATTGGATTTATAACCACTCAAATCACAGATGCCTCCAGGCAGCGTACATTTTAAAACTAGAAAGCAATAAAAAGAAAAAGGAAAAAATATGTATTGAGAAACAAATCCAACACACCAGAAAAAGAAAACCAAGAGAGTTTGACACCAATTCACTCCAGCCTAGAAGCAAAGCCAGATTGTCAAGGATTTTTGGATCATCTATAGAGTGGGTGCCATATGACTCTTGGACAGAATGCTATTTCAAAGGACAGGTGCTGCAATCATATGATAATGGAAGGGACTTCCATGAGTAACTGCAGTATAATGCACAAGCTAAAGGAAAGCTATTCAAGGATGCCTAAGTGGCATAATGAAAATGAGAGAAAATCAGAGAAGGGTTCATTTTTAATGAAAGGGACAAATGAAAAACAGCATTTAAAAAATATGTTCCAATTTGCATTAAACTATCAGTTTTCATAGCTATCTTCACAAGAACTTACATTGTTTTACTATTTTCCTATATTAGGAAATCTTTACAATGTATCATCCCTTCCAAAGCATAACATAGTAAAAAAAAAGTCAATTTCATGTTTGCAAAAAAGCAACCTTCACCAATTTCATGTTTGTAAAAACCAACATTCACATTCCCTTTAATCAAACATATATGTTAACTTTTCATACTTCATCACAGAAACTGAAAAAGAAATTAATTTGAACATAGGAATACAAAAGACTATATACCCCTTTCTATTTTAAAGGAAATGTTTCAGAATCTCCAATATAAAGACAGACTTGAAAATGTATACATGTGGCTAAATTTCCAGAGATAAATGACTGAACATCAGTGCCATGAACAGCAGCAGATAATCTTAGTTATTATTATAAGAAAAAAATTACAAACTGAGACTATGAAAACACACACACACAAATACACAATGTGCCTAATCAGCTTTTCTTAGCACATGGTTTTTAGAAGAGAATATGCAAGCTGAGCCACAAAGGTCTAGCTGCTGAATATCACATGGCAACCAACTTTTGCTATGAATTTTGATGAGGTATGTAAATAAATGGCATCTATTAACTTCCTCAGCATTATTTCTTTCTGGTCAGAGATCTGTTGGAATAATGTAATTATATGCCATGCAAAACTAAGCAATTTGGACCCTAGGAAAAAAAATGAAGATAATAATTAGATTATTTTCTCATCAGCTTTATTATTATTGCATTCTGGATGTTTTAAATCATATATACTTAATAATCCATAAAACAACTGCTTAAAGAATGCTAGTATCATTCCCATTGGGAAGAATGAAATGGGAAGTGTGCCGTTATGTTCTCATAGTGAAATTTAGTCTCTTAGCCTCTATATTAAACCTGTAATCAATATACATTTTAAAATATAATGCATATATTGCGTTTTTGCAAGTTTTTCTATAGTTATTAATATGCAAGAAAGGCAAACTGCATTTCTAATGTATTCATAAAGGATAAGCTTGTCTGTAAATTTTATATAATTTGAAATCATTTCTGTTAATAACAAAAAAAAAACCACCAGGTCAAAACTTCATTTAATGAATTATAGAGTGTGCTATGTCATAGAAATTAATGCATTTCAGAAATAAAAAAAATGTGTAAGCAATAATTTAGCACTCTAGAACTTATTGGTAGTGCTTTTGTATTTCTATTTTTGCATTCGTTTTTATTACTTTTATACATATTTATGATGCAGAAAATATTAATTTTGTACATCTAAACTGTGTCTTCAGACAAATATACGCTAAGAGACCAGCAATGGATAAACAGGAATGCAGATTATACGTGCAAGTCATTCTGGGGGGAAAAGAAAGAGAAAAAAAGAATCACTGGGTAGTTTCTGTTAACAATGTACTCACATCTGCATAATGACCTCTCATATCACAGCGGTTGCAATGTTTTTTCCAGTACATTCTCTCAGGGCACTCTCTAGAGCAGTGTCCTGGCAAACAACAATTTAAACAAAATCGTGCTGGACAGCTGTTTTGTAGGTGACCTCTCTGTGCACAAAGACAACAGGGTGGAATTTTCTGCAAAATAAATGCAAAGAAACAAAAGTGATCAAATGTTTATAGAATCAGAGGGATTTAAATTAAGTAAAATAAACAAGGCACTTCCATTTATACTCACAGAGAATTTCTAAGTCCTTCGCTTAAGACCTACTGTACTATTTCATAATCTCATGCATTACCTACACAAGGAAGCCCTCAATTAATAATTAAAACGTAAGGTAAAATGAAACAACAGTACAATAAATAAAGAGCAGAAGGTAGACAACCAGTAGCTAATGAGTAAAATCATCTACAGTACTGCTAGGCACAACAAGGGGTCCTTCCCAAAATTTCACCAAGACCAATCTGCTTGAAAAAAAAGTAGTTTCTTAGACCAGTGTTCCTCAAACTGGGCAACTTTAAGATACATGGAATTCAACTACCAGAATCCCTCAGCTATTACTTAAGACTTAAATAACAGTCATGTAGAAAGCACTTGAAATAAGCTGTTTGCAAAGTGCACTGCTGTGATTGGAGCACCTTTCTTGAAAGCATTAAAGCAGCCGTGTCCTTTGCAAACCTTACGCCAAAGCTTTGAAAGCTGGCCCCAGCTGACACATTATGTATGGATATAGAGATAACACTTCCTGGAACTGCTAGTGAAGTGCAATGGCAGAACCTGCTCACACCCAACAGATATACCAGGGGCACCTTTCAAAGCAGTGAGGTCAGGCACCAGCCTTGCCAAGGATCCCAACTGTTGTAATGCTTCGAAGAGAGATTTGGTTTTCATTTCTGCTAACCTGTTTTGAAATGCCTTTCTGTGACAAGAACACATGAAATTGTATCTAATAGCAATCAGGAAAGCTCCCAATAACTGATTATGCCAATGCATTGTCTTATCATTCTGCAATATATACTTTCGCTCACCGCTCAATTTGCCACATTGTTTCATTTTTTTGTGGCTGTTCTTTAAATGTCTCATGGTATTAATGATGCTAGTGTTTTGTATTCATAGTGAAATTTTACAGTTCTGTTTCCACCATCATCTCTCAGCCAATGAGCATACAACTAATAAAATGTATACATACTGGTTAAATCTATCCTGGAGATATTTAAACACGTATGTCTTTGCTATTATCCTGATAAAAAATTACTAGCACTGGGTTGCCCACCACTATGCACAATACTATGGATTCTGTAGGAGGAATTGTCTCATCAGCTCAGTGGACATTTTTTCCCTATTCTTCTAGGCATGCAGACAGAAATAGAAAGTGTGTGCAAGGTGTACACGGTACAATGTGTAAAAGCTGTGTTTTATCATTTGCTTCCTCAATGAGGGCAGAGTGGGGACTAATTATAGGACGCATGCCTGTATCTCACTTTCTCACAAGCCCTATTGTTCTGTCCACTCATTCACTAAAGTGGGGGAAAGAGAAAAGAAATCTTCAGTGAGCAGGTGGTAATCCTCAGCATGGGCCACTGGGTCTCTCTTGATTGGATTATATTGCTGAGAGCCACTGAAGAAAGCACCAACTTCAAATACTCCATCTCCTCTCATACAAGGGAATCACGCTCCTAATACCTTCTGATTAATCTCCAGGATAGGATCCACAATGCAAAGAAATTAGCAGGTAATGTTCCTTGGGTCTAAACTGCCACTGCGGTTGAGAGCATGGAAATTGCTTTTTTCTTCTTCTTTTTTTCCCTTTTTCAAAACGCTAGCCAGTAAAATTATTTCAGCACTTTAAAGTCTGAAAGTCTCAGCTAGCAATAAAACAAATTGAAATACTACATTTACCTTTGGGGCAGGACAATTCTTTGATAAATGACCTCGTTTATCACAATTTCTGCAAGTGACGTTTTTGTCCGCTGTGTAGTATCTGTTGTTATGTCGCACTGAAACATAATTACCAATCTGTGCCTGAGGAAACAAAAGGATTTTTATTAGAAGTTGAAAGCTTAATGTTCTGCCACCCTAAGCTTTTACAACAATCAAGCCTAAGATATTGAATTTTTAAAAGAAAGATGTTTATTTTTATAGTTCTTATATATATTTATACACCCTCTAGAATCAAGATAGGCTTCCTATCTGTAAATAAGTATCGTATAAATATTTTCGCAGGACTGTATTATGTCCTTTTCAAAGCAGTTTTTAGAAGTTACTTTTTTCTAAAACTTTTAGTCAATATTATTGACAATATTGGATAATAATGGCATCTTTTGCAAAATACACTTAATTGGGGAAATAATTAATCTACCAATGAATGTAGAGATGACCTTATTAAATGGCATAAAGTGCTATGAGGAAGCATCCACTGAACTGTCAACAAAAAAACATCCTTGATTTTTACACATAGATCAGAAATTTACAAGTTGGTCAATATACCTTACTATTCAAATGAAACTGAAAATTGAAAGCTAGACTTTACGGAAAAAAATCAAATATTTCTTTTTCCAAATATGAAAAGCTTGAGGATGACTTTTCTCAAGAAACAAAAGTATTATTCTATATTTCCATTTACTACTCTCTTTTAGTTCCAAATATTTCTGATATTCCATGGTTTAAGTTAATACTCCAATTTCTTATTACACACCACCTGCATTTTACATCTGTGCACACAGCTCTCTGACCTTTAGTTTTAAGCCCTAATACCTGGCTCAGTATGTGCTCCTCTAATTAAATAACATGGTCACTATCAACTATAGCCTTTTGCATTAGAAAGCCAGTAGGTGCCCATTTACTGCCATTGACTATTCTGCATCACCCACATAAATAAATTCTCCCTAAGAAATCTTACTAGCTATGATTTTTTTTAAAGGAAAAAAATGAAATCATGACTGGAAGCTAGAAAAAAAGGCAGTTGCTACATTTGGGCAGATGTTAGTTTATTCTAGACATTCTGCCATTCAGTTCTCTGCAAGACCAAGTCAAGCAGAACTCCAAAGTGGAGTGAGCAATAGCAGGTTTGTGTGTGTGTGTGTGTGTGTGTGTGTGTGTGAAATCTGCAAGAAAATTCACCTGTAATGAAGCAGAAGATTCCTCCATCACCTTTTCTGCCTTCTTCCCATCTCTCTCAACTTACATTGCCACAACCCATGCCACTGTTTGAATTCTTATATGAAGGTATTTTTTTAATCTTTATGTGGTGATTAAGGAAAATAATAAAACTGTTAATAGCTACTCATGCTATTATGTAGGGTACTTCCTTGATCATTGATGGTTTTTTTTTTAAAAGAAAACAGCTGACAAGGAAAAACGGAGATTGAAAAATTCAACCTCAGCCTGGTTCCCTAAAGTGATGAATACTAGAATCCAACTTTATGGTTACAGTCCAGTTCACACTGGCCTTTTTCTATGAACAGTGAGAGAGAAATTATGTAACAGGAATTGGGTTCCTGTCTGTCAGCATGATAATTCTGTGAAGATAGGCTAGACTAAATATAATGTTCTATGAGAAACTAGCAAAATAAAAGAGTTTGAACATGGACAGGATCTGCTGGAGCTAAGGAGAGGGGGGGAACAAAATCTCCCAATGAATCCCTATGGGAGAAGTAGTTGTGTGTGCTGCCAACTGCTCTATTTTTAAGCCTCTCCCTCCTGGTCATATGACTCAGAATAGATTTGATAGTTAGGTGGTTGGAAAGAATACCAGAAGTCACAATTTGCAAGCTTTCCTTATTTTATTTTATCTAATCATTTTATTTTGTGGGGGATGGGGGTTAAGCAGATTTTGCACTGCTTACCTTTAAGTATAATGCAGCTTGGTTGGCTTGTCCAAATTGATTAGAAATGGTAGCAGATGTTTCAGACTTTGCAACGGGTATAAAACATTAGTCATGAACTGACTTCTTGTGTAGACATTATGCTTTCAATCTGTATTCAGACCTTAATCTGGGAATAGAATCAGCAAATGGCTGATATATTACTTTCTGTAACAGGCAAAGGGAGGCCAACTTCATTGATTCCGCTGGATCTTTCTGAGTTATTTTATATCATCTGCCTGAACCATTTCCATGAATTAGGGGTTTAGTATGGTAGTTCCACTTTAACTTGTAGGAGTTTTCTCAGGCATACTCGTGAATACCTTTGCCAAGACTGGCCATGAATCATCTAACAGATGCTTGTGACTTGGTGTTCTCTGTAGTGGAGCCTATGCTCTCAATGTAGGCTTTATGTCCTGAAATTCATAAGTTGAATTGTCTCCTAATGGTTTGTTTCAAAGACCTATCGTTTCACCAGGTCTTTCTCATGAATACCATTTGATGGTTTTGTTTTAATTTGACTCTATTGCTCCTTTTAATTAATATATTTCACACTTCTTACATTTTCTGCTTTGTTATTATATTTTAATAAGTGTTGAGACCTAATTGTCTGGGGAGCAGTTTAGAAATTTGAATAAATGAATGGGATCAGAACCAATCCTTGGAGAACTAACTTTGGAGGCTAGGGATGGATCAATTCGTGAAGAAAACAGGGATCTCCATAGCAGTCGCTCTATGCAGGAATGAAAGATCAGTTGAGAATATCCTCAAGAGTGACTACAGCCAAATAATCCCTCAATGTTCTGGAGAATGTACCAGGTGAAAGGGCTGACCATTCTGTCAAAGCTCTAGTTTTTGCTAAGGAACAAATAGCAAAAGTTTCTTTAAAAGACATTAAATATCACTTTTGAACTCCCTTCTCTGACCACAAGAAACTCAGAAAGTATCTTTTCTGAGAATTCCAAGCACAGAAACAAGTCAATTTATGACAAGGTCAGGCAGCATAAATCTCATAGTAAATCAACAACGCATACATTAGAGAAGCATTTGTTAGCAGCAAATAGATATATTTTCCATCATTGCACTGCATTTGCTATGACATTTATGTTATAAAATGCCTGTTTCAATGCTTGGAGCTCCTCAGTTAATTGCCCAGCAGAATTTTCTTCAGAGGTGAGTAGACTTTGAGGTCCATATCATTCACAAATAATTCAAACTTTATGCCACAGACATGAAAGAGCAGTTTCCAAGGTCAAAATGATGCTTGATGCTGTTATGTTTAGTAAGAATTCGTAGAAAGATTATACGTATTCCTCGACTTACAACAGTTCATTTAGTAACTGTTCAAAGTTACAATGGCATTGAAAAAAGTGATTTATGCCATTTTTCATACTTATGTCCATTGCCACATCCCCAAGGTCATGTGATCAAATTTCTGACACTTGGCAATTGACTCACATTTATGACGGTTGCATTTTCCAGGGTCATCTGATCACCTTTTGTGACCTTCTGACAAGCAAAGTCAATGGGGAAGCCAAATTCACTTGGCAACCATGTTACTAACTTAAGAAGTTCAGTGATTCACTTAACAAATGTGGCAGAAAAGAACATAAAATGGGGCCAATCTCACTTATCAACTATCTTGCTTAGCAACAGAAATTTTGGGCTCAACTGTGGTCCTAAGTGGAGGACTACCTGTATAGGGGGTTCAGGAAGCAGTTAATGCCTTGTTACTGGAGGCATTGTTTTCCTTGTCTCCCTTTCTCAGGTGCATGTGTTTGTGTGTGTGTGTGTGTGTGTGTGTGAGGGAGAGGGAGGGAGGGAGGGGGGAGAGAGAGGGGAGAGGGAGAAGGAGAGGGGGAGGGAGGGAGGGAGGGAGAGAGACAGAGACAGGGACAGAGAGACAGAGAGAGAGATATGATACAGAAATGAACTATGATTCTCTCAGTGATGCTTAACAGCACTGACCACTATGATTTTTCTGGAATCATTTTGTGACTTGCACATTGGAGTTGCTATATTAAAATAACATTCTTACTGCCCACTAACAGGCAACAGCATTCTGCTAATTCTGCTTGACTTCATAATATCTGAATTGTAGGATCCCCCAGGATTTGCTTCCTTCTGATGTGTAACGCTTATAACAAACCATCACAAATTATAATCTAGAGATCTGTGACACAGTGTCAGCACTGTGCTGATTGCAGTTCTGTGTAAGTCCTGGAAAGAACAGAGGCATAGATGTTTAAATAAACCCAAGATGAATTTTGAGAAGACAGGGGCATTGTGGTTAGATGGATTTTAAGTAGTTTAACTGCTTGTAACAAGTAACAAGTGGTCACATTCAATTTAATTGCCCAATTACGATGCTGGACAGGATGCATATCTTAATAATCCAAGAATGGTACTGTTATAGAGCATGTTGTGTAGCTCTATTATGGAAGCCTGTTTGGGAGTTTCAGCTTGGACAGAAAACAGTTTAGAGATAAAATAGAGCAGCTAGGTGAAATCAATCCTCTATGTATAGCACAATTTTACTTAAATGAACATATCTAGGAATAAAACCTTACATAATAATTAAATAATTAACACAATTATTTAATTATCTACTATAACAGAGTTTCCCAACCTTTTTGGGACCGGAGTGGGGGGAGGGGAGAGGAGATACTTTCACATGGGCGGCAGGCAAGCATGTGTGTGCACACAGCTCCATTTGTGAGAGTGGTGGGCATGCGCACCTGTTGCTCACAAGATGGAACACATTCATGCACGCCCTTGCCTTCTGCTTGCCCAAGAGAGGATGTGCAGGTGCGGGGTCATCCGCTGCTTCAGGCAACCCGGATTCGAACAGTTCACGGTTCAGTAGTGTCCTGAGGATTGAGGACACCTGTTCTATAAGGTTTTAGAGAACACACGAGATCCCCAGAAGTGTTTATGATTTATTGTTTTGTAATGAAAAGACATTAATACAAAACAGACAAAACACAATATTGTACCTGTAAGTCTTTATCACTGATGGTCCATCCTGTTCTATCTTCTCCTGCAAAACAATTATTTGGAAACAATTGAAATTGAGCTGAGGAACTATAGGATTTGTCTTATTAGTAGAAAGTTAATGAAATAAAATTACAAAATTTCCAAATTTCCAAAATTTCACAAAACCTTTTTAGATTTTACCTATTTTATCTGCACAGTATCTAATCTGGTGAGGTGGGTGACATACAAATTAATGAATAATAATCATAATCATAAGCAATGTATTTTGAGACAATATATAATGTTTTAATACTAAAACAGTATTTTAAGTATTTTAATTTATATAGGAAGATTTCAGGGATTCTTCCATGAGAAAGTTACTAATGACCCTTTTTTTATCACCACAAGTGATGAAGGAATGTTAATGAACTGTATACAAAGAGCAAGATCCGAAAAGTCTTTGGAAGCTTTGGAAACTTGTACAGGTAGTAAATTCTGTTTTAATAGCACATCAAAAGCTTCACTGCCCCAGAATCCTAATGACAGAATAAAATAAATTTTCCAATGAATGTTCAGTGAGTTTCAAGAGCTATTGAAAATATTTTGTAACATAAAAATATAACTGGAATATCAATGATCATTTGAATGGTTCTAACATGGGCACATAGGACAATGTCGTATGTTATTCTACACATTTGGCATAATATTTCTCGTCAATTCTGTATTTGTTTTTTAAGTTAACCTTTCAAAGTAATCATTGTAACTATTTGCTAGCAATCGATATATTTCTCATTAAAGCAACCAGATAAATATTAGCTTTCACTTGGTTGATTAATATGCAGTTCTCAAGTTATAAGAAGTTCTTCATCGTTTATAGTATAACATAAATATTTATCTAAAATCTTTATAGATTTCCTTTTGGGACACATAAATAACTAGCAGCATCCAACAAAAGATGAATCCAGTTGAGATATAATGAATGAATAAAAATGTAAGAATCCAGTATAATAAGGAAACACCATGACTCAGGAATTAGTGTTATAAAAACCCTCTTAGAGAAAGGCAGATGGAACAAATGGATTTTCAAGGATATTTGAAAGCTTGTACAAAATGCTCTTTCATAGTGCCAAAGAAAACAGTCTCACATCCAGGAGAACACCAATAAGAAGGCCCTTGACTGGCACTCAAAAAGGGCCTCTATAGTTGATCTTTACAGAAGGATCATACAATTGAAGGCAGTCTTCTGTATATCCCGTTTAAAACTTTAAAAGGAAACGAGCACAAGAGAAAACAGTCTTCTATATACCCCCAAATTGTTTAAATCTTTAAAAAGGTAATGTAAGGGCTTTAAAAAGAACTCCGATAACCATATACAACTGGTGCAAAATTAGTGTAACATGTTTGGATCTCCTATTCACACAGATACACTGTGCGCTAATATTTTTAAATCATTTTCATAAATGGGTCACATTTAGCCTATACGGGTAATCAAATGTGAATGGTCACTATTTCCCAGACCAGATGCCAAATTACAGATAATGTAGATATTGCCTGTTATTGCTCCCCAGCAATGGTACCAGAGGATTATTGCCATTCATCCCAAAGATAATAGCGGCATATCGCCAACATAAGTAATAGGCACTTAATTTGCATAATGTTTTAAAATAACAAGTGGATTGAGTTTGCATTAAAAATATGCTGTGTGAAAAAGTAGCTTCCTTTGTTATTCTACCTCTGCCACCATTCATCTTCATTAGTGATATTAGTACTAGCACTATAGAATATGAGGCAAAAAATGCCTTACCATTTCCCCCTATGGGAAATAGCTATATTAATTTAATTAAAACACGTTCAAATCAAGTTCAGATTAAAGTAGTTTTTATCCCACTCCACAGCTTTTCTTAGGCAGTCCCTAGCACAGTCCACAAAGACATAGCCATCAGCTCCAAGATGGCTGCTCCTTCATTTAAAAACACAGCTACATCTACAAACAGCTTGACAATTTTAAATATCCAATTATTCCTATCAAAGTATTGGAATACGCCATGTAACAAAATTGATTTATCTTTTTAAATGCCATGCCTTAGTCAACTTTTCTCTGACTGGCCTACAATTTATTTACATTTTTCTTTAAGAATATAAAAACAAAAATCTTGTAAACTTTTGTTCTTGAACTGTAAATTGAAGATATGACCTATAGCTATTATTTTTTTCCATTTTATACTTCTATCATACTTGATGAACAATGCTGTTTATAATCGAGCATGGCTTTCCCATTACAGCTATTCAGTTATCTCATATTTTATGACCCATATTTTATTCTAGATCTCTCTTTGATCTTTGCTGGAATTAATCGTGTAGCTTATAGACCAGTTTTCTAAACAATTAAGTTCATTTCTATCCAAAACGCTATCCTTTAAAGCATTCACAATCAAATTTTACTAGTTTATTTATGAGAATGTCATGTGGAACTGTGTCAAAAGCACTGCTAAATTTGATTACACTGAAGATTATATCTACTGTATTTCCTTTATCCACTAAACCACTTATCTTATAAAGCTCAAGAGATTACTAGCATGTATTCTTACATTTACAATACCTTACTAGCAACCTTTTCTGAATCTTCCTCCCAATTCGTTTTGCAAAGTAAAAATAAAATCCACTACGTTAAAGTACTTGGAGTAAAATATTATTGGTTCAAGTAGCTTTTTTTTATTACTATTTTCTTTTTTTGGCCAAAAAAGAAAAAATTGATAGCATGTCAAGAGTACATGCTTGTACAGTGGCTTAAATAACTGCACTACTGTACTTATCCTGCATTCATTTTTTTTAAAAAACCCTATTTTATTATATTATAGAGTATAAATAATAACCAAGTACAATGATATGTATATAATATATAATAGAAAATAAAAACTAATAATACCATAATGATTGACTTAAACCGTTCAAAAAAATGATGTCAATGTTAAATATGATTTGTGAGATAATGGACAGTTGCTTAAATTCTACAATTAATGCTGAAAATAATTTGCAAACTACACTGAATGATTTTGTATTATTAATATTCTTGTGTTCTGTTTATGCTGTTTGTTATACTACAGTTGTATATTCTCCAAATTTTATCAGATAGTATCCGTATTATATCTTGCACCAGTTCTTGAATGAAACAGGTTGTTAAGCAATTAAGATGCATAAAAATATTTGGGCATTTTTTTAAGAATATGGGACCATATTCTGTATTTTTATAATTGCTTTTACAATTATTCTTATGAAACATGCCAAAAAAGATTTAGTTAGGTTATACTGTATAGTCTATTCAGTATACTCAAAACTGCATTCTGATTTGTGCTGTTGACTCTGTGCAAAGCATTGTTAATAGGACCCTGGCCTGCCACATAGAGCTCCCTAGTCTTAACTCCTTGTGACTTCATGGACATAGCTATGCAGTTTTCTTGGCAATAAAAATGGCTTCCCATTTCCTTCATAGGCTAACTTACAATCCAGTGATTCACTGGTGGTCTCCCATCTCATTTTCCACCCTTAGCAGGTTGGAACTGAAACTGGTTTTGATTTTCTGAGATCAGACAGTTAACAGCTGGCCAAACTCTAAAAGCTTAGCTTTTTAATGTGTAAAAGTTGAAGTATGTTTTAAAAAGATAGGTTCCTGCCGGTTTTACAATATTTGTTTCACATATATCCATTAAGCAGCTGCAAGAAACCAGAGGATGTAATTATTCTGGAATAAAATAATATGGTCTTCTATAACAACATTAATTCATTAATCCAACCAATTCTTCTTTATGGTATATTAGAATTTTAACAAAGGCATAGCCAATTAAAAACTGAAGATCTTTATGGATTTGTTTGGTATAGTTCCCCCCCCCCAAAAGGACAATATTTGGCTTTCTGCACTTAAGTGGAATTCAAAAAAAACAGTATTTTGTACTAAAAGTAGATCTAGATTCAGAACAGTATAGAATACAATTTCGTAATCTGTATATTTTTATATGCGAATCTGTGAAGACCATAAAAGAAAGTGATTTGAGTCTGGGGTTACAAGAGGAAGGTGGGATCAGGAAAAAGAACTGAAAGTTTTTTTTCTGTAAATTTTTTCTGTTGCATTCTATTTCAAGGTCAACTCTTTATCCAACACAGTAAATCCATCCTCTTTTTAAAAATTTAGTATGAAGATGCAGATCAAGGGTAAATACTATAAAAAAACCACCGCTGATAGTTATCATTCCCAACTGGTAACTTCTGACATTAATTTCTATTTTAATAGTATTCAAAGCTCCCTTTAACTCATAAGAATTTGATTAACCATAAAAGAGTTAATCTATAGATGGAATGGATTCTTTGTTAATATCTTGTTTAAAAAAATAACTGAAGAGCTTCATAAATTTCCTACCAAGGATTTAAGTAGTTTCAGGAAAGGCCCATTCAATCATAACTTTACTGTAAGAACCACATATTTCTGAAAATCTCATGTTAGAAACCACAATATAGAAGATTTTGCAAATTCTTTAAAATGTTAATGACAAATTCTACTTTAAGTAGGGTTATTTTGTCTTGCTATTTTTGTTGCAGTCTTAAACAATCCATGCAAGAGATCACTTCAGTTAAAAATTTGAAATGAAACAGGACATTCATTTCAAGTGTTAATATTGATAGAACAGCTATTAATTTTTACTGAATTACAACAAGGAACAATTTTTAAAAACCATCTTATGCTGCCTGATGAGTATATTTTTGAAGGCTATAACAGAGGGAGGTTAGAATTTAATCTCTATTCAGAAAATAATATTACTTAATCCAAACATGCATGAATTATAATTTAATCCAAATGAAGACATATATACCAAGCAGCCTTTGTGATTTTTTTAAAAAAAGCTTACTAAACATTCAAATAAGTGCATTTTCACTACATATTTCTCTATGTATTATGATAATTTATATTAACTTAAGATTCCATTTCAATTTATTATGTCTGCAGGAAATATTAAATGAAAGAATGGTAATATATCCCTATCTGTTGCTACTAAATATACACACATTTGTAAAACACTGTACCTTAGAAATGTGTCACAACTTGCAAAACGAACAATATATCAAGGCAATAACTATAGACATTCTTTGTTTTGTTTTCATTTATTTTTTTTTTCAAAATATGAAGCTCTTGATAATTTAGGTTTTGTAAACAGGTGGTAATGTTTACACACGTATCAATAGTTGTTATTTTTCAAAACTTGGTATAACATTTGGAGAACAAAGTAATCTCTCTCTCTTTTAGTAGGTACAAGTGTGGGGACCACAGGAACAGTTAAATTCATGGCATGGTTGGTCTACCACACAGTCGGGGGAATTCTTTAAATAGAGCCTGTCACTCTCTTTGCCCATCAATGGGATTTCCTTCTCAAACTGCTGATTCGTTCAGGTACACAACAGAGGAAATTTCAGTTAACCTTTGTTTCACCCCAGGGAAAAATCTGTCTGAGAAGTATAAAATGAATAGTTTAAAAAAAGTAAGTAGCCAAGCTTCAGTGCTATTCTTTGTGGCGTGCACAGCAGTCAGACAAAAATAAAACAAATGCTTTTACTGCCCCTGGAGAATAAATGATATAATGCACAATTTAGAATCTCGGTTGTCTACTTTTTGTTTTCAGTTCATAAAAAGGTAAACACCAATCAGATCAGGACTATTGTTTTCGGTGCAAGATTATTTTCCTCAAACCATTATCCAGTAGTTTTATATATATATGTATTTGTTACAAAAACAGAAAAAAACTTTTTGAGTAAATAAGCCTCAGAGTTTTTTTTATGAGTGGGATCTCCTGGTGTGTCCTCTGCATTCAAGACCACAGGGTGCCAACAACTTCAACAGGGTATTTATTTTTCTTTATTTGTTCAATTTATTTCCCTTTCATATAGGAGTTCAAGACAGCCTACATAGTAGTCCTTTCTTTTATTTCCACCAACAATCCTGTGAGGTTGGACTGAGATGGACTGGTCTCAGCCACTCAGGGATTTTCTATTACTGAGATGTATTAGAACTTGAGTTTACCCAATGCCAGTCCAGTACCTTAAATACTATATTATGCTGGATATATTAGATATATTAGAGGTATACAGTGAGACTAATCAACAAACGGTCGTTACTGGATAAAGACTAGAAAAAAGGTTCTTATATAAAGAAAATTCGATGGAAATAACTCATGTTATACTTCACATTTCCCCCCATCTTAGAATAAGTTGCAACTTCCTAGTTAAACTGTCAGAACATCTTCTTTTAGGTTCTCCCAAATTTAATAGTATCTGGAGATATTAATAAGGTGCTGTGGGGTTTTTTTTGGATGCAGCTCAGGATTTTTAATAGCTGTGAGAGTCATATGCTAATATCAAAATACACAAAATGAACAGAAAAGCAGAATATAAATTGAACTGTAAGAGTACACTGGATCCAGCACAACCTATCCTGCTCTTGCATCAACACAAAGAAGTGACTGTGAGTAAACCAATCCTATATCTCCCAATCTGTTACATCACTAGTTCAGCTCTAATGATCAACATGTATTTGCAGGGAGAAAGAAGCAGATTCAGTTGTTACAATTCAATTGCATATGCAAAAACAACATTCTAAAACCAACTCCAAAAAGAATATAGCTACAGCAAGTACTACTGCTGTGTATGATGTGCACTATAGTAATGTGATCAACATTTTGTCGTATGTGAAGCCTGTGGGTATGGGTGTATACATACATAAACACATGACATATACATGCACACACATATATGCATATATGTATCTGTATGCATGTGTAATGTGTATGTATGTATGTATGCGTTTGTATGTACTCACGTATATAAATAATGGAACTAATTCCTATTATGAAGAGGGAGAAATATTTTGAAGGCAGACTTCCTATCACAGTAGGATGACATATAAAATAATTGTATTAGATCCACAAAATATGGGTCTTTGTCTTCTAAATTAAGTATTCATTTTTTGACTCACACAATGGGAAGGGGGGAGGGAAGCCAGAACACTACTATATCACTATCAAGTCTCAAACTTCCTAATCATGGCAGTCAAGTTTCCCTGAAAACCAATTCTGTGCAAAGAGGGAATTTGTTAGAGCTGAGTCCTAAATATACAATGCAATTACTTTAAAATATCACTAAGTAAGAGAGACAACGTTAAGATGGGAAAGGAAAGCATTTCAGTGGTCTCAAATTTCTCAGTTTCATACTGAGGAATAGTATTAGTCCCCTTACCAACCATATCAGTCGCCCCTCCTTCAAATCTTACACGTCTCTTGTATCTAGTCTGGCTTTTGGAAAAGCCCAGTGTACTCCTCAATAATTTGTATTGTCTGCAGATCTTTATTGGACATGTACATTCTTTTCCTTATTAGCTGCTCATTGTTTTCCATTTTTTTCTTAAAATGGTTATTAAAAAATAAGAAGAAAAATAGGGAGTAATTGAAGAATGGAACCATAACCATTGACATCATTCATCTTACACTGAGATGCAACCCATTTATAAGTCTAATATAATTCACTACAGAAAAATCAACTTGTCAACCATTCTCTTCTAACAGAGGATACAGAATATTCCATACTGTATGATAAACTTCCCAAATATATCTCTAGTTTCTGCCACACCTTGCATACAGTATTTAAAGGACATGCTACTTATTTTTTATTCCAGTCATGAATTAGAAAACATGTTTTGAAGCTGCCTGGGATAAATCAGTTTGGGCTAATTCAACAATAACTGCAACACAGAAGTACTATCTGGTAAAATTATTGCATTAAAGTTTGCTACCTTATCCTGAGCAATAATAATAATTAATTGTTATGCAAATTAATTCACTAATTTTGTTCACTTTAGTATTTCCAACTTCAAAAAAGCTCACATTACTGAATTTTTTTAAATTTGTTATACAAAATATATACCGTTACTTCCTCTCAAATCCATCAGCACTTCCTAATCAATTCTCAGTTTATTTTCTATACACAATGTTGTCTATATTGTTTGCCCACAGATGTTTCATCTAATCGTTAAATTCTAACCACAGAAAAAGAAAGAAAAAAGAACACAAGAGGAAGTTAGAATGGATTGTATCTTTTGAGCGGATGTTCTCAAAATCTTTTAAGGACTACCTCTGAATGCAACGGTTAAAAAAATCCATTTAAGTCCTTTGAATAAGTCTTTATTCTTACTAAAATTCTGACAATATATTACTTGTACAGTTAACTCAAATAATGGGTTTTTTTTTTATGCATGTCCCTGAGTTATAAAAAAAGACACGATACAAATCTAATTAATCAATAAATAAACAAGCAAGCTGATTCTATTAAATCCATTTCCCTTAAATTCTGAATTCAAAGCAAAATATTTGTTGATGGATATAGCTCTGAACAAAAACCAGTAATAAGCACTTTCTGTCAACATGATCAAATGTAAGAACTGAGTGAAGGAGGAATAAAGGAGAAATCACAGACACCTCCATATTGTATGTAGCAAAACAATTGGCTACATATTAAATTCAGCTGAATATTTCCTATGGATGTAAAAATGCTTGGGACCTATAGGGTTCTTTGGACACAATTTTAGTTTGCAATAGGAAGTGAAATTTCACATGGCAGTCTGGAAGATAGGGAAGCCTGTACACCTTTGCTGGCTACCTTTATCCCTTGAATTGGGCAAAGTACAAGTTGTTCACATCTAAGACCTAACTTGCTATTCTAGAGTGAATCTTAGCTAGTCATATCATTTCTCCAATGTATTTTGAACTGCTTAGTATCATTAATTAATGAACCATAGTAAATTATGTTTATACTTAAGGGTATAAGAATTGGAAACAGCAGCAGCCTTTGATTTCAAGAAAATTAGTCTGAACCTAAGCATTATTTAAAATTCTCCCTCCCTCCCTCCCTCTTTCTCTCACACACACACACAGAGTTTCCGTTCTAATTTAATAGACAAATTTGGATAGACACACCTTCTGGGATGTGCATAAATGCACATGCATACACACACACACACATACATTTTTTCAGCATTTACCCAAATGCATTACAATTAAAGTCTCCAAAATGCATTTTTCTAAAATGCTGCTGTAACTTCCACTATGGAATTAAAAGTATTAGTTCTGAGTAGCAACTTTTCCCAAAGTAAACTGCAAAATCATTCTCATTTGTCCAGTTCCTCAAAGTGAAATAAATCAAAAGCTTATGCAAGATAATACTGCTTCCATGAACATCCAGATGCTGAGAGCCCCAAAGCAATTCTCAGTTTAACATTTCCAAAGGCATAGACTAGTGATCACACGATAGTGGTGATACTCTCTAGTTACCCTTGGCAACCCTTCTCAACTGTAACGAGGCTCTGCCCCTACAATAGCTCACTGGGCAGCTTTCTCTTCACTTAGCTGAATGCTTTGGGACCATCTGCGTCGGTAAGCATAAAAGGCCAGCCTGCCTGTGGGCCCGTCACTCTGAACACCACCTCTCTGACCCTGATTAAATACAACTTTCAATCCTTTTTGTCCTCCCTGTTGACTTCTCCTATTAAGGGAGCCCTCTGACAAAGAAAGCGGAAGAGTGGACTAACTGCCCCCAAGAAAGGTGATGTCTGATACTGCTCAACACAAGGATTAGCAAGCCAATACATAACAAAAGCAAGTTGGGATGAAGGGGGAGGGAGGGGGAAATGGTTTTAGCTAGGCCTTTGACCGATTCAGTGTATCCACAATTCAACAAGAGGCATGTTTTGAAAGAAAAGAACTATGGCAATATTTTGGAAACTATTCTTAACCATCCAAAGCTATGACCCTGTTAAAAACATGAAGGGCCCACTTTTTGAACAAACAACCCTAGGTGCATTTGAAAAATAGTCCTATACAGACATCTATGTATGGATTTCAAGTATGCTCAAAGTTTTCAATTACAGCAAGAGAGCCCCTCCATATTTACAGTATACAGAGAGATCCTCTGTGGATGCTTTAAATAACTTGTGCAGATCAAGGCAGAATTGGCCAATTTAATGTGTCTCTAGACATATTTGTTTGCGTTTTTACTATTTGAATCTGCTACTATAGGGTGGAAAACAGCAAGCAGTGTCTTTGGTTTTGGCTTAGTGTACTGTGCAAACCCACCTTTCTATGAACCATGGCATTATGGTTTGTTCAAACTAATGTAGTCAGCTTGCTGTTGATTCAGCAGGAAGTACAAACAGATTCACAGTATTTTCTTTGCATGTATCATGTAGAGATAAACTGCTCTTATATTATTTATTAAAATTATATTTTGGCTTTCTACCAAAGTGGCTATCCTCCATTAATGAAATTTAGTCCCAAGACATGTGTTTTGTGTCAATATTCTCAACTAGTGTAGGTAAACATGTTTCTTTAATGCATGGGTGTCAAACTCACATTGTCACGACAGCATTAGGTGACGTATCAGGACTTTTTCCCCCTTCGCTAAACCAGGCGTGGGCATGGGCATGGGCATGGCCAGTGTGTGACGCATCCGGCCCATGGGCCAGGAGTTTGACATCCCTGCTTTAATGTGTATATGTAGTGAGGTTTTAAGATAGTGTTATTATAACATATTATCTGTCAGGGCTCCGACAATCCACCCCCATTCGAATCATGAGTCCATGAGAAATATTTTTGCGTTGACATTGTTTGTTTGGTTTTGTGCCTTTGAGTCAGCGTTCATCCCTGGAAATTGCTCGGACAAGTCCCTGCAGTTCTCTTGGGAAAATTTTGGAAGTGGTTTGCCACTGCCTCCTTCCTAGGGCTGAGAAAGAGTGACTGGCCCCAAAGTTACCCAGCTGACTTTGTGTCTAAGGCAGAAATAGAACTCACAGTCTCCCAGTTTCTAGTCTTGTGTCTTAACTACCACATCACTGGCTCTGCATACAGACATACTAAAATTAATGAAACATTAAAACTAAAAATACATTATTTCTAACCCCAGCCCACCTCACATGTTGATCTTTTTCTGTATAAGGCCTCATGATTTTCCTTTGAAATTTTTGTTTGCAGAGACTGATTGAATATTCAGAAAACAGAGATGGAACCTGAAATTGCTTGAAAAGAGAACAAACACATTAATAAATTCAGTTTCTCTGCAGACAAGCCTGGGAAATGTTTTGTATTTATAGCAGCAAACATGATTGTTCCAAAGCATTTAATGTTCATGCTGCCCTGTTGAGATCTGTACCAAATATGGATATTTTAAACATTAGCTTAATGAGGGTATGTTTGTAATATTAATTGTACATTAATCGTTGAATTAAATAACATCCAAATGGCAATGACAATATGGTTTTGATCAAATAAAAATCAGTTTATTAAAAACATGATCAATCATCCAAATAACGAATTAGATGATATCTTTAAACATATTGTCACAAAATAATTTTCTCCCTTCTTGTGACAGCAGAGATATTGCCCAACTATTTCTGCTTTATTTAGAAAAGTATAAGATTACATAGTTGCTTGCCTATAACGTTATCTAAATTATTCAAAGTTATTTAGCACGGTCCACTATGAATGCTACATAGGCATTTACTGAAATAAATACCATCTTAGAACAGAAATAATACACATCAGCACAATGCTGAATTTCCTAATTAACTAAAAATAAATAAGAACTTACAAGAAATCTGACTCAGATGTGGAAGGGACTGGGTAGAGACTCCCTTTCCATTTTCTCTAGCTTGTACTAATTCACTGTCTCAAGTGGCATAGTTAATTAATTAGTTTGGTGGCAAGCATACAAAAAAGTCTTATGCAAGCAGATACATAGTGCCATATATAATCACACATATATTCTGCATAAATCTTACATTATCTCACATAAAATCACAATATGGAGAACAATATTTCAAAAACACAATCTCTACATCTCACATTAGTATAATTTTAAAAGTTTGGATGAGGTAACTACTACTAAAAGAACAGTGAACATTCACAGATTTTCTCTTTCCAACAGATCAAATTATCTTTGCCTTAATAGCACCAAAGGAATAGTTGACAATTGGAGGAAAAGGGGATACTGAAAAAAAGATCTCACTCTTTCAGCTGTCTGAAATATATTCTGTGTCAGCCAATGTTCTCAATCTCTTATTAGAACATAGAATAACATAGGGTTGGAAGGGACCTTGGAGGTCTTATAGTCCAGCCCCCTCTCCTCGAGCAAGGAGACCCTATGCCAGCTCAGATAAATGATTGTCCAGTCTCTTTCTAAAAGCCTCCAGTGATGGAGCACCCACAACTTCTGAAGGCAAGTTGTTTCATTGGTTGATTTCTCTCATTGTTAAGAAATTTCTCCTTAGTTCTAGGTTTCTTCTCTGCTTGGTTAGTTTCCATCCACTGTTTCCATCTATTGCCTTTTGGTGCTTTGGAAAATAGATTGACCCCCCCCCCCTTGTCTTTGTAGGAGCCCATCAAATATTGGAACACTGCTATCATGTCTCTCCTACTCCTTCTTTTATTAGATTAGAAATACCTAATTCCTGTAACCGTTCTTTGTATGTTTTAGCCTCCAGCCCCTTAATCATTCTTGATGCCCTTCTCTGCAATCTTTCCAGTGTCTCAAAATCATCTTTCCATTGTGGTGACCAGAACTGAATGCAGTATTCCAAATGTGGACTTACTACGGCTTTGTAAAGCATTACTAGAACTTCACATGATCTTGAAGTGATTAGAAGATATTCATGTGATTGGATATTCACGTGATATTATGCAAAGATATAGTATTATTAATCCACATATTAATTTTCTTACTTAAGCCACATTGAGAATAATTAGTAGCCATCTTTAACTACACTAAGAAGGATTTGAGTCCATATCATAAGATCCTACTTTCTCTCTCACACAACTTCCCTCTCCCTCACACAACTTCCTCTACTAGCAGAGTACCAACTTTTTGTACAAAGACCTGGAGAATAATAGTTATGCAAAAAAAAAATCCATCCTGAAAAAAGAATATTCCACTTCTCTCAAGATCATCCAGAGAACAATTTGCCTGTTCACAAAGTTGAATCCTTTGGACTGAACTAATATGAAGTATTCTAGGAGTTTTCTACCCTGAAAATACATTTCCTTTTCTATAAAGGTATGCCCATAACACTTCAGACTACTTCTGGTTCAGATAATTTGACTTCTGGAAACTGATAAATCACATACCAGAACAGGTTGGTATGGAGAGAAACAGAACATTTTGGAAGACTTGGAATGGACCATTCCCATATTTCCGTATTGATCAATTCACCCAATCTCTATGTTAAGAGTATGATGTGACCAGAATGAAAGGTACAAGAGGAAATAGTCACTGACTTGCCACTATTTAAAGAGAAACTTATTTTTTTTATAAAATTTTCCTTTATTAAACAAACACACTAACACTAACACAAACATAAATAAAAATTGCAACAAAAATGTTGAACCTGGTACAGTCTTCCTAACATCAATCTTTGTCATTACTTTGCTAAATCCAATAATATTACATAATTTCATTCCATATACATTAACTATACATATAATCATTCCTTATTTACATGAATCTTCCTCATCTCTAGCCAACCATAATACTGGAATTTAAATTCCAGTAAGATTTTATTTTTTTTATCATCTTCTCCTCAGATCCTAATAAAATTTCATCTAATTTTGTCTTAGTTTTACTAATTCCTCACTCTTTCTTATCTTTTAAGTATTTTGATTGGAGTTGTAAATAGGCCCACCATTCCACATCAATTCCCTGATTAAGGGAAACTTATTTTATAAGGAAATATATAATGTGGAACAGTAAGAAGCGCTAAGGAAGGAAAACCTAGAACTGTTATGATGACAATCTAATAGTTACTAATAAATAAAGTTAGGTGAATCAAGGCATTTTATGGATGAATACACAATTCAGGCCATAAGGCTATGCAAAGTAATGATGTTATCATGATACTCAGAAAAAATATTCTGCTAAATAGGTGTTTGGCGTTCAATTAAGGATGATAGTAACAATTGGAATTAATAGATATCTGATGAAGGCTGATATGTCTCCATCTATTGATGATGGAAGACATTGAGGGATTCTGTGGCAAATTGTAGAAGATGTTAATTGAGAAAATCTACATGATTAATAGATGATTGGAATATAAAAGTTGGAGAAATGGAGGAATATAGAATTATAACATTGGACAATTCGTTGGCATTCTTGGTTGAGATGTTATGCTAACTTGCTTGATGTTAAAACCATTCAATCACATAAATGAGGATATACAGGCAGAATGTAAGTTCAATGTAAGGAAGAGATTTTATAAGTTTAGTTTATGTGAAGGAAGACTGTAAAGCTCTGGAAAGAGTAAAAATATGAAAACTGACAAAAACACCCTAAATTTCAAGTAGGAAAAGATACAAATAGATTTTAGAACATGTTGATAGCTAGGGAAAACTGGAGGATGAAAGCCTTGAACAACAATCCACTTCATGATGATTGAATGAAGAGTTTTGACATCAAGCAAATAAGGATAACATCTCAGTAAAGAATGCCAACAGAGATAAATAACAAAACAATAATATTTTTAAAAATATTAGCAAATTCACAGGAAAATTCACAGCGAAGATAGTATCTCTCAGCATTAATTATAGGAGTGTTTTTATAGAGGAAAAGGAAAGTAATCATAGAAGAGATTTAACAGGGAAAAAAATGAAAATCATGAAAGACATTTAACAGAGGGAAAAAGAAAGTAAAAGAAATTGAAACTCTCTACAAGCGAGATTATGCAGTGACAAAAAATTTTCCAGAGGCAAAATACATTCAGGAAATGATTGTGCTGTAAAACTGAAGCAGAAGAATCAATGGGACAGCTGTCAGAAAGCTTCAACCTTAGATTATATACTTACTGCTCTGTTTAAAGTAGCAAGAGAAGAAACTATAAACGTTCTAACTTCTCTGTGTGAACAAATATAGAAAAAGATTGTTCCTCTTTTGTAGAAAAACAGGCTTGTATCTGTGTATCTGTATGTCTGCGTATGTACACAAACAGGGTTCATGTTAAACATGACAATGACAAAGATGATGTGAACCAGTTTGCATAATAAATTCACAGTTGATGGAGAAGGAAAGATGGCAAGTGTTAGATAGTTGTATTTTAAGGGACTCAAAAATAAAAATAAGTACATTAGATGTATAAATAAGAGATTAATTCTATGGAGAAAGGCGTGACAAATTTGGATAAGACCATGAAGGACAAAGATATTTCTATGACAACAAAAATCAGAATAAAGTAAACTCCCGGATAACATATCACTGTGAAAGGTGGTTATTACGACAGTGTAAGAAAAAAATGTTATGCCTTTCAATTATGATTTTAGAGATGTTTAACTAAGAGTATCATGAAATGATTGGAAAATCAAATGATCCTAGAAGAAATAAATGCTCTTTCTTAAATGCTATTTATTTATTAAAATGATTCCTTGGATCCTATTTATAACAGAATTTGTAACAGAAATTCCCATTCTTTAGTCATGTGCTTGGCAAGAGTGAGAGAAATAGAAGATAATAATATGGTGAATATATGGGTTCAAGGAGAGACTCTAATTTATTTGTTTGTTTATAAAATTTGCCACCCATCTTGTATTCAACAACTGTGGACAGCTTACAGTATAAAATATCATTGAAAGAACTATAGACTATAATCAAGTGGTGGACATTTCTTCTTAGTATCATCAGAAGTCAAATAAAAATACTGTGTCATAAAGACAGATCAGTTATTTTAGTTTTGAGCAGCACAATTCCATAAGATATGTTAACTTTGCTGTGTTACAATCTGAAGTATTATTTAATACTAAGGTTGACATTCTTTCTCTCTCAATAGTCACATTCTGTTGGCACAAGTTATTTGTAATACTAGCAGATGGAATTACAGCTTCTCTTTCTTTCTGATATACTTTTTTCTCCAGAATTCTCTTTTCTCAAACACTATTTTCTTACTTCATGAAACAAGTTGATGGGAAATGAACAGAACATTCTTACTAAAGGTATAAATGGATTGTTTATACAAACTTTTGAAACTGTGTCAAGGCCCATAAGCAACTTGAGATAACAGCCTTGTGTTTGTATTTTCCTGCTTCTCCCTGCATTACAGTAAAGTTTGTATTTTATCTGATGGTCAACATCTATGAGGTTACAAGTGAAACAAACAAAATGTTAAAAAAATATGATATTTAGGTAATTACTTACCAAGCACATCTAAATTATATTAAAGTAACCAAAATATCTTTAATATCCCCAAGGCATATCCCAACTTTGAGCACCCCTAATGTTTGGAAATTGAAAGCTGAAAAATTTGACATGCCCTACAAGTGGATACATGTGCAGTGCTCACCAACAATTACCTAGTTAACGAATTTCAATCTTATTTATTTCTTGTATACCATCTAATCACCAAACTAACTCTAGGTGGCTTACATACTAGGTTTAAATCAATGATAAAAGCAATATAAATAAGAAAACAATACCTGTTTGTTTTTTACCCGACCATATATCACAGTGGAGGTTAACCTTTTTGGCACCGATTGCTGAAACGGGAGTGTGTGCATGCCAAAAAGGCACCGAGTGCCAAAACACATGTATGTGCTCACATACGCTGAAAACCAGAAGAGCAGCTCCCAGAGCGCGCATGCACACCAGCCACCTGGTCTTCTGCCTTCTAATTCACGTGCGTGTGCGAAGACCAGCTAGCTGCCGGTTTCTAATGTGCATGTGCACACCAGACAGCTGTTTTGTGCACGCATGCATGCCAGCCATTCTTCACGCACACATGCGCATTAGAAACTGGAAGACCAGATGGCCATCGCGCATGCATGCACTGGGAGCTGCTCTTCCGTTTCCAGCACCCCTGCGCGCACGAAGACCAGCTGGCCGGTGCGTGCCAGAACCCAGAAGAACAATGGGCGACGGCTGGCATGCCTGGAGAGATGGCTCTACATGACACTTCTGGTACGTATGCCGTTAAGTTCGCCATCACAGATATATTAGATACTCAAAACATGGGTCCGGGCTATCTACGGGAACGTCTACTGCCGGCATTGAATACCAACTGCCCTGTGCGAGCTCACAGGCAGGGGCTCCTCGGCGTGCCGTCTGTGACCCAGTGTCGTTTGGCGGTGACGCGGGGGAGGGCCTACTCTGTGGTGGCTCCCGCTCTGTGGAACCAATTACCTCTGGCGCTCCGCCTGGCCCCTGACCTCCGCACTTTCCGCCACGACTTGAAGACCTGGTTGTTTGAGCAGACTGAGCTGTGCTGACTCCTTGGGAGGGGGGTTCGTTTTTATACTTAAACATAAATGGGTTTTTAGTTTAATTTGGTTTGGTTAGTTTAATTCTATTTTAGATAATTAATTTATTGTGCTGGTTTTAATTGTGAGCTGCCCGAGTCCTTTTCGGGAGAGGGGGCGGCATACAAGTCAAATAAATAAATAAATAAATAAATAAATAAATAAATAAATAAATAAATAAATAAATAAAATACACTAAGAGAATAGATTACCTTAATTTATTCAATTCAAAAAAATACACTATCAGGATAGATTACCAAGAAATAGATCACTGTCCTTGGCCTGTTAGAAAAGCCACACTTTCATAGCTGTATAAAACCCCAATAGAGGTAAGGCTATTCAAACTTCAAGAGGGATGCTGTCCAAGCAGGTAGGGGGAGATGCAGCTGTAGAAAAGATGTACCTTCCTTACGCCTAGATGACAATTCTTTACAGACCTTATGCTGTGACCAACGTCTTGCATGCAGAGATGACACATAAATAAAGCAAGAAATACCCATAACTACTGACATGGCCACATTGCAGATAATCTCAACAGTGCCAAATGGGAATATTGACTAGTTTATTAATATAAGGTATTTCTATTCAGCTTCAGCTTCATTTTCTATGATAGTACCATATTTTAAAGAAATTTCCAACTTTTATTTTACTTCTGTTTTTTTTCCCTGTTTCCTGTTTCAAATGTTGAAAACTAACCATATATAGATATTTCTTTCCAATATTGTAATCTCCATGATATCTGGGGGGAAATTCTTTTTAGGGGAAATTCTTCTAGGAATTTTATTAGGAGCTAATAAGGGAAAAATTCTTCAAAAGTGAGTGTCATAGGTGCAATTAGAAGCTGCAGTGACAACTCTAGTTTACTGATTCTACCAATCTAATCATAGATATGTTCAGAATTGGAAATCAGAAATAATATCTTTATCTGCATATTCCCATTCAATTATATCTTAAGTTTAGGCAATTTTCTTTTTCAGATGCATTTTTTTCTCATTTCAAAGTCTCATTTTGATATGTGTGGTAAATATTAGCATGGCAATTACTTCCATTAAAATTAATACTGAAAGTCCAAGAAATTTTTTATGAGAGTAATATAAATACTCCTTTAAAACAAATTCAATATACATAGAAACCCTTTAATGCCACTGATTTTCTAGGCTGCCTAATCTAAACCAACAAACTTGGTTTAGTTTGTGGAGAGAGACAGAGACAGGGACTCATACACAGAAAAAGAGAGAGACAGATATGGAAATATTTACAAAATAAATTCTAAAGCTTTTTAAATTGTTGGATAATTGAGTATCTAAGAGCAATAGCAATTGCAATACATTTGACCAGTCTTTTGGAAATAAGATCTGTTCGGTAATGTGGGGCAACAATGGATTTCAGGTTATTAAGAATTTTTGCTACACCGTGTAGAAAAAGTAGTGCTATTAACAAACTTGCTTAGTGTGACTGGGCACCATGACATTCAGTGGATACTTAGCTAACTCAAAAACTGGTTTTGAGAGGTGGCCCTCATTATTTTTCTCAGACTAGGGTACTTATATCTGGTGGAATATCACAATCATCACTTTGGATATCCCACTCAATATTTTATTCATAATTTAGATAAAAAATGGAGATAGTGTTTATAAAATATGCAAGTAAATACACCACAAACTGATTGGGAAAGATAATGAGCCAGAAGATAAAAATACAATTTGAAGCAATCTGACTGAAAGTAGCAGAACCAAATTAAGCATAGAGAGCGCAACATTTTTCACAAAGCCAAATGCATAGATATAGGATAGGAATATATGGCTTTGTAATAGTACTGGTTGAAAAAGATTTTGGAATAATAGCTGACTACAAACAAGATATGCAATAGTTGTGTGGCATGGCTGTAAAAAAGACAGGCTGACTAAAAAAAGGTCTAATTTTAAAACGCAGGCAAACTCTACTATATTTTGCTTCTACCAATCCCTACCTCAACTACCATACCCCATTCTGGGCACATTTTAACAATTAATTGGAATAGGTTCAGAGAAGGACAAAGAGAATGATTAGGGACTAGAAATGAAATCCTATGAAGACACAGTTAAACAGAAGAATATGTTTAGCCTTGAGAAAAGAAGACTGAAGAGAGATACAATATTTTTCAAATATCTGAAAGGATGCTACACAAAAGATGGTTAAGATCTGCTGTCTCTTTTCCAGAATGTATGACACAAAATTTAAGCCATGGGAAAAGAGTTTCTGACTGAATATTAGGGTAGGTTTTTAACAGTAACAGTATTTTGACAATGGAACTAACTATCTAGAGAAATGGTGACTCATTGGTCATTTGGTTGTATTCGGATGGCAGCTACAGTCATTGTTCGGGATGATTTAATTTGAATTCCTATACTGAACATAGGGGATATAGGGGCTGAATGTAATAATTCAAATTGTCCTTTCCAAATCTAATATTTTGAGATCAACATAACTACGATAGTAAACCATCAATATAACTAAATAACCATGATTTTTTACTGTTCAGAGAAATGGAATATTTTTGTGACCATATGATGATCAGTATCATCTAGACTCTAGATGATTGTAGAGAGAAGTTGGTCACATATAAAGTTTAAAGTATAATTACATTTACTGACATATCTGTAAAAAAATGCAGAATTAAGAATCGGGTTAATAATATCTTTTGTTAGTAACACACATTGTTCCCCGTAGTCTCATAAACAGGCTGTTGCTTTAACTATTGCAGCAGGCCTTCAATTTAAATTTATAGAAAAGCTGAACCATAGAAGCCTGCACTCAAAAAATTTTAATAACCTATTAAGTTGCGACTTCAGATTCATTTTAAATCATGTTCCTTAGGGAGCAGTACTATCTGGATAAAGATAGTTTTTTTTCTTTTAAAGATAAATAGCATCATTAATCAGCAACATTTCTTTTCTATTATCTTTCAAAATGAGGAGTTATTTTGTTCTGATCTTGAGGTAATTAGCCTTCATTCAGCAGCCAGAAAACGACTGTGTTCAGAAAATTAAAAATATGTCATTAAGTGGAATTTACCATAATGTCATTTATCTTTATATAGTTCATCAGTGACAGCAATGGGCCTGGGAATCCATCAGCTTTTACTAAGGAAGCATTAAAACAAATTGAAAAACAGAATAATCCCAGACACTCTTTAAGAGAGTCAAAGCCATTTGGGTAATTAAATAGTGGTATTTAAAGTTTTAATTTAGATTTCCTCTTTTCTTCATCAACAGTCAAATGAGATGTCCATATTCATAACTGTTTGTAATAAATGGCTTCATAAAGCAAAAAGATATTAATGTTATCAAAAATGAAGAGCATAAGAATATTTCAGACATTAACAGAAAGTCTTAGTTTTTACTGAAATCGTTTTCTAAACTATGGCAGGTGGGGGAAAACTTGCTAGAACCTTTTCAAATTGAAGGATATAAAAATATTGAATTAGTATTACCCCTTTGAACCCTTGTTCAAAGACAGATACAACAACAAAACTTCAGTCAGACTTTATGAGAGATACTGTCAATTCTAAGAGGTCACAAGCATAGTTAATGAGAATTGTCAAGGAAGCTATTAGACAAGGAAAAAAAGTTCCCTTTAGAAAATAGAAGACTTATCCAAACAAGCAGAATAAAAGGGGACTCAAATTTGCACAGAAGACAAGGAAGAAAACAAAGAAGGATTTTTTAAAACAAAGAATCTTGAATCACACATTATTAAAAATATTAACACCAACAATTAAAGACAAAATAAATTTTATTCCTAATAAATGTGTTGAAAATGATGTTAAAATTTATAAAGTAAAAGCACTGACAAAGAAGAATCAGCTTATATAATATAAATCTTGCTGGTGAAAAATTCAATGGTCCATATGCATATTGCATAATCATTACCACATAACTTCAGTACCGAAGGAACTTGCACTCAGTACTTATTTTATTTCTGAGTACAAGTCTAGGTGCTGATTTATGAGTAATACGCCCTTTTTGAGAATATCTATCTACTATAATTACTGCCTACCAAATTTGAGGACACAGAGAATCCCTGCTGAAGATTCACCTATTGAGAGATGTGCCAGGAGAGGGATGAAAAGAAGGTATTTGTAAAAGACCCTCTACTCTGGAACAGTTCCCTCTAACCCAGGGGTCCCCAACCTTTCGGACCTCAGGGACCACTAAATTCATAATTTTAAATCCCACAGACCACTAATATGAATCCAGCACGACGTTCACTGAAGCATCTGGACTCCCAGTGACTGGATAGGGTTCGTCAGGCACTTAGCTTGACTGCCTGTTTCTGCAACCTTAAACACTCAAAGAGCCATTTGGAACTGTCTTCCACAGAAAACAAAACACTGGGATCTCTCTCTCTTTCAGTATCTCTCTCTCTCATCTCTCTCTCATCTCTCTCCTCTCTCTCTCTTTTTCTTTTCATCTCTCTCTGTACCTCTTTATCTCTCTCCCATCTCTCTCTCTGTATCTCTCTCTGTATCTCTCTCTCATCTCTTCCTTTCTCTCTCTCTCACATCTCTCAGTATCTCTCTCATCTCTCTCTCTCTCTCTGTATTTCTTTTTTTCTCTCTATTTCTCATCTCTCTGTGATGACCCAGGGTGGGATACAAAATAAACACAGTCACAAAAACAGGTGAAGCCCCTTTTATTCCTTCACTTTGCTTCAAAGCTCCAAATATCCTTGATTGGAGACAAAAAAACTCCTCCACAAGCAGTTACAAAAAGGAAATGCCATTTAAACTAAAAATGCCTATAAATTATAAAGAGCAAAAACAACACAAACCACACTGAAGCAATTAAGGGAACCAGGCAAGAGAAGGGCTTGAAGAAGTCCACAGATATCAGAACACATACTGGGAAGGATGCCAAACTCAGAGAGGAACGACAGACTAGAGATATTTCCACACTTTGTTTCCAGCACTGGCCCATACGTATGTTGGTCCTTTTAACGAGTTCTCACAGCTGCAGCCCATGAAGAGGATCAAGGCCCTTTTCTCCCCTGCAGACCATGCCATTCCCATCTCTCCATTATCCTCTCCTCCCTGCGTGCCCTAGGATGGAGGGGATGGACCTGGGTCTTCCTCTGACTGCCCAGACGGCCTCTGCCCTTCCCCAGCCTCCTCCACAACCTCCGGAGCCACACTTCCACTCCCCGTCAGCTGTTCCTCCTCTCCCTTGGAATCAGTCTCCAACAGGGGCATGACACTCTCTCTGTACCCCCCCCCCATCTCTCTCTGTCTGTGTATTTCTTTCTCTCTCTTTCTCCCATCTCTCTCTCTCTCAGCCGGGCCAGCCAGTGTTTTGGGGCAGAGAAGTCACTGTGCATCTCCCAGTCGCGCAGCACCAACAAGGGCCGGAAGAAACACCCGCGAGACCCAGCAGGAGATGCAGCTTCGTCCTGCTTTGGAATATGGAGTGAATCTCCCTTCTCAGGCAAGGCGAGGAGTGAAGGTGAGGGGACGGCGAGGGGTGGGGCCAGCCAGTGGTGGATTCAGCCAACGGGAAGCCACAGCAGGGGGAACAAAGAGCCGTGGATTGCTAACATACATTGCTTTGGCCCGTCCATGCCGCCACCCCCACCCCCTCTTGCCCCACAGCACCACTACCTCGTTCCAGCTGGCAAGGGCTGTGCTACTCCTTGCACCTTCTGCAAAGTTGCAAGTTGCACGTTCCTCCCTCTACGGCAGAGATTTCCAGCCCCACCACGAGCTGCCTGGCTGGTCCCATAATCCAGAGCTCTAGTCACAGGACTGGCCCGTTCTCATCCCGGAGCAGCTCCTCCACCCGGGTACATCACAAACCACCAAATTTTCTCGCGGACCACCAGTGGTCCATGGACCACCACAGAGCTCTACCCTCTGAGAGTACCTCTTGGCACTCTGGAAGTTTGTAAAAACATGGAAGTTCTAGAAAGTCCCAAAGGTGCTTTTTTAAAGGTTTGACAACGAAGACCTGAATGACTGAGACTCTCTACAGACTCTTCTAAAAAGCTTTTGGACTCAAGTGCAATGAAGTGCTTAGTGCTAGAGATGTTATATAAATTGTATTTTCTATCTGTAATGAAATACTGTATACCATACTCTGAATGAATGAATGAATGAATGAATGAATGAATGAATGAATGAATTACTGCAGCTTTTTTCATTGTATGCCAATGGATTTGAAATTATTCTATTGCCTATAGTTGCTGTTTTGACAATTTGAAAGGATTCCAGAATCCTTGGAGAATATCAATAAGCATGTGGATATTGGAAAACCTTTATACTTGTACTTTGCCATAACCTTTGATAATTGCTCACTAAAAGTTCCTATGCAGTTTAGAAGTGATTGTTAAAAAAAGTCCTCTTCAAATTTCAATTCTGGGTAAAGAATAAGCAGAAATATATTATAGATCATGCAATAGAAAGATGTACGAAGTAGCATCCTTCAAGGCCTTATATTGGGATGAATTTATTTTAGCTTGTTCATAAATGTGCAAGAGTTAAGATGATGAGTGAGGAGCTCAAATTTCTTGATAATCTTAAATTATTCAGGCTGATTAAAGTAAAAAAAAATGCACAGAACTAGAAAAACTGGAGAACTTAATATGAAGCTAGCAAAGCCAATTAAGTGCCAGCAAGGGTCAAGGAATGCATACTGATGCAAAAACAGCTAGCCATATATATGCTAATATGGTGTAAGCTAGTAATGACTAGAAAAGAAATACTGTAATTGTAGCAGACAGTTCAACAAAACATTAACAAAATGTTTGGCCGCTAGCTGCAGATTATCCTATGATTATATTGACAAAACTTGGCAGGAAATCACTAAATCACAACAGTAAGATTTCTTTTAAAAAATCTAATAAGCAATAAGTTTCATATATTTTTCATATTTTTCCAGAAAAATATATTGTCATATATCAAAAGAAAATGTCTGCTCTGACTATGCATCTATTTCAACTTATTTCTTGGCAAATTGGGATTTTCTGAGAAAAAGTGAAGGGTACCAATATTTTCTGGATATATCTGTAGCTATCATCCAAAGCCACGTAAAGTAAATCTACCTCTATTTAATTAGATATTGTTGTTTTCTTGACATTCTAAAGCTCTCCCATATCTTTCCCACATGGAAGGGAGGCAAAAAGAGAAATATTTCCCATAATACTGATGGAAGGTATTTGATAGATGATAGATTAGATCAGTGGTTCTTAACCTTTTTGAAAGAATCGCCTCCTTGAGCCATTGAGGAAGTTGTCATCGCCCCCCTCCCCCAACATAACCACCCCCCTGCCGCCTCTTAGCGTCCCCAAGAGGGCTGGCAGAGGGGCGCTAAGAGGCAGCAGGGGGGCGTTCGAGGCACCGGCCCTACAGGCTCACCCCATTGACTGTTGTACCGCACCTGAACCGCACCTCACGCGGCAGCCTGTTGGGAAAAGCCGCCACCGAGTGCTGCCGCCTCGATTCTTTTCTGTCTGTCTATCCGTCCGTCCGTCCATCCATCCATCCAAAAGGTCTGTCTGTTTGCCTGCCTGCCTTCCTGCCTATCTACCTACCTACCTACCAGTATAGATCTCTCTCTCTCTCCCAATATATCTCGCTCCATCGCCTATATCGCCCCTTCCGTTCCTTCGCCCCATCGCCCCTTTTCATTCCAACGCCCTTGAAAAAAATCGCCTTTGGGGCGATATCGCCAAGGTTAAGAACCACTGGATTAGATGATTGAGAGATATATTGATGGACAATCAGAATATTGTTGCGGTTAACTGGCAGCAGGTGCAGATGGCTGAGGAGAGCGATGACTCTGATGAGGGGCCAGGACCATCAGGGAGTAGACTGCTGCCTTCAGGGATTGTGGGAGCTGGCAGCAGTGACAAGGAGGTTCCCGAGGAGCCTGTGCCAAGTGCGCATGAGCACAGGATGATCCGTAGAAGAGAACAGCTGGAGCAGCACAGGCGACTCAGGAGTAAGGATCCAATGTAATGGCCCCTCCCACCGGGGAATATAAGCCTGGTTTCAAAAGGTTTTTGCTTTTGTAGAAAGCAAAAACGTTCTACGGACTCAGCATTGTGTGTGGAGACTCCGGCTTATCTGAAGAATTCTGTCAAGGCTTTTCTGGTTGGACTAATTGGCTGCAAGCCATCTTTTATCTACAAAGAAGTTATTTGTAGATTAAAGCTGAGAAGGTTTGAGTTGCTGCATTTGTTTGAGATTTTCTTGCTGGTAACAGGGTTGGGTCAGAACAAATATAATCCATTCATAATCTATTTGTTATGATATTGTAAGTCACCCAGAGTTACCCTGTAATAAGATGAGGGGATTTGATAAATAAATAATTCAAATTATAATTAAAAACATGTTCAAAAGGCATTGGTGATCTCAGAATAAATTCTAATGGTTAGGTTAGGGTATATGTTATATAGCAAGCATATTCAACATCCTCTCATTTTTTAAAAATAGAAGCAGCCATCAAAAATAGAATATCAGAAAGATGAAATATACATTAATATTCCCCAGCACAGACAGTCACTCATATGTATAAACTGACTTTCTTACCTACAGAGAAAAGTATATGCATATCTATATCCTGTTTTTGCCAGTTCCAGATACTGAATATATTTGATATATTCTCAGAAAAACAGCCTAAGAATCCTGAATGAACATTTGATGAAATATTTATAAAAATAGATTTTAATTTCTCATTTGTACGATCAGCAATTACTTCATGAAAACAGCAACACACACACACCGATATCTCTAAAGATAACCACAAAACTATCATAGATGATGAGGATGACTACCTGGCTTCAAACCATCCTATAATGCTCTTCTTAAAGTAATATATATCATTGATAATACTCCATTTTATCTTCAAGCAATCTTAACATTAACACACTACTTTTTATATCCAAGGAAAATAACGTGCATAGCACTTACAGTTTTTTTTCCTTGCTAGAATAGAAGCATCCATAGCATCAGATCTAAAGTCATAAGGACTACTTGTATCATGTGTGGATTGTCAAGCAGATTAGAAAAACACAGTGTGGGATTTTAAAGCTTATATGTTACAATAGCATTATGGTCATCAGCAATAGATGGAAACAGATCTTTATCTTGGAAGTATTTAATTAAATATTGCTTTAGAGTTGCATTGACATATATAGAAATAAAAGGATAGTTTTGTGGGGGAAAGGGGACAGAAGAGAATACAATACTATACTCAAGGACTCTACAGGTTACAACAGCCCAATTAAGAAACATTAAGTTATAATAGATAATAGGTACATATGATCCCATTTCATAGTTACAATAGCTTCAATGACTCTGAAATCATTCACCCTTATGACCCATCACAGGGTTGCTGCAATGGCACCACATCTCTTTCCTCCTCCCACCCCACTGGAACCCTGCAGCACTTGGGCCTGTGGTAATGGCACCTGCACATTATGGTCACATGTAGCAGCAGTTGTTAGGTGAAATGTTGAACCTAACACCCTCCCAATCCCTGCTGACTCCAATAAAATGTTAAAATGAATGTGTGGGTTGTTAAGCAGAGCTCCTGGGTGGGGAGGGTGTTGAAGACTTATCACAGGCCCAGGCCTGCCTGCCCTTCACCTAACAACTGCTGCTACATGCAACCATAATGTGCAGCGGCCATTACCATCGTATCTCGAGGACTATCTGTTATTAAAGTTTTATATCATACAGCCTTCTAGTGGTAGAACACTAAATATGACTTCAAGTATAGCAAACCACTTCACCACGGCCAACTATTTATTCTAATTGTTCTTAAAAGATATGTCATTATTTATAAGGTCAGTGATGCTAAATGCAATATCATTGTGTAAAAAAAGCATGATTATATCATCCTTCCCAGTTCCTCTACAGTTGTAGCACATAAAATAATGTTTTGTGGTCCAATGGATTAACTACTGAACACTTCAGAGATACAGTGCTAGTTCAAAATTTATACATAATCCTAGGATACTTCTCGCTGTAAGGCATTGCAGACATATCTTTAAGAAGGTGGAATAACATCTTCATGTGAGTCAAACTTTTCTCACAAGAAACTTTCCAAAAATCTAAAGAACCTCCAAGAAAAGTCAATACTTGGATCAAAATATCATTCAGGAAACTGTCATATAATTTTGCATGACATCACAGGACCAAAAATATGCTAAAATATTATAATTAAGAACAATGATTGCTAACACCTAATGATTTTCCAGATTTTTTTCTGACCATATATGATAGCCCTAAGTTTGTAGCTGTGTTGCTGACTCCCTGGACAATAGATTTTAGATGGATGGGATTAAGCCAGGATCTTCTAAAGATCTTTGTATTTAGCTCTGTTATATTAACTCAACACCTTTAAGTAAGGTGAAAATGCTTCTGTATTTTTTGAGCATTCCAAAGCTCAATACTTGTACTTGACTTGTAAAAAGGTCAAAGCATTTTGACTTTTACAAATACATCTGGGTGAGATTAAAGTACAAAGCAGTCAACATGAAAAACCACATACTATAGTACTATTCTTGCACGCGCCCCCTCCCCAGCTTAACATGCTCAGTATTATGGTAAAAATTCTAAGAATATCATTAAAAATAAATAATTCTGGTGTGACAGTCCTTCTATACAGAACAGGCTAAATAAAACTATCAGCATACAAAGCTAGGAGTTACAAAGAAGAACCGTCACATGTTAGCATTCATTTTATAAAACTCAGCCACTTGGCTAAGAACACTAGTAAAACAAAGTTTCAACATTTAAGTTTGACATTTTAAAAGTAAAATGTAGACTAACGAATGCTACAACTCAGCTGCTTTGAAAGAAAAGGCCAAGGAAGGCTTCCCATGACTAAATGGATTAATTCTTTGGTCTATCACAATTACTGTTCTTCACACTGTTCCACTGAACATCTAAATAAGTATCCAAAGCTTATTTTGTGCAATGAAAAGATTTAAACCTAGGAATAATCCCAATGTTCAAAGATCACACTTTGTATGAAGAAAAAAAATAAAATCTATTGCAGAGATGAGAATGGTAAATGGTCATTTTAGGCAGATTTATGGGTGACATCTATTGACTAATGGATATCTTTGTCAGGGTAACTTTGTCCAAATGTCTATTTCATTTCTAGACATCTTTCTCAGAATAATGTTTTCCTCCATCACGTCATGAGACTAGCCTCAATTTGTTGCAAATTTTAAGGTGACATAAAGATCTATTTAAGAAGTACTAAGACCTAAAAAGGAAAACTATCTTGCAAACCATTATTGTACATGATTACATAATCCTGATAAGAACTCATATTATGTATGCATTTGTTAATAGATGGCTGTTGTGTCAGCATGCAGTCTCCCTAGAAATGGAAGGAAGATAAATATTTCCTTCTTGAAGACACTATTTTAGGGATTGAAGTACATAAAATAAAAATGATCTTTAGCAGCACCTGATCACTTTCAATACCATTATTACCTGTTGGTTCCCATCCTATAAAATGGCCTCTGCTGCTACAAAATTGCTCATGAGGAGTGAAAAAGTCTACATCCGAAGTATCAGGAAATCTATTTTGTTTCCCTTCACAAAGGAGGAAAAATCTTAGGCTAGTTGGTTGTTCATCCAAATAAAAACTAGAAATAGATCATTTTTGTTGGATCAAACTATTTCTTCTCCCTCCATATCTTACATTCTGCAGCATGTTCACAAGTGAAGCTAATGCTTATTCATAAAAGTTATTTGCAATCAAATAGTGTCTAAGCCCTAAAATCAGGGCTTAGAAATCAGGGCTTAGAAATTTTTTAATCTATTAAAAGAGGTCATACAAGGTTGACTTTTACAATTTTTCAACTTCTTCCTTTGATACATATGGAAACTGTCCAATCAATGACCAATTCAGGTTTTACCTCTGGTCTAATTGGATATGTAGCAATAAACAATTATATTAGGCCACAAACATTCTGTAGAATTAAACCATTATACTGAAATGGTTTAATTTCAACAGAATGATTTAATTCTATAGAATGGACAGTAAAGTAGTTTGTGGTCTATTGTTTCTGTTTCTCTTAGTGTACATGTGTATATTCAATCTGCTGTTGGGATTTTATGATATTTTATCCATAAAAAAACATGGAGGACAATGTGAGAGAAGGATGCCAGATTCCTATATAAGTGATCTTTGTTTAGATAACTTATAGGAATAAACAGTCTTTTATTAATTTGTCATCCAAGCTGCAGAGGGGGATCCCATGTTTTTTTTTTTAATAATCAATATTCAATACCTAACACCTGACTTGGGGCCCTATTTCTTTAGGCTCAATGGTGATTGTGATAAAAAGTGCCCTGTAGCTTGTTCAATTTCTTTTTCCCAGGATAAGGGCAGGATGTAAATTTTGTATTTCAGATCTTTTATCATTCAGATAAAAACAGTTCTATGAACCACACAACATTTGTGTAATGGTTTTAGCCTTAGCAATCTTAAAACTGCTTGTGAAAAATTACACCTCTAATTTCCCAGTATCTTTATGTCAAGCCCCAAACACATGGGCAAGATCAAAGAAGCAAGAAATAAAAAGATAGGAGCTAAGCATTTTTTTCCTGGTTTGGCAATAAATATATAATAATATATACTATTGGAAATGGAAAGAGAAATTTATTTATAATGTGCTCCTTAAGACAAATTCTGTATGAATAGTTTTATGTGCTTCTTCTCAGTTTTCTTACAATCTCACACATTTAAGATGGATCTGACTAGCAAAAATTAGAAACATAAGGACAGATCTGAATGTGCATAGAAGGATTCATCAACATATTAATATATCTGTTCTCTTTTTATGCATTAAGCAGAAATACAGAATCCTTATAAGAAACCAGCATACCAAAGCAATGACTATATCACATCTAATAAATTTTGTAAATGACCCTTATCAAAAAAGCAATTACCACTGTCTACATTTTTTTCCATCTGACTTCTTTTTTCATCCTTATTATGAGAACACACTTTTTTATTTCAAAAGGTGCATCTGATGTTAGACTGTAGTTCATAAAAGTTGCCCCATAATAAATGCATTTATTTTAAGAAGTCATTAAGACTTCTACAACAATTTAACCCTAATCCTATCTTTTTTGAAAGGATCTACAAGAGTATCTTTCTCATACTTCCATGTACCAGAATATTTTAGTTTTTTGAGAACAAAGATGCTCAAAACTAACTTGCTCCAGAAAAATAAAATGGAACTAAAGAAAATCAAATCCAGGATGTATTGGGTTTGATTCATCTACCTTTCTCATTTAAGCTCCACTGGGGGAAAAAAAGGCAGGAATGAGTGTGTCCTGAAGGCAAGATTCTTATCACGTTCCCTCATTGTCATTTAATATCGTGAGGTGAAGAGGATGAGAACTTGAAGTCAGAAAATACTGGTTTTCCATCATAGTACCATGGAATAGTACCTCTCTAAAAGCTAGACCCTTCAGTCATAGTCTGGGCCTTGAGACAGCAATATGACCGATGATGGGATCCTCCATGGTGGTACCGTCAAGAGGTCCTTCAGGTCCGCGAACCATGCTCACCTTGGCCAATAAGGAGCCACTAATAGTAGGTCCACTTTTTCTTCCAGCAACTTCTGAATCAATTTGGGGATCACGGGGAGGGGAGGAAAGGCGTATAGCAGTCCAGTGGGCCAGTGACATCTCAGGGCGTTCATGTCCTCCGCTCCCTGCGATGGGTAATAAGAAATGAATCGAGGTAGCTGTGCATTGAGTGGGGAGGCAAACAGATCGACAACCGGTTGGCCCAACCTCCGAGTAGCCTCCAGAAAGATCTTGGGGTCCAGACGCCACTCTGATTGGTCTAACATGGCTCTGCTGAGCCAATCTGCTTGTACATTTGCTACTCCAGATATGTGCTCCGCTTTTAGAGAGAGAAGATGGTTTTCGGCCCACAGGAATAGTCTTTCTGCTTCCCTCATTAGTAGATTGGAATGAGTGCCCCCTTGTTTGTTGATATGGGCCTTGTAGTTATGTTGTCTGTTAAGATGAGCACGTGTTTGCAATGGAGATGCGGGAGGAATTGTCGGAGTGCCAAGTACATCGCTCTCAGTTCTAGCCAGTTGATATTGTGTGCCTTCTCTGAATCCGTCCAAAGGCCTTGCGCTGTATGTGATTGGAAGTGGGCCCCCCATCCCACTAGATTGGCACCTGTTGTAACAATCGGCCTGTGTGGATCCTTGAAAGGGCAGCCCTTGTTGATTTTGGTTTGTGTCCACCATCGTAGACATCTGAGGATGGTTGATGGAACTATTACGCGCGTCTTGGCATCATCTCTCCTGGCGCGTTGGTATGGCAACAGGAACCACTGCAGGGTTCTTGCATGGAACCGGGCCCAAGGGATAATAGAAATTCAAGAAATCATTTTTCCGAGCAATTTAGAAAGGAGACACAGTTGTACTTTCCTAAGAGTTCTGATCTGTTGAGCCAAATCTCTAATGCTTTTTTGTCTGTCAGGGAGAGGAAAACTTTGCCTTCCAGGGTGCCAATGATGGCGCCAAGGTGAATGAGTCTAGTAGAGGGTGTTAAATGACTTTTTGACCAACTGATTGAGAACCCATGTTGTTCTAGGGTTACAAGTGTAGTGTGAGTGTCCGAATTTGCTTGATTGATGGAAGATGCCAGAAGAAGAATGTCATCCAAGTAGCATTGAGGTCAGATGGACCTATCTCTGAGTGATGCTGCCAAGGCAGCCAAGACCTTTGTAAAAGTTCTGGGAGCTGAAGCTAGGCCAAATGGGAGAGCAATATACTTGTGATGGACGTTGTAACAGAAACGAAGGAATTTGAAATGTGAGGGCCTAATTGGTATATGTAAGTAAGCTTCCGTGAGGTCTATGGAGATAAAGACATTGTTTTTTCTGATGCTGAGTAAGATGGATTGGAGAGTGGTCATTTTAAATTTTCGGTAAACTAAAAATTGGTTTAGGCGTTTTAAGTCCAGGATTGTCTTCCATCCCCCCCGAACTTTTAGGGACCACGAAGAGGTGAGAATAAAAACCAAGACCTTTTTGATTAGAAGGGACTGGCTGTACGGCCCGGATCTCTAGTAAATGTGCTATGGCTGTTTCCATGAGAAACCTTTTTTCTGCGTCCCTGGAAATTGGGGACTTCATTAAAAAATCCGGGGGGTGGAGCTGAACTCCAGTGCCAGACCAAATCATACTGTGTTCCTGACTCATGTGTCAGTGATAGAGGAATCCCATTGGTCGGCAAACATTTTTAGGCAACCACCAATGGGAGTCTCCTTGTGGTCGTTACTTGGACCTGCAGAAGGGCCTAGATCCTGTTCCTTGAAATTGTCTCCTAGGATGGAGTCCCCTTCTATATCTGTCCCCAGGTTCAATTCTATCTGTCTGTTGTCTGAATCCAGGCTGTGAGACAGAGGCAACAGGTTCCATTCTTGGGAGTTGTCGGACATTATCCCGAATCTCCTTCATTCATCCCATCTGTAATTGCAGAAACAAGACGCTGAACGTGCAACACTATGATGGAACAATACATTAGATGTATGGCTTCCAAAGCTGATACCATGATATGTTGTTATTTACTTATTGTGACTAATAAAATCTAGGTAAACAAAATTTTAAGTCTGGTTTTGAGTTGGATGAAACAAAAGAAACTCAAGCATAAAAAGCATTTTACACTATAGGTATTTTGATGAATAAAAAGTTTTTAGACAAGTAAGTCAGGAATCTCTCTGAAACAATAAGATAACTTTATCATGATTGGAACCTAACGTATGTTGTAAGTATTTTTTTTTTTAATTACATTTATATGCCGCCCTTCTCCGAAGACTCAGGGCGGCTTACAATTTTTGGAGCACAACCCAATGTGCTCAGCAATAAGTATTAATGGCCTTTTTCAATAGCTTACTTGGATTAATTTTTCACTGCAGATCAGCAGAAAATGAGTTTAGTTCTAGTTTTCAACTATTTGCTCCTGAACTTGACTGTTCTTCAACTTGGGGGAGAGAGAAGATTTGAGGAATCTGCAGCCACAGCTCTTGAATGGAGGTTCCTGTTTGAATCTTAAAGGGTACCAGGGAATAAATAAACCCAAAGGGATTTGGTTCCAGGAGAACAACCCAAACAGGCTAGGTAAGCAACTAGGATTTGTCTTAAAAGTGAAGGCAAGGGAGTTTGAAACAAGGGACGCAAGGAAATCAAGAGAGAATCTAGTCAATTCATGGAAGAACAATAAGCTTCTCAGAATCATAGTCTGGAGAGGGAAGAATTGAAAACGATGGAGCTAATAACAGCACATGGGAATATCTAGGCAATTATTACCATAAAGTGATTAAAATCAGTTTTAGCCACCTATTCTTTTGTCATGAATTTAGCATTCTATGTACATTAAGATGGGCATGAGATTTATGAAGAATTGACAGTCGTGCATGGTTAATTGTGAGATTAATGGAAGCAAATAGGAATTATCTATTATTATCTATAAAATAAGCTTTCAAACTCTTGAAATAGACATAAACAAAGATGCTAAGAAATATCTGAGGGTCTGGGGTTTATCTGAATGGTGAAACATAAACAAAAAGATATATAGTGAAGAAAGAAAGCTAAATATATTACAGCAGTTAAAATAAATGAAATGTAATAAAAATGAATCTAATTAACAAACCCATGTAATTGAATGTAAACATTTGCATAAAATTAATTCAACGATTAAGTTTATCATTAAATATAGCTCATATAGCAACATATATCACCTTTTCATTTTCAGAAAAGATATTTTTCTTATGACCCATTCCTTAAAATAGAGTACATTTCATTCCAATTACATAATATTATCTTCTTGCTGTGCCCCTGACTCAACAAAGCCAAAACTTCATGGGATAACCAATTCCATGTTTTGGGAATATAATTCAACATCACTCTGAGATTCTTAATTAAAATATTTCTTTCCAACTTTACATTAACATATCTAGGAATTCTAAGCCAAAGCACGGCTATAATAGAACCAAGACCAAATCATATGAGTTAAAAAAAATCTTCAATTTTTTTACATGTAAGAAGTCTAACATCCATGTATTTTTCAACCTTTTTTGTGGAGTCCATTAAACATAGAATAATATTCTTTGATCTGGAAATGACCTGAAAGATTTCAAATGCTATGTAATCTGGAATAGAGTTTGTAAAACAAAATGTACAATACTGCAATAAATTCACCTATAATAAACTATCAGATACAGAGCCCCTCAGAGAAGAAAATAGCATCCAGAGATGTGTATAATGGGTAGGATAGTGGAGGTAACGAAATTGGTAACCTGGAAATATTTCTTCCACAAATTTGCCTGGAGACACAACATAAACATTAATGTGGCACTGTAATTTAATGTTGTGATTCTTACCTAAATATAGAAGAGATCAAATTAAGGATTTTACCACAATTGTCACAACTCTTAAAAGAAAATATTAATCTTGGAAAAAACAAAGTACCCAAATAAAGACTGGAAAAATTGACAATAGCTTAATACAACAATAATGGGTATTACTGAAACACATGAAAAAAATTCACACAGGACAGGGGGAAAACCCCAAAGTCATGAAGTCTGTCACGGGCTTTCATGCCAGAGTTGCTTAGAGCATGAAGGAAACATACTCATCAGCTGATCTTGTTTGTTTTTAGGAAAAAGATAACTTTAATAGCCTTCTTAAATTTCAGCGAAACTGAATGAATGCAAAATAATACATGAAATCTCATGCATATTTTACAAGACAATAAATGCCCATTTTATGGTGGAGTTTTATTAATGAAATGATAATTGAATAGGAATACAGATTTTGAGTTGTAAACTGTAACTGAAAAAGTATCATTACTGTACTACAAAATTAGGAGTGTATCTGAAAAAGTTACAGACTATAAAACAGCAGAGAGTTAGCATTTTCTACATCAAAGAAACGATTTTATAAAATTTTGGAAATTTTATTCTGAGCACACTGTACTAAGATCTATCCATTTATGTTTAGTATCTTTAGATTATGCCCTGAATGTATTGTAACAATTTCTAGCAGAAAACATCTAGTAAGTAATTTAATGTTGTGAACCACTTTGAGTAGAATATATTAAATAACAGAGGGAATAAAGTTTGTTTAAATGTTATTGCAAAGTAAAAAAATGAATTAGCTATTAATAATATCACAGTTTGTCCTTATGTTATAATATTATTCTAGACAGACTAAAGATCTTGCCTACTACCTCTGATATATTTGCAATACCCTAAAGATTAAAAATCATAAAGTAATAAATCCTATTATGGTGTATAATCTCCACATTACATTAAAAGGGATAAAAATTCCCAGCCTTTTAATGAACTTTATATTTTTCATAACACCATTAATATAACACACAAGAAGTCAGTTATGTTAGATAAAAGTTTATGAAAATCCATTTCTCAAGGCTATTCAGCACAACATATTCTGCTCCTTCTTAGGATTTGTTATTTTGGTAATGTTCTTAGCATAAGAACTGGATTTCCATTTTGAGGATTTACTGACATGGCATGCTATTATGAGAACACCAGGGAGAGAGCTAAAGAGAAGAGGAATAGAAATTATAGTTTGGATTTTCTGAATACCAAATGGAGAGGAAACTTCAAATAATATTTCAATGCCACTGGGGGGAAATCAATCTGTTTTCTTAACGGGTAGGTTTCAAGGCACTGAAAGTATGGAAGAGGAACACAACACATTCAAAGTCAAAATTCCACCCCCTTTAACATAAAGAACAAGTTTAGAAGCTCCTGCAAATTAAACATTCCTTTTTTCTTTCCCACTAAAAAGAACCACAATCTATATTGTTATACTGTAGAACAGTGTTATACAGCTCTAGGACCCCACTCCCCAAATAAAAAGAATACTAGACTTTTATAAAAGGCCTCTTTGCAATGGATGAGTGAACCTTCTTTTAGTCCCATACAAATAATATGGAAACTAATGTAAATCTGTGCAAGGAGAAAAACTATAGTACTGACTGCTAGGCAGTCAAAACTTCCAGTTGTAAAGATTACGTTCAAGGAGGTACTACATTTATATGTGATGGTTTGTTTTATATAAATAATTCTAATAGAAAAACAGCTGACCTTTAAAACAAAAAGATGTTAATCTGAAATATTTTAAAGAAGCTATTCCCATTATTTAGGAAATTATTCACTCAGATGTTCTGTATTTATAATTACTCCAAAGTTCAAACAGTTCTTTTTTATGGTTTTAAACCTGCTACTACTAGTAGTTTTGTCCTGGGTAGAAAATGATTTCAGGCTATGTCTTTTGCACTGTATGTATATACATATATATACACATATGTACTATATGTATGCATGTACTGTATGTATGTATTTGTATCCTGTCTTTATTATTTTTACATATAACTTAAGGCATCTTACATATCCAATGCACTTTACTCCTCTTATTTTCCCCACAATCTTGTGAGGTGAGTTTGGCTGAGAGGCTGACTAGCCCAAAGTCACCAGCTGGCTTTCATAAGACATAGACTAATAACTTCAACTCATGATCTGCTGATTTGCAACCAACACACCAAGCTTACAGTTTTATAAGGTAGATACATAAAAAGTAGTAGCAGTCAACATTTATTTCTTCTCAACATGTGTCCTGTATAGAAGTCTGACCCTTGACACATAAGTTTTTGGCTCAGTAAATGTTCTCTTCACTGCACTTTCTTATCTTTTCTTCTGAGAGTAGCACAGGGAGTTAATAATAATGCCTCATCATGAAGATGAGTTACATATAGTATAACTTATATTGGGACTTACATCCCTTCAATATATCATCCTTTAGAACAGGGATTCTTAACTCCTAAGCCACAGACTGACACCAGTCCACAGCCTGCCAAGAACCGGGCCACACAAGCAAGCAGAGCCCCATCTGCAGATCTAGATAATGCACCAAATCCACACCTCCCTGGTCCACCTCCCTGGAACAACCGTCTTCCACACAACAGGTCCCTAGCACCCAAAAGGTTGAGAGCCACTGCTTTGGAAAATATTACTAAGACAAAATAATCTTCCAAGATAATCTCTAAGATCCTGAAAATATTATAAATAAATAAGAAAAAGTAAATTTGGCATGATAAGTAAGAACTTTTGATTAATATAGCATTAATTCTATATATTCACCATTGCCAAACTGTCTATTCTCCTAGGAGCTTATCGATAAAGAAATAAGACTCTGACAATTGGCACCATCCATCCACAACCCATCTTTTCAAATCAACCTACAGGGGAATCATTCTTCATTTTCTCCTCACAATAAGCTTTTGTAAGCCTGGACCAAGAGAGAGAAATTGCTCCGAAGTCATCCAGCACAGTTCTATGATGACTATTTTAATTATGACAGCTATTGCCACTTCATATTTTGGGAATAGAGAAGCCCTATAAAATCAAAGCTGGCTTTTGTCCTGTTTTATCAGAGCTATGGTGGTGCAATGGTTAGAATGTAGTACTGCAGGCTACTGCTGCTGATCACTGGGTCTCACTGGCTCAAGATTGACTCGGTCTTCCATCCTTCAGAGGTTGGTAAAATGAGGACCCAGATTGTTAGGGGCAATATGCTGACACTGTAAACCACTTAGAGAGGGTTGTGAAGCAGTATATAAGTCCAAGTTGTTGCTATTGCTATCAGATATGCCAGGTCCTGGGCTACTTGACAGTCAACTTTTAAACAAGCTGTTATCTGAACTTGGCTTTCTTCTTACTTTTTCTTTTAAGCTGACTCATCAAATTATTGAGATATACAGAACATTTTATGATTCTTCAGACATTCTAGCCTGATCTTGGTTAGAGAGATAATTGGGAGGGGGGAGATTTGTGAAAGAGAAATTGCTTTCTTTATAGGTGCTATACTGGGAAGTTTGGAATTTGAAGGAGTTGTGAAATATTTTCTAATTAAGGAGGGGTGAAATCTTTTTAAGACAATATTTACTATTTACTACTATTCCAAGAAAAATGAAATAAATAGATCCATTTTAGAAATGATCCACTTTAACTCACATATTGTGGACTAAAGCCACAGGTAATTTACCCTATTAGCAAATCTAATATTTCTAGTCCTTCATTTACAAATGGAAGAAAACCTCATACTTGATTTCTAATGGACTTTTACTGATTAAAATTGAATGATGAGGCTTTAATATTTGCTAATAGATAAAATATGAGATCTGGGATGAAGAGATTTTAGGTTGAAATGTTAGAGAGGTGACACGTTATTGAAATTTTACGTACTTGTCTTGACGAAGGGGGAAGTCATTTCTTTATTTTTTTTAATATACATTTTTCCTCCTTCCTCTCCTTTTTTGCACTTTGCAGGGTTTTTTTTATTAGTTTGCATACATTTTTTATCTTTGTATTTTTAAACTTTAATAAACCATATTTTAGCCATAAAAATCTGTTGGGCAACCCTGGGCCACTCACTCTCTCTCAGCCCAACCCACTTTACAAGGTTGTAGTTGTGGGGAAAATAGGAGAAAGGTGTGTTGGATACTGTATGTTTGTCACCTTGAGTTATTTGTAAAAATAATAATGACAGGATAAAAATCAACAAAATCAATAGTAATAAATCTGGTTTCTGATGTCTAAGTAGAAAAGTTACTTATGCAAATCTTCATATTGTAATATGCATGTATGTATGTATGTAACAAAGATGAAACAATGATCTGCCAATCAAAGCATTTTCTCAAATCACAACTATAATTTAAATGATATATCAGAGAAAACGTATCTTTAAGACAAATGAAATCTCATGAGATGATTTTTGTCTCTCTCACTTCTGAGATTTCATATGAGACTGTGCATGAGAACCAAAAAAAACTCACAGAATTTTAATCATTTTATAAATGTGATGTTGGGGTTCCACAAATAAAACTAGGGATGGTGCTAGTCCCAGCACTGTTAGTTCCTGAATTAGTAAATTAAATCTTCTTTCCTCTTTCTAGGAAACCACTTGTGACGAACTAGCCAAACTTTAACATTTTAATTAGTAGCATCAACTATGTTCCTGGATCCGTACCAATCGGGCTTCCGGCCCGGGTACAGCACGGAGACAGCATTGGTCACGCTGATTGATGATCTCTCTAGGGCTCGGGACAGGGGTTTTTCCTCTGTCCTGGTCCTGTTAGATCTCTCAGCGGCTTTCGATACCATCGACCATGGTATCCTGTTGCGGTGCCTCGGGGGGTTGGGAGTGGGAGGCACTGTTTTACGGTGGTTCTCCTACCTCTCGGGACGTTTGCAAACAGTGTTGGCAGGGGGGCAGAGGTCGACTCCAAGGTATCTCACTTGTGGGGTGCCCCAGGGCTCGGTCCTCTCGCCCCTCCTGTTCAACATTTATATGAAGCCGCTGGGTGAGATCATCCGTGGCTTCGGGGAGAGTTATCATCAGCATGCTGATGATACGCAGTTATACCTCTCCACCCCAGGCCACATCAGTGATGCTCTCTCCGTGATGTCTGGAAGCGGTGCAGATCTGGATGGACAGGAAGATGCTTCGACTCAATCCAGCCAAGACAGAGTGGCTGTGCATACCAACATCTTGGTCCAGCTTGGATGTTCCATCTTTGGTCATGGGGGAGGAGGTGCTGCCCTCCGTGGACAGGGCACGGAATCTGGGGGTCCTCCTGGACTCATGGCTCAAATTGGAGGAGCAGGTGGGGGCCGTGGCCAGGGGGGCCTTTGCCCAGATCCGGGTGGTTCGCCAGTTACACCCATTCCTGGACCGAGATGCCCTGCGCACAGTCACTCAGGCACTCATCATTTCCCGACTCGACTACTGTAACGCTCTCTACCTAGGACTGCCCTTGCGTACCACTCGGAGGCTTCAACTGGTGCAGAATGCAGCCGCGCAGGTAGTGATGGGAGCTTCCCGATACTCCCATGTTACACCCCTCCTGCGCGACCCGCATTGGCTTCCAGTTGCCCTCCGGGTGAGATTCAAGGTTCTGGTATTAACATTCAAAGTCCAGCATGGCATGGGTCCAGGTTATTTACGAGAATGGCTCCTCCCAACATCAAATACTAACCACCCTGTACGGGCGCACAGACGGGGTCTCCTCGGGTGCCGTCTGCGACTCAATGTCGCTTGGTGACCGGGGAGGGCCTACTCTGTGGTGGCTCCCACTCTGTGGAATCTTCTTCCACTGGAGCTCCGGCTGGCCCCCGATCTTCGCACCTTCCGCCACGATTTGAAGACCTGGCTCTTTTTACAATCCAGGCTGTGCTGATTCTCTGGCGTTGGTTCTATTTCAACTATGGGTTTTAATTTTAATTCGGCTTTAACTTGTTTAATATGCTTTTAATTAACTTATTTATTGTTGTATTTTTAGCTGTGAGCCGAGTCCTTTTGGAGAGGGGCATATAAGTCGAATAAATAAATAAATAAATGTTCCAGAGAAAAAAAATTCTTAGTATCATGAGGAAAAAGACATTGTCTGTGTTGCAGAACAAAACCATGTAACTGTTTCTCTGCCAACCACAGAAAAAAATGAATTATGTTTAAACAAAATATGGGATAATTTTATCTGATGCGAAGAAAAATTGATTTTTGTTTTCTCCCACAGGATAGGAAGTAATTCTTTTAGAGTCTAATTCATATAGCCATCTCATACAGGAAATGAAAACATCTGCATCTTCTCAAAAGCAGTTAAAATACTGGAGCAAGTACAAGAATGGTTTTGATTCCTGATTATCATTGACATCTGTTTCTTCAGCTCCATCTAATCTGCAAATCTGGAATATCTAGTTAAAATGCTGAGGACAAGAATGTTTTTGAACAGTTCTTTCTGGCAATTTCCTTACCCCAACATTATTACAAATGTCACAGAATCCACATCTCAGAATCAGAATCCACAGAAACCCATCAGTATCAGCACATGGCTTTTCTTTAAAATTACAATATTTCCTAGGTGGTAAGGCTATTATTAAAAAATCTAAATATTTACATTGCCACTTAAAAAAAAAATGTAAGCAACTCTGCATCAAAATGTAGTTTTAAAAGTGAACATAAAAACATGGCTGATTAGATCCAGTAAAAATTTCCCTAAATAAACTCTTCTAAGATACTATGAAAATGGAGAATGCGGATTAGCAGCCATGGTAAGATGAGGTCATCTTGACATACTGAAAGAGCATTCTAAACCTTGAAAACTGACAATGGTGCAAATTCAACAAATCCTCTGAAGTGCTCACCCTTGTTTTCCATAGAGCATGGATTAGTCTCAAAAGATTTTCAAACAGTTTCTAAATTGAAAAATACAATGAGCTTTTTTTCTTCAGGCACATGAAGAAAATGGTCACTCCAAAAGAGAAAAAAAATCTCCAGAAATGATCATTTACATATTCAGCATTTTAAACTTCTTTATGATGATAATTTCACTGGATACAACTGTTAATAAAACCCCAAACATACATAAATTAGGTAAAATATTTTAGAAACTCTTTTTTTAATAAATAAGAAACATACACAAGCCATAAACCTCTTACTTCCAACTATGGGATGAAATGATTTAATAGCATTGACGATAGTTCAACTTCAAATTCTCCTTTTGAGAAATGTAATTCTACCAGATTAGTTGAGAGAATCTGCTTCCAATGAGGATGTGGAAGAGGAGTGTTCTTCATGGATAAGGCGTACTTCTCAGACCAAATGTATCATGCATTTTATTTATTGCTTTTATTTCCAACTCTTAAAATATGAGGAAAAGCTTCCCATACTTTCATTTTTAAAGAGGTGCGTTATTGGCTATTGGGACTGGGTTTTCATATTTTCAACACTAGTATTTATTTAGAGATGCACCTTGTTCCAAAATTATTCTTCCTCTGACTGGATGTTCCACAAAGCTTCAGCATCTATCAATCTCTAGCGAGTACTAAACATTTTTGTAAATGCTTAATATGAAAAATGTAAAAGATAAAGAGATAAAAGAAACTAGGAGAACAGTGAAGTGATTGAAAAATGGCAAGCATGATGGATAGGAAAAGCAGATAGCATATTTTAATTTAATATTGTTTTTTAACAAAATTAATTATTTATATTTTACCTTTCCTAATTATGCCTATATTTTCAATTTAGTTTTGGATATTTGAATACTAATTCCCTTGTATTAGTTAATAACTACAATAAAGTTACTTCAAAAGATGGAAAAAAGAGCTGAGGGTGCTCAAAGAAAAAGGAAAATAAAAATATTCTATGAATGCAGGACTTTAAGTGGTTCAAAATAGAGCATAATAGGAAAATTTCTAGAGAGGATTACTACTCACTAAAATCATTTACAGATTTCCACTGATGGTTTTTTTTATTAAAAAATATCTGCAAGCTATCAATAACTTCACCTCACTCACATTCATCAGTTTTTGGGAAAAAATTGTCTACTTGGTTAGCAAAACTTGTAAAGCATGTTTTGGGGCAAAGCTGGTAAAAAAATGCAAGGGATGTTTTGGTTATGATATGTGAACCATGGTTATGATATTTGGACCGTGGAACTTTTTCTATCAGGGAATAGGTTTGCTACAATATTCCACCATCAACTTCTATTATTTCAGCAAACATTTGGTCTCTCTGCTCTTAAAAGAAATAATTTGGGTTGTTGCATATTCTGAGTGCTGTTTTCTTTGTTCTCTGCAGCTTAATTCTTATTTTATTATGATTAATTATATTGGATTGAGGCCAAAACTCCTTCTTCTGCTAAAAGATTACTGGTTCCATCAAAGAAAATGAATCTTTGGATACAACCCAATACTATTTATTTTATATTAAACTGCAATGAGCATTTTCATCTAGAAACTGAGAAGCATAATAAAAATAAACAAATTCTTTTCAGTGAATGGTGTAAAAAATAGATTAATTCCAATTTCTCCTGAGGCTGTGATCTGACTAAATTTAAAAATGAAAGGCATATAGGCTGCCTTGAATTTGGTGACTGAGGTGGCATATAAGTTGGCAAAAAAATACATTTCTACTTTTTCATTAAAAGAGTAAATGAACAAGTTTGAAAATACTGAAGATGCAAATTTAAACAAATTAATATTATTGTACTTAATAAAACAGATCCTTTCATTCTTAGTGCACTGCAGTATTAAAGCTTTAAACTATATAACTGGCCATCTATCAGTCTAACAATATTTTTTTCAAGTTCTCTTTCAGAGGAGCTAGTTAGTGGCAAACTTATTTTGAATCTGATATTATATTGCTTTCTTTCTGAACCTACAAAAACAATATATGTAAACCTTCCATTCAGAAATTCCTTTTAAACTAAATACCATTCGGACTGCTTCATTTACTACTAAAATATTAGAAATTCTGAATAACATAAAAACTATAAGACACAATTGTCCAGTTTTTGTTATATTTGCAAATTTCAGGCATTCTTAAATCTGTTTTATTCTACAGTAGTTTTCTAGCTTAATTTTAAAAAGTGTTCCACTAAGCAATTTATGGTTCATTCAAATGTATATAAAGCAAAAGTATAGCTCCTAATCTAATTCCTCTAAAATATTTTTGCAAGGTAATTTTCATACATACAAGCCTCAAGGACAGCCAAAAAATTCCTGCACCCATATGGTTGGTAAAGCTGTCAGTCATCTTGATGAGCAGCAAATAAATGAATGTCCAATGATGGGATTTTGCATTATCCATAAAGAAATCCATCCAGTAAATATCAACAAGTAAAAGCTTATACCCGACAGCTATCAATTTCAACTATTCATGCAAAAAAAGCGAGCTAAACTAGTAAACCTCGAAATTAGAGATACATTAATCATCTACTCATAGCCAAAACAGATTTTTTAAAAAAGTAAAAATATCATTTTTCCTTAGAACTTTATTTGCAACATATGTCCTGTTAAATTTTTAATCAAACAGATGAAGTTATTTTTAAATTGAAAATCTGCTGCACTCACTAAATCAGGTAAGCAAATATCAAGATGATTGAATGGCTTTGCAGAATACACTATTACAGCAGGTAAATTGTACATTTACCTGTCACAGCACAGAAGTTATTGTGCAGTCATTGCATCTGCACTTAGAAACAGAGTAAGAAAAAAAGGAAAGGCTTGTTAAATATTTTAAAATGCATAATATTTAAGAAAACACTATTGATAGGGAAAAAAATTACAAACTTCCTTCATGAAAAAAACCAACGAAATCTTAGCAGTTTCATGTTAGCCCAATACATTCCCCAATATTTATAATAGCCATGAGTGCTCATTTTGTTTTTCACAATAAAAGCTCCCAGAAGAATGAGGGCATCTTAATCATCACTTTACTTTTGTCAAAAATTTTCTGGTTGACTTGATCCAAGTCATTAACAGAACATTCGTAAATATGTTTTAAAAAGAAAAGTTTCCTTCAGGTTGAAACTTGACTCATAGTTACTTCATGGACACCAGGCAATGGCCCAAATAACAGTATGTTGTTTGGCACTTACCTTCTTCTGATATACAGTAAGTCTACCTAAGCTCAACCGATTTAACCACCAATAAATAGGTTGAAGATTATGTGTTACAGTAACCATACCTTTTCTATTCCACCTGCATAGCCTTAACAAGATGGCCAGAACAGTATTTAAATGATAAATATTTCGAACGTAACCATACTGAAGATGAGAGGCTCAGTGCTAAAAGTATCACAATAATGAAACCATATCCATAAGGCTGTTTTAATCTATATAATAAGATTTATACTGACCTATATTCATGACATTTATAAATTATGTATACCTAAGCTTATATCAGTCATCTTATTAAAATGAGTGGCAGCATACAATTCATCTGGCCAACTGTCAGTTACCCTGATTTAGAAGGTGCCAGGTTCTGTAGTTAGTTACAAATATAGCACTGCTGACCTTGAAGGCAGCTGTTTTTGAAATACAATAGTTAATAAATTCACCTCATTAATCCTTTCCTATCATTTTTGGATTCTTATCATTATTACCTGATTTATACCCCATTTACACATATTATCAGAAGTAGGATAAAAGTGGCTAGTCCACTATTATTTTGCATTTTTGAAAAGTATTTTGTAATTTATTTTATTGTATTGCTTTTTAAATAAAGGAGTGTCTGTGCATAGCATAAAACAAATGGAAAGCATTTTCAGGTCTAATTAGGCACTATTATCTATTAAGAAATAGTGTTTCATAAAGCTCACGGGCATATGTAAAGAATTCTCCATGCAAAGTTGCAGCAAAACAATACATTTATTCCCTGAACATCTACAAGTGTATACTGTAATGTGGTTTGCCTCTATAGTCTGTAACACTAATGCCATGGCAGAGGTTCAAGTAGTAAACATTGAAATATATGTCACACAAAGAAGTTCCACAACAGAAAACAGATAACATTATAGTTATTTCTGAATTTAGCTAGTGATATCCACTGAATTAAATATAATAGCATGAGAAAAAATAAAATCATTAATGTTAATGTAGCTTAGTGCACAAAGAATAAATTCTAATTTTAAGTATGCCTGGATGCCAGTTTCAGTTTGTCACAAAAGTAATAGAAATCTTAATCTGTTTATTTTATACATTAGGGCTGTTAAAGCTTAGAAAATGATTTGAAAGATAAAATGGTGCATTTTCTTTCAGGCTTCTCTAGCATGTGGTTGTTTTAAGAAGAAGATTCAGTCAAATTAATACAACTCTTAAAGTAGCCATACAATGTCACAACTTACAAAGAAGCCTTGAAAATAAGCAGTAGCTTTAATGAATAGAAGAGAAATGTATGGTCACAAGAGGAAATAGATAATAACTTTCCAAGTTAGCTCAATAAAAGGTAATAATCACTATATTGCCATTCCACTGACCGGTAAACTATTGGCCCAATTGCATTTCTGCAAGGCAAATAAATTAAAGCCACCTTCTTTAAATAGTAATCATGATTTACCTAAGGAAATTCTTGGTAGTCCACTATCCCAAATAAATTTCTTACATAATCCAAAGGAAATATTTATTTGGAATAAATATAGAAGTACTAATAAGACATTAAAATAATATTCATTTTAATAACAATAATTTTACCCCACAAATGTAAAGGAATTTTAACATCCAATTGAACCTTTTCTAAATGTTTCAAAATTCTGAATTTTCCATTTTCAAACTGAATAACTTGGCAATGTTATTAGGATATGAACATGGGATTTTTAAAAACATAGATATTAATTATACAAACTTGAAGTTCTTTTTAGTTCATTTGGAAAAACTGATAGCCACATTTATTTATTCTTCGACATCACAATCAAACTACTAAATATAATCAGTGCCCAGGAGTTTTAACTGGAAAAAAGATAATTCCTTAGGAGAAGGGGATAGCAGGGACAGCAGTACATATAATTTAAAATGCTTGCCACAATTGAACGTTTTTAAAGAAAGTGTGTAAAATAAAAAGGATACTCTGAACTGGATTTAACAAAATGCATAAAAACCTTAAGAATCCATTTTCAAGTGATGGTGGTGGCATATCCTTAATTATTTATAGTCTTGATCTAAAGGCATCTCCCAAAACCCCTTATTAAGTCAGTTTCTTACTTGAGTGCTACACTGGCCCAATAAAGGGATTATCTTAATGTGCCTTTTGGAATTTTTCTTATAGGCAACCCAGCCTATCCTTGAGATTTGTTTGATTTTGTAAAGACCAAAGTTAGTCTTTTAACAGCAGGGTCCTATACTGCATAAGGAGGCTTGTTTAGCAGCCTATTTAGGATTATTCTAATAGTACACCCCTCCCAAATGGTACTTAATTTGGTCTTGGTTCTCCTTCTTTATCCAGTTCCCTTTTCTAATGGAAAAATTTAAAGATATCTTTCAGGTAAGTGTATCTTTTAGTTAGCCCAATGAAGGTTTTACTTTGTTTGAAATGGGAAATTTTAAGTACCTCAAAACTAGTAAACAAACAGGCTTTATTTAATCATTATATAAAACCATTATATAAAAGAACTAGAAATGATTTTCTCAAAGCTAAAATAATCATGCATTTCAAGTCATTGATACATTTTTATGAGAAACAAAATCCATTAATATATTGGGAATTCTTACATAATATCTGCATATTCTAAACTTCGCATTTAAAAATATGACAAAGTATATTTTACTTGATGGTGTTAATATTTTAAAAATGTATATGATTTCCCCTCCTAAATAGTTCATGTTTATTAAAATATAAATATTAAAAGTCTTACAGTGGTCATCATAAACAGTCTGTAAGAGGATTATATTGTAATGAGGAAGGGAAAATTTGCTCTACAACACAGCACCAACTATGAAAACCGCTACAATCAAATGAACTGGTCCCTTCATAAAAGGTGTGCTTACTATACCTTTAGGATAAATAATCATTTAATGCATAAATTCTGAGCATTCATTTTCATCTAAAAGTTGCCTGTCTGAAGATTTAAACATAAAAGGTTACATTGGTACTGACATTTTAATAGTGAAGGCCTGAAAACCTGAACATATACAGAATATATCGCATCGTTAGTTATCTTACTATATTTGTCAAACAGAAGAAAATTTCTGCCTCTAGCCAGCCATAGTTGTCAATCAGTAACATAATTAAAAGTTAAGCTATTGGCAATTTCATCAATTAATTTTCTTTCAAAGTGATATTGAAAATATATACTGATCAAATACTCAAAGAAGAGCCAGATTGGTATAGTGCAGGGATGTCAACCTTGTGTTGTCATGGCATCATCACGTGATGTATTGTGACTTTTTTCATGGCATGGGTGTGGCCAGCACGTGATGTATCTGACCCGCGGGCCGCGAGTTTGACAGCCCTGATCTAGTGGTTAAGGCATCAGGCTAGAAAGTGAGAGACCATTATTCTAATCTCCCCTTAGCCATGAAAGCCAATTGGATGATCTTGGACCAGTCATTCTCTCTCAACTCACCTCACCTCACCGGGTTGTTCTTGTGGGGAAAATAAGAGGAAGAAGGTGTGTTAGAGATATTTGCCACTATGAGTTATCCATAAAAATAATAAAGGCAAACAGGCAGGAAGGGAATTTGCTGTAAGACAGACCATTAAATTATTATATAAACCAGTAACACTTTGAATGTATTACTAACAATGAAAAGACATTCAAGAGGAAGTATACAGAGAGTAATGAATAATTTAACCCTTACTGCCAGAACTCTTAATTATATATTTCTCCAGTGTAGTTTTGCTATCAATATACATATTGATATATATTTTTGCTTTAAGAAGTTTAAACTTACTAAAACATGAGCATTGGTTAGAATCATTCAAGGTAGAGATCCTAAAATTATCTTAATGGTCTGATTCAGAACATATGAGTGAAATTTGGCATGGTTTCATTATTATTTTTAAGTTAAATGATTTCTTACTTCTGTTACTTGTGCTCACATCTTCAAACTGAAGATTTAGGTAATTTTATTTCTGCAAAAGTGCTGCAGTAAATTTGCATCGTATGTTTAAATGGATATACAAAACATATCTACAATGAAGCTTCATGGTAATCAGGTAGTTCTAGGAATGTTTACTTTAATGTCACTAATTCTAGATGTAATACTAATTTGCAATGCTTTAAAAGTTTAAATAAAATAGTCACTACATGCAAGAGTAGACTTTCTATTTGTTGCAACCTCTACCTGGAGAAACATTAATTTCAAGTATCAGTTGCTGTAGGGCTGCAGAATCATAGCTAAAACACTGAGGATCACTTGGAAGTTGTATCCTAGTCTTCCAGAAGTTCCGTCTGGCCCCATCCATCGACTAAAAGGAAATCAACCCTACAGATGCTTCCTTATAAAAAAAAAAACCCAAACCCTAGCCAGTTGCTCTGGGCCTATATAGAACAGGAAAAAGTACTCCATAGTTTTAAAAACTTCTACTTCTTTCATCAATGAAGGACCGCTAAATTGCAGGTATCCAGATTTAGGTCTTGATGACAGAGGACAAGGAAGAGATTCAGGGAAGAATGTAATACACATAGCAAGTGTAACAGATAAATACCACACTTTCATTCTCTCATACTCCACTAAAAATACATTTTGCTGTCTCTGATCAGAAAAATATGACTTTGTTCTCTTCAGAATAGTTTCCATGATTACCTTTAATTACTAAAATTTAATGTTAGAAGTTAAAATAAAAATACGATTAACAATACAATGCACAATTTCTATTGAATTTTGTCTACAGATGTCCTAGAAGATTAAAGGAATATACTTGTACAATGTGGAAAGGAGTATTTTCTTTAAATCTCACCTTAAGAAAAAAAAAACAATTACCTTGCTGAATTACTGATTCTAAATCAAAGAGTATTTTTTAAAAAATGAACTATTTACATGCTTCCTTTTTCTCAATTTCAGATTTTACTTTTATGCAACTAGATTATGGCAATAATACTTTTACATATAAAAATAATACTTCACAGGAGCAGAATTTTCTGCTTATTTCTGTTTTTCAAATTTTGTTTTAAAAAACTTTAAAAACAGAAATAAGAAGCAAAGGGAATCAAATCTACAAGCTAACATCTTTCTACTATGTGTCATGAAATTTTACATCTTAAAGTCCATGTTATGTAAGAAAGCTTTAACTGGCATTCACTAATTTTTTATATATTTTATATAAAAATAATATAATAATACTATGCCATAATATTTCATAACATTCATTCTTGGGAAGCTGATGATTGGAAATGAATGTGCATATGGAAATTAAATGAACATAAGTATGAACACAAAGCCAGAGAAAGGTTTAATATTCTTTCACATTTCATATTTCCTAAAATTGAATATTTGACCACAAATATTTAATGACCTCAGCAATTCTACAGTATTTAACTTTTAACCCAAGGCTGATTTCTCATGAAGAAAAAGACATAAACACATGGTTTTAAAATAGAAATTCAACTATCATGTCGTTCTATAAAAACACAGTATTTATACTAATCTGATAATTGAATTTTATAATGATAGAAATGATATAAAAATGTATTTCAAAATATTCAGTTTAATGGTAAGAGCATCAGTTTCAATATTAAGTTCTTAGTTTCTATTTTAACTTATTTTACTTAAACTCTTAAGTTTCCGTTTGATCATTTTGCTTAAGTCACACTTCCTTACTGTTTTTATTTCCTAGTTCATGAGTTGTGCTTCATATTATATATGCCTGTATAAAATATTTTTAGCAATTAATTATTTCTTTGCATCTTAAAAAAAAACCTATAAAGTCAAGATCCCGAATTCCTGTCAAGATGTAAACTTTCTTTTTTGAAGAAAAAGCAAAATATTCAAGATTCACCGTTTGATTAATCTGAGTTGCTTGCTTTAACAGTTTATATATTGGCCAAATGGATGATTTCTACAGAATATAATAGAAACAGAACTACCAGTAATAAATTTTTATTTAGCTAATTTTTATCATTTTAACATTTGGCTGAAAAAGCTCACTTCTTACCTGATATTGATGTTCTTATATATATAAAAAATTTCATACACTAAAGAATATTACAGAATGTAGATATATTGCTGTCCATTTGAGGGCATAAGATATATAAACTACGGGCTAGACCAGCACCTTCCTTCAATTTCTTCAAAATAATTTCAAAAGCCTAAAAGTGCAAATGGTTTACAGTAAGAGGGTGGAACAGGCAAATGCGGCCGCACAGGCGGTGATGGGAGTGGCCCGATTCTCCCATGTGACACCCCTCCTGCGCGGTCTGCATTGGTTGCCAGTTGCCCTCCGTGTGAGATTCAAGGTGCTGGTGTTAACCTATAAAGCCCTTCATGGCTTGGGTCCGGGGTATTTGCAGGAGCGCCTCCTACCAGCATCAAGGTCCAATCGCCCAGTACGCTCCCACAGGCAGGCCCTCCTGGGGGTGCCATTGGCCAGACAATGTCAGTTGGCGGTCCCCCGGGGGAGGGCCTTCTCTGTGGGGGTGCCCACCCTCTGGAACCAGCTGCCCCTGGGGCTGCGGTTGGCCCCTGACCTACATTCCTTCCGCCGCGATCTAAAGACCTGGCTGTTTTTATAGGCCGGCCTGGATTGAGAGGGATTTGGGATTTTAAATGGGGCATTTTAGTATTTTATAATGTTGTATATATATCTCTGTATGAGCCACCCCGAGTCCTCCCCGGAGATGGGGCGGCATATAAATCCAAATATTATAATAATAATAATAATAATAATAACAACAACAACAACAACAACTGAGCAGATAGTTTCTCAAAGTTCAGAGTTATGATAAGATATCTTAGTTTGAGTCTTCTATATATTTTTAAACCTTCATGTTCAAATGCCGCATCTAACAAAGTTTTGTGCATTCTTTGCAAAATCTATGGGAAAGGCACAGGTACAGTATGGATCTGCAAAGCCACTCAAAACAGGAATTGCAACAGAATCAGAATTACTATTATGTGTGTAGCAAATAATTTATCTAATACTTGCAGGAATCTCCAACTGATAAAACAATCCTCAGATGGTGAAAGGATTCTTTATTTTGCTGCTATGAAGAGCAGTACCATTGGTAAGGACATTTGTTTGTGACAAGAACTGGCAAACCTTCTGAGAGGTTGACCAGTTCTTCAAATCCACTCCATAATGACTATATTAATGTTTTGGCAAAGTCTAAAACTTGCAAGAAAAGCAAGTAAGTAGAGGCAGTAAGCAGAGGACAAAGAAGTCTATTAGGACAAAACCTAAAAGAATTACATGTTTGTGTCCAGCTGCAGAAATCAAACATTTATATAAAAGATCTAGCCTTTAAAATTAATCCAGAGAGATAATCACTGGTATGGACAGTAATTACTGTCCCTCCCATGTAGTGCTTTCCATTTTTTTTCTAGCTACAAGAATTAACTACTATTATTAATTTCTAGCTATAAGAATTAAGCTACCAAATAATTATAATTACAGAAAATTATCCAATTTTTCTGTACTACTCCCGCTTACAAAAGGAGGCATCCTTTTGATCATTACAATATTTTCTAATGATACTGTCACCAGTCACTTGGCCATTGAGTTATGACATGAAGGATTCAAGTGCCAGATTGATAATCCTGAGCAACAACAGACTGATACATGACTCATTTTCATCAAACTCTCTATCTCTAAGTACAAGTAGCTGTAGTGCTGCAGAAAAAAGAACATTTTATCATTGCAGAAGAATTTCTTACTATAAATTTCAATCACTGCTTGTCTAGACTGTCAGATTGTTTAACTATTCCAAAACCATGCCCAGAAGACCTATAATAGGGCTGTGCACAGCTTTTGAAAGAAATGTTTTACAAAACACATGAGCAAGAGAGAAGCACTTCTCCTCCAAGGGTTAAAACAACCACATCCTTTGGAAGTCTTTCACAGTTGCTTAAAAAGTTGCCCCCAGCTGTCTTCACCTGTATATAGATGGATGTTGCCAGACCCAAAAGAACTGTGTGTGCACATATATTCTATATATATCCTACATTCTCCACAACAGCAATGCTGTGAGGTTAGTTTGGCTGAGAGAAAAAGACTGGACAAAATCACCCAGCTAGCTTTTATGACTAAGGCTGGACTTGAACTCATGGTTTACTGCTTTCTAGTTTGGTGCCTTAACCACTTTTACTTTTTTTTTACTTTTATAATAAAGCGTGTTTCTTTTAGTGGGCATGTATTTTCTTTTTATCTAACCCAGGGTAACATTTTAGGACATTCGTCCATTTCAGGACATTTTTTTAATATTTTCATGAGTTTCTCTAGATCAGGGGTGTCAAACTCAAGGCCCGTGGGCTGAATCTGATCCATGGGGCTGCCCTGGAAACAGCAAAGGACCGGACCAGCGTGCCTCTGCCAGTGAAAATGGAACTCGAGAAGGCCCCTCTATTTTTTGCTGGCAGAGGGCGACAGGAGGTCATTGCGGCTGAAAACGGGGTCCGGGGGGGCACGAGCTCCATTTTCTCTGGCAGAGGGCTAGCAAAACAAACTAAAAACAAAACAAAAGGAGGAATGTTTCCCCTTTTGCATTTGAGCATGCAAGAAGGGACAGGAAAGGAGAACGGGAAAGAGAAAAATAAAGAAAAAGAAGGTGGGAAGAGAGCAAGGAAGGAAAAATAAGGAAAGGGGAAGTAAGAAGAAAAGAGAATGAATAGGGAAGGAAAAAGGAGGGAGGGAGGGAGGGAGGGAGGGAGGAAGGAAGGATGATTATAATGAGAGGAAGGGTGTGAGGGAAGTCCTGCCTTAGCAATTGGCCATCACAGGTGCCCCCGACACAAGTGACATCAAGCTGGACACACCCACCCTGGCCACATCCACCCCAGACCCCCAAGGTCAAACACAACCTGATGTGGCCCTCAATGAAATCGAGTTTGACACCCCTGCTCTAGATGCTTCTTACTCCAAGATTTCTCTTGAGGTGCTTTGCTTTCAAAATGCTTTATCCCTTGAGGTTAGGAGTGGTTCCATACTCTTTTTCTGCAGTCTTCCATAAAAATCCCCAACTAGAGTTATGCTAATACAGACAACTTGTGGTTAGTTGGGCATGTGAGCTTTGTTTTTCATAGAATAAGAAGGGAGAGAGTTGGTATGTTTATTCCCATAGGATATTGCAGGACTAATTGGGACTGGGGAATAAAGCCATAATATTTTATAACCTCAAAAATATTTTAAAAGTAGAAGAGCATCATTTTTCCTTTCCCTTACTTCAAACTCCTGCTCATTGTAGAAAGTCTCTTCGTCCAAACTACTGTTCAAATTAACTCCTAATCTCAGCTAGGGATACTACAGTTCTCCACGCTATATAGATTACATTTGAAAGCTTCCTGAAGTGTTTGCCAAGCTAGAAACACAAAATAAAACTGTTTTGAAATAAATAAAAACATTTAAGCAGCAGAGTTATAAGGAAAACTAAGGACTACCCAAGGTTTCACCAGATTAGAAACCAGATTTCATCAAATAAAGATTTACTGAGACCATTGTATTAATTTCAATGGATTTCAATGGATTTAGCATTGGCTAAATCCAAATCAATTTTAAAAATTATTGAATTAAAATAATTATTTTAATTATTGAATTAAAATAATTATTTTAATTATTGAATTAAAATAATTATTAGTAATTATTAATTATTAATAATTTTAATTCAATAATTATGAATTAAATGTAGATTTAAATATTTGCTTGACAGTAAATAAGCAAATCACTGTCAAGCAAATATCTACATTTAAAATCAGTAGTTTATTTAAATCATTTACTCATTAATACTTGAATCAATTTAGTGACATATCACTGGATAGATTTGTTTGTAGCCAATTTAATGTAGCAATTTTATTCCCATTGTGCTGATGGGCATTTTATAAAATGTAATAAAATGCCCATCAGCACAATGTGAATAAAATCTTCTGAAAAATCAAAATTTAATTTAAATTGAAAGGTTTTTTTTAAACAGGGAAACAGGCTTGATGCAAATAAAATTTACAACTAGCATTTGTTTAAATCTTTTGCCAAATACACTATTTTTCTATGTAAAAGATTGCAATGTGGAAAGATAGATTACTAAAGGTATTTATTCTAATCATCAAACCAATTTATATTGTCCATCTCACAAACAGCAACCCTGGGTGTCAGGGTTCCAAGTAACAGACCCATAGAAAGCAAAACTCCGAGGCAGGTAAATTCCTCAAACAATAGCTTTATTGGATATATCATATTGGCATGTATCTGGTGAAAACCGACTCTGAAGGTTCCCACAGTTTTCACCTAAGCAAAAGTAAAAATTTATCACTTTCTCAAAACAGTCACATGGTATAATCACGGCAAGATCTGGTTGCCTGGCAACATCACTCCGCCTTCTTCTGATCAGGTGTGAGAATGTCCTTGGCTCCCAAGAGAAAGTATTTTGTTTTGGCTACAGAATCCCAGCTGTCTCAAATCCCCCCTCCCTATTCTAAGAAATTTACATAATATTATCTTACACAATATTTCCATAAACTTCTAAATGTTTCTTATATTGTCCAAAAATGTTCAATTTTGCAGATTGTTAAATTAATTGATCTTCAATATATGTACCATACAATTTTACTTGTTAATTATGGAAGATTTTCAGAGTCAAAAAAAAAAAAAGAATGAGAAGCAGATACAGAAAAAGAGGCAGCCATGCTAGTCAATTTCATCCCCTTCACTTTAGGAATAGAAAACTACAGAAACAATAATGTAGAAATATTATTGTCTTATTTAAATATACTATTTTCATTTTCTAGCTGATTTCAAGTTTCATCTTATCATGATTTTCTTCAAAATGCCGCTCCAATATTTCATTTACTACATAAATCTTCCAATATACATCAATGTGACCACTGATTTAACCTTCTCCAAAGTTTTCTACAAATGTTTTCTTATGTTCTGTTATGGTTATATACACTGCTCTTATCTCCTATGAGGAAAATATTCTGATGTCTAAATGAAAGATGAATTCCTGCTGCTTTTTAAAAAAGATTTGTTTCAAATCTTAGAGTACTAACATAATCATCATGCTGATAGATGTTAGTAAACCATTATATTATCAAATTACTTGACACCAAAACATTAATCTTCCCTTATTATATTACTATTCACTACGCTTTTTTAAACTTACCTTTCTTTTATTTAGACAAGATGCTCTAAATTATAAGTGTCATTTTTTCCCTTAAACTTTATACATAAAATACATAAAGATACATACTGCTGGCATACTGAAAACCATTATGTACTATAGTATCAAATATTGGTTTGCCAGAAGCTTAAAACTTTATGGTACTCAAATACCATCTTTTTATGTAATCTTGAGGAGACTGGTAATGCAGATATTTAAAGCAATCAATTATTTGATTATTTTACAATTTAATCTATATAGATATCTGTTTTCAAATTCTAAGATAAGGGCATATAGAATAAATAAGAGTATTACAACTATGTAATAGAAAAATTACTTACAGATATACAACAGCTGTAAACATAGCAACAGGAATAATTCTGAATAAAAGCTTTCAAGATCTGAAGTCTTTTAGAAGCCACACTAATGGGTTAGGAATAACATTTCTTCTGCACTTAATGAAAAAACACACATTAACAATGGAATATTTTGGATACAAGGAATAGATAACTATTTTTCCCATTCTTATTCAGTTGTAGAGCTGATTGTCATTATTTATATTCTATCCAAAACAAAATTTAAAAATGGTTTTACTGTGTTTGTTATCTCCCTTCCCTTTCCTTTCCTCCTGTGAAGATGTTTTGGAGGAAGAAAGGGGAAGGAGGAAGATGCTAACACCACAGAAATACACACCTTATTTCTGAAGATTTAATATATTATTAGAATTAGAGGAATAATCTTTCAAATACTCAACTTCTGTTTTACCCCAGAAATGATCAAAGCACAACGAATAATGTTTTCTCAGCAGACCTGAGAAAACCTATGTAGCAACATTAGGCCTGTAAATTTATTTAGCAGAAAACAGATTCTACTTATTTCAGTGGAATAAGTGACTTAAAACTATACTTAAGTCAAATATGAAATCAAAGATACATAAACTTTGAATTGTAAATTTGGCAGCAACCACTGTGTAATTTCTAGCAATTTGTGTAATTAAATAAGCTAAGATGTAAAATTGCTAACTGATTTCCCTCCTCAAAGGTATATTTAAATCTATATTGTTTACAGATTTAAACAACCTACATGGTGCAAGAAGCTCCATATTTAATATACAGAGAAAAACAATTTAAGTCAAATAAAAGATAAAATAATCTTAGTTTCCTTGTAGTTTCTATAAAACAATAGATGTCAATAAAAAATAATTAAAAAAATATAAAAAATAGATGTCAAGAAGAGTTCTACACTCCTCTACTCGTTGCAGAATACCTTATGCCACCAGACTTGAAATTCTAGACCTAGAAAACCTAGAACTACGCCGCCTTCGGTCTGATCTAAGTATAGTATATAAAATCATACATTGCAATGTCCTTCCGGTCAATGAATACTTCAGCTTCAACCATAACAATACAAGAGCACACAATAGATACAAACTCAAGGTAAACCGCACCAAACTTGATTGCAGGAAATACGACTTCAGCAACAGAGTGGTCAATGTCTGGAATACTCTACCTGACTCTGTGGTTTCTCCCCCAAACCCCAAAAACTTTAACCTTAGACTGTCTACTATTGACCTCACCCCTTTCCTAAGAGGTCTGTAGGGGGCGTGCATAAGTGCACCAACGTGCCTACCGTCCCTGTCCTATTGTTTCTTTTATTTTTCTTATATGTATTCATTTCATGTATTCACAACTATGTTTATCCTTATACTTATTATCTTGTAAGCGATTGACAAAAATAAATAAATAAATAAATAAATAAATAAATAAATAAATAAATAAAAATATAGAAAAAGCTTTAGCTTTTAATCAGGATTTTGTTACTTAAACATTTTTGGCAAATACGATCTTGAATCCATTTTTCCCACTCTTCAAGTTTCAAAATTAGGTGTTTACTTTTAAAGAAATTGATTTAGTTTGATACTGAAAAGTTAAACTCTCAACTGTATTAGATAAAGATACAGCCCTCATTAGGATATATATACAAGTGTATTCATTTACTATATACTAAAAAAAGTTTATCTATATTCAAGTATTTGATGTTTAATTACTTTTCATACATGTATAATAAATTAAGGACTGTAATTCATGACTCTATTAACATACTTAACAGTAGTTTCTAATAGCCATTTAAAAAGCAAGAGTGTTATTTTTGTACTTCATAATGTACTAAATTATTGTGAAGCTCTGGTTGGAAATATTATTAGAACTGAGTAAAGCTGGAGGATATTCCTAAAGGACAGGACAAAACTCAAATGTTTAAGGCCAACTCTTCATAAATCATAGTGCTACAAACAAAGAAGAAAGCAACTACTGCAGGAAAGGCACAACTCTATTGTTTCTTTTCATTCTGAAGCATAATTAGACACTTTAAAAATTACAAAATGAATACTAAGGGGGAAAAATCATAATGAACCTCTCAGATGAGAAACTAATTGGGACTAAGTACACAACAGCTTACATTTAATCCTGTTAATCATCACACAAAAAAGAAATAAAAGACTCACTTTTCAGCCATCTCTCTGGACGACTGGGCTAAAATAACAGCATGACTAAATCTGACATTGACCCCTTGGCCCTGCTAGAAGTTTAAAGAATTCCTTTGAGTCTTCTGAGATCATTTCCTCCCACCCCCCCACCCCCTACTCAACAACTCCAAAAGAGTGGGCTAGTCCCATACATTTGACAATCTTTTTGCAGAAAGGTGGCATAAAGAATGGTGACACAGAAATTTTGCTGTATTGGTTAGAGCACTCTAACATTAGATTGAAAACATGCTCAAGAACTGGGAAAAACTATACATTAGTATATTTTATTTCAAGGTTCCAGATAGAATTCTTTAAATTCTAAGTTATTCTACAAGAGCAAAAAAAAAGCAAAGCCTAAAATCACAGGAGGCTATGATTAACCAAACCAAGTAGGTACATTGATGCAAATAGTATAAAAAGGAAAAGAGTTATTATATTTATTGTTTTAGTCTTTAGCAAATTTGCTAGCATTTTTTTAAATCAAAATTTCACATCAAAATCCAATCACGCTTTTTTCTTAAAAAAAAAAAAGTACAACAGAAACAGAATCTTATGGGCAAAAGTTTTTGAAGAAACATGACTAGCAGGAAAATACTCCTTTAAAAATAAGATAAAGATACATAACATCCGAAGTATGGTGGCAAGGACCCCTTCAACAAAACCCTATTTGATCATTAAGCTTTGCAAAATGACGGGAAGAGGAACGGTAAAGTCCTTGTTTTGCCAGAAGGAAATTAGCTTTTTCCCATAAATTTTGTTTACGTAAAACTGTGAAGAACAGAGCTGTTCTTATAGGCTATCACTTGCTAACATGTTCCCCGCCCACCTCAAATTTAAAAAAGCCCTTGTCAGTTCAGATGTCTGAAAGAAATGTGCCTAAGAACTCTGCATCATAAAGAATTTAACTGGTAACTTTATACAAATTGGCAGCAATCCTCTTTACATGTGAATATTTTAAGAACTCACATACTACAAATGTAAACTGATTTTTCTCTCTGCTTCAGTAAGCTGCCCTGAATGTTGCTCCTCATATCCTATCATTGTCTTCCTAAACAGAGTGCAAACCCTGTCTAATCCTTTTAACTTTTTTTTATTCTGTTAAGACAGAATTATAAGTGCATGTCAGCCTAACATTGTACATTGGTTAAATAAATAAATGACCACCAAGGCTACGTTTACAGCAATTTTTCCTATTATTGTAATTGTTCCTACTATTTAGAAAATGACTTATTTCTTATTTCTCTGGTTTGACCTCAGATGCCAAAAGGATCCACAGCTCTCAGACTTAGTTTCTGCTTTTGGTCAAAAACAAGGCAACATTTTATTTTTATACAAGGTGAGTATATCACAATAAAAGACTTTGATTGTTGAACAGCCTCTTTTTATACTGGAAAAATATCCATATATTAACAAGTTATGGAGAAGGATCAGGTGAAAACTCTCCAAAGGATTTTTTTTAGATTTATTCTTTGTGTACAAAACATCTTGGGGCCCTTTAAAGATTAAGAGACAGGTAATGATTGAAGTGTCCTATGATCCATAGAAAATGATAATTAACATATTGGTCTTTAAGGTGCCAAAACACTGAAGGAAGAAAAGTTTCAGCCCACAAGTGAGCGCACACACACAAAAGATTATCAGTGTTCTAGCAACTGAATATTTCCCAAAGTAAATTATATACCAGAAACAATGTTTGCATACCCTCTGATGGAGGGTGTATCCTTTTACATGTAAGAAAACAAAAACCAAGAACCTAAGTTTTACTATATATACATTCTAGAGCCACAACTTTATACTAGAAGTAATCTTCTTAAAGTGTTTTGAATTCCATTTTAGATTTCTGCCATATCCTGTCACAAGTCTCATAAGATTATACAGTTATACCCTGTACATTTCTGACGGCTCTCCAAAATATATATATTTGATGAAATTATCAAATTTGCTTGGCATCAATAGCTGAAAAAACAAACTAAAAACAAATTTAAGGTTAACAGTCAAGCACTCCATATGTGGATTTTATTATTGTTATGAATGTTATTTTGTTAAAACAGAAATTTAAATACAAAATTAGGTATGAATCTGGCAGGTACTGCATCTTGAAGGTATTAGAAAGTAAACAAAAATATAAATATATATTATCAGAAGTTGTACAAATTATACAAAGTTTTTATTATTCATATTAGAAAATCAAAGAAGTGGTTGGTCCCAAAGTTCACCACTGCATTTAACTGAAATATTTAATGCCATAAAACTGAGTTTCTATCTTAAAAGTTTTATAATGTGCTGGAATGCATTTCAAATTGAGACTTATTATAATACAATTTATTTTCAAGTGATTCTTGCTAAGATACATGAATAAGTTTCAAAAAACATGTTTCAACAGTATTATTTGACTTTTTAAAAGCATCACTGCATTAAGGAACAAGTATTAAATACTAATCTTGCCCAAGGTAACTATTTAAACAGGTTAACTGGCATACTGCAAGATTTGTATGTGTGGCTAAAGTTGTTACAATTTTATAAATGTTTGCAGCTGCTGTTACCTGCCAGCAATTACATTTATAACAATTGGACAGTTGATCACAATGTACAATATCCTTGAAAATATGTTCCTAATAATGTAGCACAATGTGAAGATTTTAACTCTTCTTTCACCCTGTATTTTACATTCCAATTCTTCATTTTGTTCAAGAGATTAACATTTCATCTTTAATTATTGGTTTCATTTGGAATAATATAATGGATTTTTTAAATACTGTGTATAATTCTGTGGCGGGAGATTAGACATTTTCATTTTATGACCTTTTGCCTGAAATGCCAAAGAGCATACTAAATTGTAGCATAATTCAAACTTCCTACAAATACAGTTCTTTTCTTTTCACTGTATTCTGATAACAGTTACACTGGAGAATCAGTTTGCCAAATGGTTTTTTTCTCCCAAAATGTTAAATTTTCTGGTAACATTTTATATAGAAAGAGAAAGTTCATTTTCCCACTCCTCCACATAACTCAAATGACAACGAAGAGCTTCCCAACCTGCAAGATTTATAAATAGAAGGCGATAAGGAAGAAAGATCAAACTGAGAGAAGTGGAAAAATTCCTCACCTACCAATCAACAGAATGACAACAACAAAAAGTGAAAAGTCGCCCAGAATATATGACCATGTAAGCATGGGCACTCTTGCAGAAAACCTAGTCTGCAATCCAAAGCCATGGGAAATTTAAATTAGTTAAAGCCAAGGTCCACAATAGGCAGAGAAATCTGTACAGATAAAAGAGACTCTGCTACGGCTCTAGGTATACTTAGTTTAGATCACTAGAGATTTCCGCCTGAACTTTATTAGTTTTATTAATTTTTTTTAAATAATCAAGAGATTCAAGTGTATCCACATTACACTGTAAAGAAGATTAACTTTTTTTCTTTTAATCAAATATCCATATGCATGTGCTGCTCCTAGCAAAGGGTAGATGATTCCCATTGCTTATTACAGCTCCGGGGTGCATAGTGTTATAATAATGCATGGTTAAAGAGCTCCTGGTGTTTAAATACTGTTAATATTGCTAAAACAAAGGCACAAATTAGGGCAAGTAAAATAAATCATTAACTTTAAGTTGATTCATTTTTTTTAAAGGGAAAGGTATTCATCAGGTCATAGATGCTACAATGCAGTGACAAAGTCATTTTATGACATTAACTCTTAATGTTGCTCTTAGGAAATTCCAAGTTAAATTATACAGCTGTTTGATTTATAAATTAACACTGACGAACCAAGCAATGTGACTGCAGAATTATTACCAACTGTTGGAACAAAATGCTTCCTTTTAAAAAGATTTTTTGGCATATTTGTTGCATTATGAAATTTGGCAACAAAATGAAAGATTTTGGAAGATTTAAGTATATGCTATGAAACATTGTCCTATCTACCACATGCAAATATTGTTTTTTAAAATATGGATCTATGTGATCCCATACAAAGGTAAATTGACATTCCCTTCATCAATGGATCTGAACACTAATTCTGCAGAGAGATTTTTTTTCTTCTCTAGATAAACATGTATGTCATTACCTCACCTCTAAGCTTCTAAAAATTTTGCTATTTTTAATAGAAAGAATAAAACCGGTATTTTAAGGAATAAGACTTTTTTTAAAAAAAAATCTTCTTGGGGAAAATAATATTCTGTAAACAATAGAATGGCAATAAAAAATACTGGCCTGCAAAGTGTAGATCTCTAACACAGCAAAAATCAAAAATTACTAAAATACTGCTAATAGAATATTTTTTCATAGTTTTCAATTCCATGATGAATTTTATTTTATGATTATTTTACCAGCTTATTTATAATTTCTCTAACTTGGCATTTTAACAATATTTTATGTAGTCGATTTTTTAAGCAAAGAACAGTTATTCTATTGCTCTTCAAAGCTACTGTTGTTTCATCTAGAAAAAAGATACAAAGATATAGAATTAACCCTAACAATATAGTATAAGTGCTGCTGTTTATACTGGACAAATCTTAGTCTTTACATAATATTTACAATTAGATCTTACTGTTGTAAAGATTTTCAGTTTTGTTTTAGAAATCTCTATAACTTTGCTATTAATCTGCTATTCTATGTGTTAATTCCAGGAATGGTTGTAATTTTATATATTTTATACTGGTCTACAAGCAAAAACATTGAAGATAATGCTCAACATCATTTATTACAAGAGCAGGAATAATTTCTCATAATGTGAAACATCTACAAATATTTATTAAGGAAATACAGGTTTATAATAGGTGTCTCCACATTTTTTCAAAAATTGTCATGTGGAAAACTGAAAAATGATCAAGAAAATTGAGAAGCTGTTTCTCAAGCATGATGAGGTAGTTTTGTTTACTGTTGTTGTTATTATAAAGTATTAGCTATTAATTTGAAGACTTTAAAATTTATAAGCACAAGGATTAGGCCTTCTAAGACTATCATTTCTCGACTAAAGGCTCCATAACAAATGATGAGGACAGAGGCCCTGGCATTAGATAAAATGAACAGTCTTATTTAAAACGCAGCATCAATGTAAAAGTTTAGAACATTGAGACAAAGTGTGAACGAAATATTGCGCTGGCTACTCTAAAAAGACATGAAAACTAATTTTAAATATCTAAACATTGTAGCATTTTAAAAGTAAAGTGCTGACCTATTTTACTACAAAGATCTGAAAGCTTTCAATCTGCTGAACATTTTCTCCAAAATGCATTGCAATTTGATCCTACTTGTGAAGCACAATGATGTTCAGGCTATATTCTTTTACAATATTGGATACAAGGGTTAATAATAGCAATATTAATATCCACATTTTAAAAATGAGCCATTATATTAAATGCAAATATTTCTCAGTGTTATTACATTAGGTTCTGGAAGAAGGTATTTTCCTAATAAGAAATGATAAAAAGGTAAACTTAAATCATACTATTAACTGTAAATACAAAAGATTTGCCTCCATTAGTATACAAGCTGTCATGCTAGAACATTTAAAATTGTTTTTAGTTAAAAAGAACAGCACTGTGACTAATACTGCAACAACATATGGGGGGAAATCAAAAGATCACAGTGACACATGCACACAATGTTAAGTGTGATTATCCACTCTATTTTTTTATTTAAAAAATATGTAACTTCTATCAAGTCACATATGCGAGATGGGCAGCTGTATAAATTTACCAAATAAATAAATAACCATATTTGTAAAACAGTAACAGCAGCATTTGGGCAACAGAATTAACCACCACACGCCATTATGGAAACACATTGTGGGGATTATGTCTCCCTTTCTCCTCAACTGCAAAGAATTTTGAACTTGTTCTATTTATATTTATCCACAATAGATTATTTTATCTAAGAAACAATTGTTGGTTTTAGAAATAATGAACGTTCTTTTACTTCTCCAGCCATACAGTCAAATGAAGGAACAGCCACAACAGCCCTTATCTGTGAATGGCGTCTAACTTTTTCCATAGTAGCAGCCGTTTCTGGAATCATGATTCAACGTTTTTTAGTGGCAAGGATTCTTACTAAGGAAGTTAACAATGAACATCTTGAGTCAGTCTTCAGGTTGTACTGATACTGTAATACTTAAGTGTCAGAAGCCCAAGATAAGACTTCTGTTGGCAGACTGTCTAATCCAATGTTCAAAAGTCTCCCTGGCCACATGGACAAAATAGTCTCAGGGATTACAATCAAGATATATGGAACATATTTTTTTTTTAATTACATTTATATGCCGCCCTTCTCCGAAGACTCAGGGCGGCTTACAATTTTTTGGGATACAACCCAATGCGCTCAGCAATAGCCTTCATTCTATTGTATATGCCTGCTTATTACTAAGCGACATTTTTACAAAGTCAGCTTATTGCCCCCAACAATCTTGGGTCCTCAATTTACCTACCCCAAGAGGATGGAAGGCTGGGTCAACCTTGAGCCTGGTGGGATTCGAGCCTGCAGTAATTGCAGGCAGCTGGAACTTAAGTGCTAGGCGTTTAACAGCCTGCACCACCAAGGCTTAAGCAATGGCTCCATAATCGTAAATAAGTCATTACAAACTTGACTGTAATACTACTTGCAACCTCCAAAAAAGCAGAGGCTCTAATTCCCTGCCTCTTAGCATTTTAGCTAAGATCAAATATAGAGGCCCCAATTCAATAGTCCAAACACCCAGAGACCAATCGATTCAAAATATTTTCTGAATGCAGACAAGAATTACTTTAGTCAGTAATTCATCTGATATTTAAGTCTCTGCCTAAAATGTCTCTGCCTAAAATGAAAAATAGTAAAGCTAATGATGCTGATGGGTGACTGTAACAAAGATTAATTTGATCTGATCTAATCTGATCCGGATAAAGTGCAAACTAGAATAAAATTCTAGTCACAGCAGATATAGTTGCAAGTAACTGAGGATGCCAATTAGAACAGAGATGATGAAAAATTCATTGGAAGCACAATTATAAACATATAAACAAACCATCTTTGGGCTGCTCCTTCCAGGACAACAACAAGAACAACAACAGGGACTTTTTCTTTCACGAATACATTAATACAGTGCTGGCCAGTAAAATTGTTTTTGAATGTACCAAACTCCTCTGTATAAATTGAATGGACTGGTACAGTACTGAAGCCATGAAGGGCACTCTATCACCAACTTGAAACATAACAATAATTTGTATTACTAGCCATATGCCATATTAGCATTAATATATTAATAAAATATCAATAACCTTATCAAATCAGTATGGAGATAATGTCTTATATTTTCAACCAAAGTACATGATTTGGCTGCTTATGAAATTGAGACAAAAAACCTATTCTCTACATCTTTTATCTATCATGATTTTTAAACTCTTCTACTAGGATAGAGCTGAAGACTTCAGTGAGTTCCTCACGAGGGGCATTAGGGAAGGGGTAGCTTCTCTTACTTTTAACAAAGGAAGAATATAATCTTAGTGAACAAACTTTTAGATGTTTTAACTTTAAACAGCTACATTCGATTTAAGGCCTTCCCTTCTCGAGGCCCTGGAGACGACAGCTATCTCTCACCTCAAATTATAGGAAAAATAGATTTAGTTCCTATTTAAATCTGCATAATGAAATGAAAACACCTCGATCCTGATAACCACATGGGATGGTGTCTGTGACACTGCCTGGTTTTTTTTTTAATCTAGAAAAATAATAAAAACTGACAGGGTCTTCTTCAAAGACAATCTCCTGGCCATCTCTAATGGTCGTAGAAATTTTGGTTCTCTTCCAAATTGGACCAAAACCCTTTGAGACCACAAAGACTTTTCAGGCATCTTTTGTTTTTGACCCCAACCCACAGCTACCACTCACTCAGAACAATTTATTTGCCAAGCATCCACAGTGTTCCCTCAACTTAAATAAACTGTTGAACACACAATTTGATTGAGGCCTGCTGTTGTTGTTCCTTGTCCCTCTGGCTGACCCTATGCTGTCCAATCATCACAAAAGAGACTCAATCTCCATAATACTACAACTCACCAAATCTATTGTAACTGGAGTGATGAACTGTGGTCTAATGCTTTGGGGGAATAAAAGAACAGCATGGGTATAAAAACTAAAAACTAATTGCTATAAAGAGAGTTGAAAGGAACAGGGAATATTAAGAACAAAGGGTTCTGCAACTACTTACAAGTACTTCACTTTTTGTTGGAATAAATAATGGATATAAAATTTGTAAGGCATTTCTGAATAACAGGTTCCCAAGCATGCTAAAGAACAGTCAAAACTACATTTGGCAAAGTTTATTTCAAAACCGCAAGAGAAAATAACAAACAACAAATAAACAAACATGGGGCTTCCTGGGTGCAGCAAGCAGCCCCAGAACTATGTAATTCTAGGGTTGCTTCCTGCCCAGCAAGGCACAGGGCAGGACAGTCAAAAGGACAGAAATGGGGCAGGGTGGCAATTGGAGGAAGGAGGCGGCAGTCTGTTACTTTACTGTGGCTTGGGGCTGAGAGGGATCAAACCCAGAATGGCTTGGCTTGGAGCAAGTACTCACTCAATGACTTACAATTCTCAATTAGTAAGCAACGAGGAATGCCTGAACTGCGGTCACTAAGCAATGAAGTCAAATGACTTCCTGCTTTACAACTACATCATTTAGATTTGATGGGTTAATGGTGATGGCTTCTAACTCTCAGGTATCTGTTATTTAAATTACTGCATAATGTTAGTAACATGTGCTATTTATATAGTATGTGTTCTGCATGTTATTTAATTTGTTCATTCTTAGAAACTGAAAGGGAAAAAATATAACAGAAAATCTTTCATGACAGAGTATTTTTTCTTATGTTTAGCGCTGAACTTTTACTTAAGATAGCTCTAATCCAGAGATTTGTTTCAAATGCTTTGAGATCCAAATCACAAAGATATACTGAACACACCCATGAAAGATATTATTATTGTTACTTAACGCATACTGATATTGGAGCAGTCAGCTTTTTCTAACTGTGTTCTCATTGGCAATACAGCAGTTACATGCCCAGGTAATAACATTTTCAGTGAATAAATATTTTCTTTAATTTAATAGTTTATTTGACAAAAGTTCTCTCAACACCATGGAGTAGTTTTTTTTTTATTTTTTTAAAAAGGAAATAGATATCTAACCTGAGACCAACCATTTTTGTTACCCACTGATTTTATTTGAAAGCCAAATAAACAGAAAATGGTGTGTTTAAAAACAAAGCTGAATCACTTAGGTCCACTGGCACTGTAGAAAATAAAGACAATGGAAATATATGGTTGGAAACATGGCCACCTACCAAGAAAAATGACCAGGATAAGCTGGGGTAGTTGACAGTCTTCTGGACAGCAAATGTGGATGAAAGGCACAAAACGCTTCTTTATCTCCGGAAAAAGGATGTTTCTATCTGACCCTTTCACCATAGCTGCCATTTCATGAAAAATCAAACCACTCCCCAATCACTGCCATTCGATGACACTGCCCACAAGATCTTTCAGGCATGCCCACTGTTGCAAAAAAGTTATCTCAGTTGGTAGTATGTTTCTTCATGGATTACTAAGCTCTTTGGGCAGAATCTTAAATTATGCCTGGGCCATCCTGTTGTTCACAGAAGCAATTCCTACTGACTGCATAAGAGAATGGTGACTGAATCTTCCTTCCCACTGCTATTAGTAGTCAACTTCAAAGTGTGCTTCAGGGACTTTTCCCACTGCCTTTTGAAGAAGAATGAGGATGCACAACAAACTGCATGAAGAAAAGCAGGACAAATCCTTTTGCAAAAGCAAAATGAGATTTGTACAAAAGTGAGCTGCTGGAATCAAGGGTGGTTTGTCACCCATGTAGTGCAGCCACTGCTAATTCAGAATAAATATAACCCTTCTTGCCATACCTCAAGAACTCCTTGTATTTTATTTCCAGAGGATCCACCCAGGAGTCCCATTTTCAGGGAGTAGAAGGACTGCAGAAGTAAAGGATGGCAGAAAAATTCTGCTCCCAGAACAGAATTTAAGATAAACCAACAATTATACTGTACAACCCATTTGCTAAATTAATATCATAGATCAAACTTCTTCTTTGTGAATTACATATTGCTAGGCCTTTTAAAAAACTAGACTAGATGTTGCAATTTGAGAAGCTAAATTATGGAAGCTAGCACACGCTGATATAATACAGTCTAAAAAAATCTGTACAGTATGCCGAAACTAAATCTCAGGCTGAAATGTTTATTCTTAATGACGACTACAAATACTGTGCAAAATGCAATTGGTATACAAACAGAGCTTATATTGTAAGGCAATGTAATATGGAAAATAAAACATTTATATTTATTGTATTCAGTTTATATGATCAACATACACTCTGTGTGTGTGTGTGTGTGTGTGTGTGTGTGTGTGTTTGTTGGGGGGTGAAATGTCAGCTGGTGGAGACTAGGAAGTATGCCTTTTCTGCTACCCTCTACAGCAGGGGTCCCCAAACTTGGCAACTTTAAGACTTGTAGACCTCAACTCCCAGAATTCCCCAGCCAGCCAAGTTTGGAGACCTCTGCTCTACAGCATTTGCCCTTCGGAAGTAAGTATAATGTTAGCCCTATTGGCCTTTTATAAGGCCTTGAAGACCTGATTATGTGCCCAGGCCTGGGACTCCATTTTGTTAATAGCAATAGCAGTAATAATGACCCTGTTTTCCGATGTTAACACCTGTGAATTATAATTTCCTATATATAATTTTATGATTTACTCTGCTGTTATATATTTGTTTTTAAAATCTGTGTTTTAATTGGTTTTAATTGATTTTATGATTGTTCACTGCCCAGAGTCACTTATTTGAGATGGGCAGCTGTATAAATCAAATAAATAAATAAAAATGTAGAAAACACAAATATTAAGATCCGTATGCAAAAATTAAATGAATACTTGTTTTTAGGTGTTTCCTACCTACCTCATATCTTCTGTGTTTTCTTGCCAATAGCATAGAAACCTAATTTTAAGTTTTTACTTGTAAAACAGTAACATATTCAGACAGCAAATCTTACAAAACACTCATCAGGCAACAGTCATTAAATACACTTCCCTTCCCTGTGAAAATACCATATTTTGAATTAAGATGAAGATGAGAACATGACTAAAATTTCTGGTGCCTTTTTATTCACATGTTGGTGGAAGACGGACAGAATGCAGATAATCCTCAACTTATGACCACAATTCAGAATCTGAAAATTGAGCATACTGCATGGCTGGCTATGGTGTGGGAAGTTGGGTAGCATTTCACAGTGGCGGCAGCAGCCCTAGGACTCAAGCTGAGATCTGAGGGTGGTGGCTGAGACAGCTGAAGGCCCAGGTTGTCTACGTTGGTCATAAGTCTCTTCATTCAGCACCATAATTTCAGCTGCTGAATGAATGGTCGTAAATCAAGGGCTATCTCTAAAGGAAAAACCAAGACTATCCCAAATTTGTTTTCATATCACTGTCTCCAAATACTATTCTCACTTAATTGGAAATTTTAATGGCTTAAATGATAATTTTATAGTTCAGAATTTTATCAGTCCAAAAGTATACTATGCCTTTCCTTTGTTTTCCTCATTTATTGCATCAGTATAATATTTGTCATCTTTTTATTGTAGATGAACATTAGGTTCATTGCAGCGTGCTCTTCTTTCTTCACTAAGGTTACAAACTGTGGATATACACCAGGAAGACTGTATTTCCTTATAAATAGGTGTAGGGCTGTGGTGTGAATGTTTTTCTGCTATTCAAACAACACAACATGCTTCACAAAGATACCAATATATTTTATAGTGGTCATTATACTTATTGTTTTATTTTCCAACACCCTAAACCCGCCTGACCCTTTATATTTACTCTTTATATTTCAATACCTAATCTTCCTTGTAGCTGCTTGATACCACCCCACACAAAAACATACTAACCTCCACTGGCTGAAGTTCTACAGCCTTCAAGATTTAGAAGGATATCATCATCTTTGTCATCTGCGGCACTTCCCAGCAGCATCCAGCTCTCCACATTATCACTTTCGGAGGATATACTTGACACATCAATTGCATCATCGCTGCTGGAGCTGTCCTCAGTTACTAAAACTCTGTGAATCATGTGAACATCATCCTGGTTATTTAAGAATGCCTTTTCAACAGCCTTTCTTGCTTTACTTGAATTTACTGTAATCTGATCCTCAGGTTTCAGGATAAGCCGGGAAGGGTGTTCAATAGATTTTTTGGCACGAGAGTAAGCAGTCTTATTTAATTTACGTAATGTTGGAGACGCTGATGCTGTTAGTTTCTGGAGTTTACTTTCATAAATGCTATCTTCCTCAGGGCTATCAGACAATATTATGATATCTGAGCTGTCCGAAATGTTAACATCACTATCTGAAATGACAATTAAGTTATTTCTCTGATCTTGTTCATTCTCCGATTTTTCTTTTTCCAAGGACTTAAATACTTCTTGTCCTTTGACATCCTTATTGTTATTTTCAACGATATCCCCAAGGTCTTGTGCATAATGGACTTGACTGTAAAGATGAAATTCTACTTCACTATCAATGCTTGTTTCACTGGAAGACCCTTCAGAATAAGGATCATCTTCAAATGCTTCTGCATCATCATATCCACTGAACATCATGGTAAGTATTTTATCTAGGGGGGAAAAAAAGAAAAGAAAAAATGAATGAAGTCCAGCAAACCAATGTAGACATTTTATTAACATAGAGAACAAGCTTTACAGTGAACAAAATGTCAGTCCATCTATTCTATGGTGCATTTCTATGCATGTTTCGGATGGCTCCCTCGGTCAAGAAACGGAGATCAGCACTGGCCCCTAAGTTGGACACGACTGGACAGGAAATCTTTATCTTTTTATTCAAAATCAAACCCCAGTGTGTTCAGTCAATTTTATGCTTTTGAAAGAAAACTTTTAACTCAAGGCAAAAGTCTCTATAAGATATTAAGTGCATAGTGCACTAAATAAAAATACTAATACTATATACTTGTGAGAAGTGTATTCCAAGACTTATGCAAAGTCACTTGTGTTTTTCAGCGGAGGGCCAAAAACCTACTTGCCAACCAAGAATTCTGCCAGCTCTCTACTGTGCTGCGTGCAGCATGAAGAAATGAGACAATCTGAGGATTCTTTATCAATTTACCCAAAAGACCTGCCTGTCAAGAATTTTTTGACAGATACAAAAGAAATGTGGTTTGGAAAATAGAAGAGGTGACTGACTTATGGTACCCAGTGCCTGCAGTTGTGCAGATACTCCAGGTTGAATAAATTCTGCTTCCCTAGTGAAGCCCATCACACACCAGATCCCTTCCATTATTTCCTCTGCGACAGGCAATGAGGGGAAATGTTCTACCATGCAGGTGTCCCTACCCAAACAGAGTTCACTAATTTGAATAATTTAATGAGTCAATAGTTTTTATAAAATTAACCAGTTTAAATATAAATACTAAAGTTATACGAATACTTCTGTTTATAGATCCATTAATTTTAATGGATCAAAAAAGAGAGAAAACACTCAAATAAACGATTTCCCTTGAAGTCTTAAAGAAATCCAGGCCCCGTGTTCTCTTGAGAGGAGGGAAAGACAGTAACAGTTCTGGCACATAATTGGAATCCATTCAGATGGTAACTAACATAGCCCAGACAAGGAACAATAGAAGAAATACATGCTAAACAAATGAGAAAAAAATTCCGACTCTTTTCATCAAGCTCTCTGGAGACCACTAAGCTCTGACCTCATTGAGCATTTCAGCAATTTATAAATGTTAAATATTTACACACCACTTTTCCAACTGGTTAAAGTGGCTTACACCAACAAACACAATAAACAGTATCAAAAATGTATAACCTTCCAATTAATCCACCACATCGACCAAAACCTAGCCTTTAAAAATATTTTTACATTATTGTACACATTTATTAAAAAAAAAAAAACCAACAACAACAAATAGCAGCCAATTTATTTCTCAAAAGATTCCCGAGTTTTGGAACAGTCATTGTGAAAACTCTGTATTAGGTCATCTAATCTTGCCAACAAGTAAGCAAAAAAATCTCCCTATTTGTTTTATTTTTATACTGTCAAATTCAAAATGACACCCAGCAGTTTAATTCACAAAACTATAAAACAAGTAAAATCTAAAATGTACTATAATACAATATAAATAATACAATATATAACAAAATAATACGACCTCACACACCTGAAGTAAGACTAAAAAATGCTAATGTTGGGCCAAATTGGGTAGGTTAGGTAATTGGGAGTTGGGGGTGATTTTATCCCCCCAGATTTTGTTCTATTGTACTTTATTAATTTATTTGATTCTTTTTTTTAGTTTTTATTGTTTTTTATTATATTTATTTATTATTTATTTTATTATTTGGACTTGTATACCGCCCCATCTCCAAAGACTCGGGGCGGCTCACAACTAAAAACAGCAACAATAAATAATTAAAAAGAGATTAAACTAATTCACAAGCCCAAAAATTACAAAACAAGAATTTACAATAATTAAAATAATTTAAAAACCCATCCCCCCCAGGGTGGGGTCACAGCCCGGATTGGTCGAACAACCAGGTCTTCAAATCATGGCGGAAGGTGCGGAGGTCAGGGGCCAGGCGGAGCCCCAGGGGCAGTTGGTTCCAGAGGTCAGGGGCTGCGACAGAATAGGCTCGTCACCGGGGGACCGCCAGCCGGCATTGACTTGCCGACGGGACCCCGAGGAGTCCTTGCCTATGTGCTCGCACAGGGCAGTTGGCACTCGATATCGGCAGGAGTCGCTCCCTTAGATATTGAGGACCCATGTTGTAAAGGACTTTGTATGTTAAAACCAAAACCTTGAATCTCACCCGGAGTGCAACTGGCAACCAATGCAGGCCGCGCAGGAGGGGGGTAATATGGGAGAATCGGGAAACTCCCATCACCACCCGCGCCGCCGCATTCTGCACCAGCTGCAGTCTCCGGATGGTATGCAAGGGCAGTCCTAAATAGAGAGCATTGCAGTAGTCGAGTCTAGAGGTAACAAGGGCATGAGTGACTGTGCGCAGGGCATCTCGGTCCAGGAATGGGCGAAGCTGATGAACAAGGCGGAGCTGGGCAAAGGCCCCCCTGGCAACGGCCCCCACCTGCTCCTCCAACCGCAGCCATACATCCAGGAGGACCCCCGATTCCATGCCCTATCCACAGGGGGCAACACCTCTCCCCCTATGGTCAAAAATAGATGTTCCTGACTGGGCTGAGATGCTGGTATGCACAACCACTCAGTCTTGGCCAGGTTGAGTCGAAGCATGTTCCCACTCATCCAAATCCGTACTGCATCCAAACACCGGGTCATCAGGGAGAGGGCATCACTGATCTGGTTCGGGGTGGAGATGTACAGCTGGGTGTCATCCGCGTACTGATGGAATCTCACCCCGAAACCACGGATGATCTCACCTAGCGGCTTCATGTAGATGTTAAATAAAAGAGGGGAGAGGACCGACCCCTGAGGGATCCCACAAGAGAGCACCCTCGGGGTCGATCTCTGCCCCCCTGCCAACACCAATTGCGACCGCCCCGAGAACCATATTTCAAATATGTAAAACCATATTTTAAATATGGTTTTACATTCTGCAAGCTGCCTCGAGTCGCTATGGGTGAATAGGCAGCAATATAAATTCAATAAATAAATAAATAAATAAAATAAACAAGACACTTCTATGCAGAGAAAACAGTCTTGTTAATAACCCAATAGCAAGTTATACAGGCTTTGTGGGCCAAAACCAGCACTTTGAACCTGAAATCTATCAATAATTAATGCAGCAACCATAAAACAGGTATTATACGATTATTGTGATTTTGACTTGTTAATATACAAGCTACTATATTTTGTACCAGTTCTAAGTAGTCTTTAGAGGTAGCTCCATCTGGAGCACATTTCAGTAATTCAAATAACAACAATAGCACTTAGACTTAAATACCGCTCCATAGTGCTTTATAGCACTCTCTGGGTGGTTTACAAATGTCAGCATAGTGCCTCAACAATCTGGATCCTTGGTGTTCAAATCACAGAAGGATGGAAAGCTGAGTCAACCTTGAACCCATCAAGATCAAATTCATGGCTGTGGACAGAGTTGGCCTGCAATACTGCATTCTAACCACTGTATTACCACAGCTCCTAATAAATATATGCACGAATCACTATGACAAAATCTTCCCAGTCCAAGTAAGGCCACAATTGGCACGCAGCCAAATTTGGGAACAGGTCCCCCAGCTACAACTTCTATTTTGAAGTAGCTGTAAGTCAAGGAAGAACACCAAGTTCAAGATAAGCTCTTTCAAGTAAGGTCTACTCCTTCTGCATAAGCAGTAACTTGTCTTGCATGGGTTCAGATGGGTTCAGCCTACATCAGTAGTGGCTAACCTTTTTGGGCTCCTGTGCCAAAAATTGTGTGCGCACTCATGTGCCAGCACCTAGAAGGCAATGCACACACACACACATGCACCCTGCGCATGCGCGCGCAATCCACCCCCACCACCGCCCCCTTACTTGCACGGCGCCTCCCAACTGAGCCTCCCAACTGAGCCTCCCAGAGGCTTGAGGAAAGCTTCTGCAGTAGGCTGCCTTTCATACTATAAATACAGGAAGTGATGAAACAGGCCTATGCAGGCTTTCATTTTTTTAACAACAAACATAAATAAAACCATCTTTCCAGTGTGTCAGTTGATGCATATCTTTTCACAATATCAGCAGTCAGATTTAAATCATCAACTATTACATGACCTTATATGTAATATCATTTATTTCATTATGATCAGTTGTAACATATCATTATCTTATCTTATCATTACTATTATATTATATTTATTATATTTTATTTCCCTATTTTCTTATCTAGCCATTGATAAAATAAATCCCAGATTTTATAATATTCTTTATCTTCTTACTCTCTAATCGCTAATGTCAATTTACTGATTTCTGCACATTCCATTATTTTCGTAATCATCTCTTCTATTGGAATTTTTTCACTTTTCCAATTTTTGGCCAATACAATTAACCAGCTGCTGTTAATACATTAATAATCAGATATCTCAATTCTTTACTATATCCTTCAGGTAAAATACCCAATAAAAATATCTCTGGTTTCAAGTCTATATGCTGTTTTGTCATTTTTTTCCAGCCATGTATGAATTTTAGTCCATATCTCTTGGCTTCCACACATGTCTACCACATCAGATCTAGGTATCTGATGACACTTCCAACATTTCTCCGATTTGTTCTTGAACATCCTTGCTATTCTTGCTGGGGGTAGATGCCACCTGTAAAACATCTTATACAAATCGTCTTTATATGCTGTTGACATTGTTACTTTATAGTTTCGAGACCATAATTTCTGCCATCTTTCTAAATCTATCCCATATCCAAAAAATTTCCCCCAGGCAATCATTGTTTCTTTTACTTGTTCTTCTTCTAATTTTACTCCAAGTAAATATCCATATAATTTTTTTAATCACCTTCTCATCAGTACCTGTCAAAATTCCATCTAATTCAGTAAGTTCATTATAAAATCCTTCTGTCCTACGATCTTTATCATATCTAGAATATATTTGCACATATGAATACCAGTTCATCTCTATTTCTTGTTCCTCTAGTTCTTGCTTAGAGTTCACCATCTTCATTTAATATTTCACCATATCTTACTGTTTGTTCCAGTTTATAAACAATTGGATACGCAAATGTCTCCATGGTTGACAACCAGACTAGTATTTTCATGTAATGTTGTTTCCTTACTTTCTCCCATACTAATAATAGAGCATCACAAATATGTCGAAAATCAAGCATGAGGCACGCACATGCGCAGTGAGGTAAGTTTGCCTGCGGCTCGCGTGCCAGCACAAATGGCTCTGCTTGCCACCTGTGGCACACGTGCTATAGATTCGCCATCACAGGCCTATATCATCTCATCCAAATCCAAACAGCCTCCAAACACCACTTTGAGATTTCCAAAGCATCTCCAATTCACAGGGTTCAAACTATATGAATGCGGTTATTATATTTTTATCCTGCCCGGTTTACATATTTTGGCCAACTAAAAGCAGTCAACATAGTTAATTTTCCTACCTCCTACTTCCCCCAAAATAACAGCCATATAACGTGGGCTGGACTGAAAGAGACTGGCTGGCCCGAAGTCAACTAGCTGGCTTTCATACCTAAGGGAGGCCAAGAACACACAACTTCTGCTTTCTAGGCTAGCACTTTATAGTACCAATACACAAACTGGCAATACCAAAATGTATTGTCACTGGACCAACAGTATCTCACCCTGAACCAATGGATGACCTATATTAACTGCTAATAAATGTTTGTAATGTAGGACCAATGTAAGTCCTCTCTCATGAAGAGAAACAGTTCAGGTAATATGAGAATCCCATACAAAAAAAAGCTTGGGGTGTACAATACAACCTGAGGTCTTCCAGATTATCAGAACTATCAATATCACATTCTGGCTGAAAATGATGGAATTTACATTTCAGTAATATTCACAAGACTGCAAGTTACCCAAATTTAAAGCCAATATTCTATATGGGATTTAAAAACCAAATGACAGCCAGTGAAGCATAAATGATGATGAATACTTGCACTTTCAGATACCTCTCAGCACATCCATAGGATTCTTGATCAGCTGAGATTTCATATAGCTTTCAATTACAAACTTGACTCAGGCTTTCAAGTTACAAGAGGATGACAACAAAAGGATCAATTGACGTTTTCATCCCTGGAAACAACTGAAATTATAATCTATTCTCTGCCATTCACATAACTGTAATTTTTAAATGTGCTTTTAGGACTTTATCAATCACTTGTGAGAGTTTTTACCTCTGGAATTCTTTAAGTATTGGGAAAACCCAATCCAAAAGCTACAGTTTTATAAAAATATTAATCAGAGGTCAAATGCAGTCCTGGAAGAATCTTATGTAATTCTTTACGAAGTAGAGAAAGTTTACCTAGGACTAATGGGGAATTTAATATTTTTCCTTAAAGATCACACTCAGCAGCAATTGACAGGTTTTCACTGCCTAAAATAAATTTGGGTCTAGTTGACAAGCCTAATTTCTGCACACTCAAATATTCTGAAACAGTATATCAAGCCTATTGATGTAACTGTAAAAGATGATTCCAATGTCTTCAGTTTAGAGTCTGATAGCTATATCCAAATTTGATCAAATTTCAAATCAGAAAAGATCCAACAAAGGTACTGAAGTAAGCATCTTTTTAAATTCTTCTAGATTTAACTCTAAAATATAATACATCATACTGTAGTGAATTGTTCCAACGTTCTGTTAGGGATAAAAATAATTGTTATCATTATATTTTAAATCCCAATGGAATGGCTGGTTAGGTTCAAGTGTAGATAGTCAGGTACTGACACAAAATCCCCTCTATGTACACTAACTCCTCACATCTATAACGTAATGAAGTCCATGACATAAGACAAGATCCCTTTCTAGAGAAGCAGCAGAATTCCACCCAATTCTACTTAGTATCTTCATTATTGCACTGACACTTAAATACCATTAATGCCGCAGAACAAAAGGACTCATACATTTCACGGAGGGAACAGCTTCCATACAACCTGATCCCCCCCCCTTCTTTGCCAAGTTCTTCTGAATAGGTCATGATTACCTTAGTTGTCCAAGCCAGTTCATGAGCTGGCATAGTTCAAAAGAAAATTACCAGGTTTGGCATTAGTAGACAATTCTCGAAAGCTGTGTATTTGTGTAAAGCATGACCTCCCCAAGTAAACACCATCTCAAGCTTATATTTTAAAAAAGCCAAGGCTCACAGTCAGAAGATAAAGAGCTACTATGCCTGCAGCTTGCAAACCCTCGGCCTACAATAGTCCACCTTGCCAATCCTTGTTCTTCTGGCAAGCAACATTATCTGACAAACGTTGTAACACATCAATCATATCTTAGCAAATAGAGACAAATCTTCGTATTATAACACACACACCCAAAACTTGTCTCATATAATATATAATCTACCTAATGGTTTAGGAAACCTAACAAGACCTAGCACAATGACAAGTAGATGGCTTGTTGTCCAAAAGTTCACACACTTAAATTTTCCACACATTGTACTAATTCATATGAGCCTTAGGCTATCCAGGTATTTCTAACAAGAATTCCTTTTATACAAAACTAATGATGAAAGCATGGTTTATTAACTCAAAGTTCTCAAACCAAGTCATATTCCCCAATGATGCAGCATGGCATCATTTGTGAATCAATGCTACACCAAGCAAAGATTAAACTATCCCTCATTAAAGATTTTCAGGAACATTTTTAAGAATAAAGAAATCAGAGTTATTACAGTATACACACCAAGCACTTTGTTTCTTTTGCTCATCTTAAATCAGTATCTATACAGTACATGAGAAACCATTTAGTGATTAAAATATCAGGCTAGAAACTTGGAGACTGTGAATTCTAATCACACCTTAGGCACATAGACAGCTGGGTGATTTTGATCCAGTCACTCTCTCAGCCTTAGGAAGGACTTCTGAAAATGTTGTCAAGAAAACTGCAGGGACTGGTGGATCCAATCATCAGAAGTCAACAAGTGATTTGAAACCACATACATATACAATACATACACGCAATAAAATAAAAAAACAGTACATTTGAAGTTGTTTTATATAACATAGGCTGTCAGCGGATGTCTACCTTATAGATAGCATCTCTTCAAAGTTTTAAACACAAACAGAAACTGTAAAGTAAGCCTGAAAATATTTCTGTTTAAAACTTTGAAGAGTTTTAAACAGAAATCTTTTCAGGCTTACTTTACAGTTATCAAGGTTTGAATCCACAATCTTTTGCAAACCTATTTAGCATTAAGTGTTATTAAAAGTATTACAGTTATCTGACAAAAATAGAATGCAATTCTACTTTCCTAAAGAAAAATTTAAAAATCTGAAAATGGGGTAAGAAATTTAGTATAGCCTTATAGCCAAGAAATCTAGTATAGCCTTATAACCAATGTTTTCAGTTTTCAGTTCCAATTCCCATAATTCCTGCTTGTTATGCTGATTGGGGCTTATGAGAGATGTAATCCAAAACATCTGGAAAGTACCCCAGCTTTAAGTAGAAAAAAGGGCATGGGAAAAACCAAACAAATAAGTCACCATCTTTAACCAACCAATTTTGTCCTTGTGGAATATTCTTACTTCAATAATGTAAAAGACTATAAGGTGCTATCATGACTACTTATTAATAGCCTATTTCATAGATGAGCAAATCTATATTTAGTGAAAGCTGCAAGCTCACAGTAACTTACTGGTTAGGATGGAATTTTAATAAACATTTCCTCAAAATAAAAATGCAACACAGTTATGCGAACTTTTGAAATAAGCAGATATTAAATGTTTTAGATTATCTGATACCAGGGAAATAAAAAAAATCCCACATTACCCGTTCTTTATTTGCTAAGAAAAATGAAATAGGTAAACCATAGAAAAAAGAAAGCTCTCCTAACAGGACAGCAACATTATTCAGGTTCAGACTTTATCTTCATTTCTCCAACAGTGAATTAAAGGTAAGCTTATGCCAATTTAACTTTTGTGATTTGGTTGTATTTTGGTATTCCTTGAATTTATGGGCTACACATATTTTTATTTCACTCATATTTCATCCATCAATTTAAAATAGTACCCATATTTCTTTAATTTTTATTTTTGTCTGACAGTTGGTGAATGGTCAAGATCAGCCAATAAGCTTCCTCACTTGAGGTCTCTTTGATATTAACTTTGGTAGCACTGCCTAGAATTATTTTGTTATTGGTTTCTTCCAGAAATTGGTTTCTTCTGTGCTATCAGAGGGAGGGAGGAGAAGTCTCCCTATTTCTTAGAAACGGAAAAATAGGTTTACATGTTTTTTCTATTTAACCCTTTAACTCCTCCAGCACTACTACTGCGTATTTCCTCCCTAATATACGAATACACAGCTATATACAAATTTTAAAACCAGCAAAGCTAAGAAGCCTTCAAACCTCATCAGGCGTTGTTTCTCTCCCCCATGAGATATTCCTAGGCTGCAGCAACAAGGAGAAAAGCTACTCTCCTGATTCAGTTACAACAGGTCATTTATAAAGCATCGTAACATTTACGAATCAGCGCTTTACTCTTTCGTCCTCTCTCCAATGTCTTCTTGTGTCCAGTCTCATGAAATTGTAACCCTAAAGGCACACACACATACACTTTTGTTTACATTGACCAGGAAACCACCTTAAGACTCCTTTCTGGCTAAACCCCTGAGATAAATAAATGGAATAATCAATATACACAAATGCCTCGTGATATGCAATTTAGCCAATTCTGCAAAACCGGGGGAGGGGGTGGAATTAGGGACAATCTTTCTCCGATCCTTCCCTAAGAAACATCCTGTACACCCCGGAAATAACCCCCCCAAGCACAAAACTTGGCTCTGACTTTAGTCTTTCCTTTCTGCTTTATGTCCTCCTGCCTTGGCAACTGACCAAAGGATGAGCTTTAGGTGCGTAGACGCTCTAAAATGGGGAAGGGGAGGGCGAGGGGGGAAAATAGGAACAAAAGCCAAGTCCTCAGGCTTCAGGCGGGGGGGGGGCGGGGGGGAAAAGAGAGACGAATCGACGAATTCATGGCCTCCTTCGCCCACGTTACTCACTAGCGCTGCCTGCTGCAAACCAGGAAACCCCTCGAGACCGGAACAGCCGCCACCAAAGACCCCTCCTCCCGCCCTCTCACGTCGAACTGCGCTTCCGCCCGCTGAGCAAAGGAAAAGGAGGCCGGCTCGGCGCATTAGGTAACTCAGCTATTGCGCCTGCGCTTCTTGGAGGCGGCGGCGGGGGGGTGGGGTATCACGGCGGTCAGGACGCAAGCGAAAGCACGCGCCGCTGCCACTTCGGTGAGGTCACACGGCTGGCCTTAGCACGTGCGCTTGGTGTTGTGTTCGAGCATCCAGCATTCCTAAGCATCGCGAAAGGAATTGGGGGGAGGGGGCCGTCTGGGTCTATATCGGTATAGAATGGAGGGCGACCTAAATGGTGACTGGGTCTTTTTCATTGATCTTTGTGGATTCAGAACTCATAATTTGGGGCGTTTGCTAGAACAAATCCAGCCTATGAATTCCAATTCAGCCTTCTTGAAGAGGCTGGATCAAGTTAATGGGTCTTGGTGCTCTGCTCTCTTGGGAGCACCATTAAGGACTCTGGAGGTATTCAAGCAGTTTGCCAAGTGTTGCCCAGATGCTCTGGACCAGGGGTCTCCAACCTTGGCAACTTTAAGACTTGTGGACTTCAACTCCTTCTGCGAGTTGAAGTCCACAAGTCTTAAAAGTTGCCAAGATTTGAAATCCCTGCTCTGGACTACAACTGCCATCGTGGTAACTAGGAGTTCTGGGGTTTGTAGTCCAACAGCTTAGAGAAAAGGGCATTTCCTTCCCCCCACCCCACCCCCCACCCTTTTTTTAAGAAGATGGATACAGATTTGTCCAAAAGGCCTTGAATTTGTGGGGAAAATTCCTTCCAGTACTGGTGGTTAAAACACATTTCCTTCATTGTTTGTAGATTCTGCCACTTGTTTTGGAATGGGAATTTTTTTAACTTGCTAAACAGAAGAAAAAATGTTTTAGCACAACAAAACTGATGCAACCCTGGGATTCTGGTGGCTTGAGAGCATTGCCATATCTTTTTATCCATTAACGTTTCTGAATTTTTTAACTTTGATTTTTATTTTTAACTTGTAATCCCAAAGGTGCTTTTTCAAGAGGCAAGTGGACTTTCTGGTTTTTCTCTGAAGTCATTTCACCTCTCATCGGAGAAGCTTCTTGGATGAGAAGCGAAACGTCTTCAAAGAAAAACCAGAAAGTCCACTTGCCTCTTGAAAAAGCCCCTTTGGGACAACCTGGATCTGGATGACTGAGAATCTCCATAGACTTTTAATATGTAGGTTGTAACTTGTTCCTAACTCTTTGATTTGTGGTTTTATTCAAAGTTTATATTATTTTATTATGTTGTAAACTGCCTAGAGTCATTTAGATGAGATGGGCAGTATAGAAAATTAAATAAATAAACAAATGAACATGATACATAAAAGGAGGCATATGATTCTAAAGCTGGTAAGAGATGTAAATCAACTAAATTGGTTTTCTCCAATCTTCCAATGTATTTTTCAATTGAAGTCTTAACTCCCAGATGAGTAACCTGTCTCTTCATTCCAAAGCCTGACAGTCAGTTTTTGGTGATCATCTGTAATTTTCTCAGCTTACAAAATAAGACCTGCAACCATGTGTAAATTCACAGTTCCACTGATACAGAGTTCATGCAAGTAGACTGTTTGCATGAATAATATTTTGAGAAAGTGAGCTGGCAGCTATTTATCAGAGTGATGATTGTAACCTTATATAGTTATCTACTGGGCACAGTTCAGAGAAAGTGAATATGGCCAAATTCCATGCTTAGGCATCGTAAAGTTCTATGGAATGAATCCACAGGATCCATCCAACAGAAAAAGGATTTCAGAATCTAATCACAGATTTTTCTGCAAAGTTAAAATGTCATTTCTGCTATTCTGAATTATTTCTGATGGTAGTCAACCTTGACTTATTCTATATATTTTTATGCATATACAAAATTCCATTGTGATAGGAAAACTTGATTTGCCTAATAGAGGTAAAAATAACATTCCAATGGGGGGAGTCATAGAAGAATATATGAAAATTATGCAAAATGCATCTGCATCAAGTAAAAAAGGCAAAAGCTTTAAAAACTAGGGGATATACACACAGACACACACATATATACATACATTCCATATGTGATAACAAATGGCTTACTATCAATATTCTTCTCTCCTGAATTCTGAATTTAATTGTGAGTCTGCTGACAAAAGAATTTCTGTACATTAACACTTGTTATCTTGATTATTTTTGATATCTCTTGGTCTCTGGAAAGACACTAGCTCTTTAGAAATTATTGAACTACTGGCACTAATGTACATCAGCCATTAAAATATTAAAAGATAGTTCAATAATGTTGAAGGAATTGATCAATATCACATTACCTATAGCAAAGGGAGAGGAAGAAATGATATACCTAAGAGTAACCTAAGAGTAAAATAGGTGGCAAATAAATTTAATGATACATCAATATCCCACTTTGATATTGAGAATTGCATAGTGCATAAATTCATATGTCCTTTTTAGTCTAATAATGTAGTGTATATAATAAAGCTAAAAAGCCAGTTTGATGTCGTGGCATCAGGTCTGAAAGCAGGAGATTGTGAGTTCTAGTTCCACCTTAGCCAAGAAAGTCAGTTGGGTGATTTTGGGCTGGTCACTCTTTCAGCCCAATCCATCTAATGGGGATGTGGCGGGAAAATAAAAAGAGGCCAGTGTGTTGGATAGGTTTTCTGCCTTGAGTTATTTGTAAAAATAGCAAAGGTGGGATATAAATAAACAGAAAAAATGTAAAATTAAAATCTTAAATCAGGCACTGGTAAATATAAATATGGAAAGGTACCAATATTCCTATAGACTTTTGGCACTTTCAAGCTATTCTGCTCATCTAATTCTAGTTTCAACCAGGATAGCGCTGGAAGGAATTTTGGAGGTCTTTTAGTCCAATCCCCTGCTCAAGAAGAAGACCCTATACCATTTTAGACAAGTGACTGTCCAGTCTCTTCTTTAAAACCTCCAGTGATGAAGCACCCACAACTTCTGATGGCAAGCTGTTCCACTGGTTAATTGTCCTCACTGTTAGGAAGTTTCTCCTTAATTCCAGGTTACATTCTTTTATTTTATTAAATAAGATTTTAAATAAACAAGACATCGGGCTATAGCATCATCTTTATTTACAGGAATGTTTCTAGTTGCTAAGAAGGTCACCAGAGACATTTCTGGGGGTGAGGGGGAGATAAATGTAGCCCAATGCTTGTTTTGAAGTGTGTGAAATTACTCTTAAGGGCAATCAAAAGATTAAAGGAATGGTGTTGAAATGGTGCTCCCACATTCAATGAAATGCTGCTGTTTCAGATAACCTATTGGATCTTGCTTAGCACAGTAAAAATTATTCAATCATTTATAGTAGTAGTAGTAGGGCCATGCTGATTCTTAAATGTGAACTGAAGATTTTGTCACTTCACTTGAAGCAGTAGAGATTAATAGCAACAGCACTTAGACTTATATACCGCTTTATAGTGCTTTCTAGCCCTCTCTAAGCGGTTTTATAGAGTCAGCCTATTGCCCCCAACAATCTGGGTCCTCATTTTACCTACCTTGGAAGGATGGAAGACTGAGTCAAACTTGAGCCTGATGGGATTTGAACTGCCAAATTGCAGGCAACTGGTAGTTAGCAAAAATGGCCTGCAGTACAGCACTCTTAACCACTGCGCCACTGAGATTCTTTAAAGTATTGCCTTAGGACTGAAGAGTGTCAGGTTCAAGTCCACCCTTACATAAGTTGTGGGTTATTTTAGGGCTGTTATTCTTTCTTACCCCCAATATACTGTACTTCATAGGGTTATTGGCATAAGGAAAAATGGGAGAAAGCAATACAACAGGGGTGTCAAACTGGCAGCCCATGAGCCAAATGCATCACATGCAGGCCACACCCACCCCAGCTCTGCAAATGGGGAAAAATTGTGAAACATCACATGAAACGTGATGTGGCAAGTTTGACACCCATGCATTACGTCACTTTGAGTTAAAATTAAATTAGACCTAAATTTAACCGTCCAATTTATCTACATCTTAAAAGCTGCATTATGGGATTGTATTTTCTTTGGTTATTTTTGCATTAATACCAAATGAACTGGCCTAGTTTATATGTAACAGTATATCATAGGGCAGTTTAATCTATTTTGTTTTAATATGATGCAGAAACCAACTTCTTTGTTTTTTATAAACTGGCTTGTGTCATACCTACTGTACTACTTGAACTTCTGATCTTGGACTGAGTCTTCTGCCTACTACTGAGTTCTGCTTCATCTGCTAACACCTTTGTTAGACTGCCTGCTGGAACATTGACTGGAATCAAAATATTATGGTTTGATTGTCTGCAACAGAAACAGAAGAATGGATCTCAATTCATGGCTTGTTAAAACAGATTTATAAGAGGACCTGCTTACATTTCACTGAAAGGTAGAGAATGAGATTCTTCCTCAATCTGGCTATTGGTTTCCATTTTGCTTGATGAGTTTGAAGCAATATTCCATCTGCTCTATATCTGGTAGCATCAGGACTCAGAGCAATATGTCAGTTAATCCAGAATATGGGTCTTTTAACTTAAAATTTACCTTAATTTCTGTCCTAAAAGTTATCTCTTGTTTATGTGCTAATTGCCAAAATGTTTGCTTTTTTTACTAAGTTGATTTTAAAGGATGCATGGCTTTGCCATTTATAATACAAATAATATAAATATTTCAAGATAGCACACCATGCTCATGCTATTTGTTGTATTTTATATGCTATATGCTTTTTAGACTCAGATGGCTTTTATTTTTTGGCTTTAGGCCTGCAGCCTTCATAGTTGCTAGAACTGCCAAGTGGGCCTGATTATATTCATTCTTGGTAAGTGTAGATCAAGAAATCGTCAGTAGATACTGAAACATTCTCCAGGTCTTTTAAAAATGTGGACATTACCCTTTGAAAAACTCAGGAATAATAGAAAAATCTGTCAAATGGTATAACAAGTGGTATGAAACTAGCGTGATCTCAATCTGGCTAAATCAGTCAAAATCTTGCAGTTAGCAGTATTTAGCATATTAAACATATTTAACTTGGGGAGAATTATCCACTATTTTTGGAAATCTATTCCCTTCTCTATTTGTGGCTTTGTTCAGCTGTTTCAGTTGTGCCTGTAAGTGAATTCTGCTATGGAATCCTTCCATTGTTATATACTTTTTGTATGATAATTTCAATCCTCCTAATTGAATAATTATTTCTTATTCTATTTTGGAGAAGTGAGGGTGTTTGGGCTATATAGAAACAGACTCCTCCCTTAAACTTTATTCTTATTAGAAAACTGTTTCAGGTTTAATTTCTATGCAAGACTCCCTGAACATTTTTTTCCATACAGCATGCTAGACGTCTGTCAATCTAGAAGTTTCTTTTTCTGACCACAGAATACATATACTTTAAAGACATCTCCATGCCTGTCCTGGCGGATGGCTATAAAATAGCATAAGCAATGTAAATTCTTACTGCCAGGGGATGCAGTAATCTCTTACAGATGAGGCAGGCTTAGATCGATTCAGTTGCATTACCTCTGATATCAGTTTAAAAGCATACTGCACAACCATTAATTTGTTATGACATTTTTCATCACTTGGCAGAGTCATCAGGGCATATAGTTGATCCCCAAAAGAAATGCTCATTTGGTATTACCATATTTTGCCACTTTCCCCCCTTTTTAAAGTATGATATACAGCCACAAAATAACCCGTTTTCTTAGATTTGTGGCATTCAGGCATCTTACAGGATATTTTGTTCTCCACGCATGACCTCTGAGTTTATCTAAAGCCTTTCAGTCTCTATACTGATGTAGAATATTTTGATCAGGGGCAAAACTCATCTGTTCTGGCTTTATAGGCTTTATCTTTGGATGGCTGGGACCTGCTGCTCACAAAATGTTTCTTGGCTCTCACCATTCAAAGTTTTTTTTTTAATCATCTGCCCAACATTTCTAAGGTTAAAGCCAGTGGAGGGATTCAGCCAGTTCACAGCTGTTCGGTGGAACTGGTAGCTAATTTTTTGTAGAGTTCAGCAAATTGGCTGAATAGAGTGCCTCACCCCTCACCTCCCAGCCACTCCTCCGCTCGCCTGGCCTCTCCTCACCACGCAACTCACCTGGCCTTTGAAATAAGTACAACACGGAAGGCTTCCATCCTAGGAAATAAGCCCAATCAACACCTCTCTCACCACCAAAACAGGGTGGCATGACTTCATGTCTTTTCAAGCACAGCCTCTCTTCCGAATGATCTTGTGTATAAGATGAGCAAGGCACGCCAAACTGATCTGGAGAAGTGGGAGGATTTGAGCTACCTGAGCAGGCGTGACCAATCAGTTCGAGACAACTGTGCACTGTACAAGCAGCACCCTGACCAGAATGTGGGAGTGCCCAGCGACCTGCCCCAAAATATTCATAACGAACCTGCCCTGTCTCCAACAGTACTGTCCTAAACGCTCAAGAAATGTTGGCTTTCTTACACCTCAACTTGATACATGTCTGTGCAGATTCCAGGATTGTAAGAATTTTTCTAGGATAGGGAAACAAAACACTCTTAACTACAGCAGTGGTAAAAGAAAATACTTTTTTAAAATGTGCTTTGTCTATGGTATTAAACCAGGGTGCATACTTAGATTTTTTTCCCTTCTTCTGCTTTCACTGATAGTCTGCTGCAGGAAAAATACTGAACAGAACATACTGTATAGCATGCATTGAAAAATGGAAACACCCAGGTGAGGATTTTTTAAAAAAACCATGCTAAATATCCAGATTGCAGAAGTTAGAGCTGCAGATGAATGTTATGAATATATGCGTGTGTATCTCAAAACTGCAAAAGATCCCCACATTTTATACTGGGCTTGTTCTTTTCTAAAGTGGCCCAAATATTTCAACTGAAACACAACAGTGTAGAACATTTAAGTAGCAAAAATTTATAAAGTACTTCAATTCTATTGTCTGCTTTCCATGGTATAAATCTTACTCCGCAAATAATTTCAAATTCTTTTTCAGGTAAAGTTCAGAATGGACTCTGAAGTTCATGGGTCACCCTGAAATTGTCAACTGTTTTCCAACTCAAGCATGTGTGAGTCATGTCCATTTGGAAAATCCTTTCTGATAGCCTCCAGATGTGCAGGATTAACCAAAAGAGTAGAACAAGATGCAAAGAAAATGCTTTGTGGTCTGCTTCCCTCAGTGTTTGATAGAGCACAGTTACTGCTTACTTACTGGGTGAAAGGGCTGAACTTGTTTAGAAGAAATAAGGAGGATAGACAACTAAAGTTTGAGAAAGGGCAAATGTGATTCACACACACACACAAAACAATAAACAAGGAAAATATTTATCTTCATCTGGCCATGCCTAAGAAATGTTCCACTTTTGTCTCTTAGTTTTCCCATTAAGAGAAATAAATAGGCAGAACAAAGAAATAGCCCATGCCATGTCATTTTTTTATAAAGGTATTGTGAGGAAAATACAGGCATTGTAACAACTAGATGTTATATCTCTTCCCCTCCTAAACTGGGGATTACCACTTGTATTATGAAGCTGCTCAAAAGAAATGTGAGATAATAAGGTAATTTGTGAGATTCTATTAAGGTATTTTGTGCATTATTTTAACAACACTGAAGAGCTGTGTTTTTGAATCAAATCTTATCCCCTATACAGGTAGTCCTTGCTTAGCAACCACAAGTGAGACTGGCAACTCTGTTGCTAAGCATCACGGTCACTAAGCAGAAAATCACATGACCAAGACAGATTGCAGCCTCACTTCCACTATGGTCATTAAGCAAAACATCACATAACCATGACTTATGATTTTATTTCTGCATTCTCCATTAACTCTGCTTGTCACAAGCCAGTTGCAAAACATGCAAATGGGAATTGCATGACTGTGGTACGCTGCAATGTCAAAAATACACACCAGTTGCAAGACAGCTGAATGGCAACCACAGGATGCTCTGACAGTTCATAAATGTGAGGGTTGGTGACAAAACGAATTTTTTACACCACTGTAACTTTGAACAGTTGCTAAGTGAGTTCTAAGCAAGTTCTACCTGTAAATGAAAATATGTCCATTCCTCAGTGGGAAAATTGGTGAAAGCAATTGCAAATCGTTGACTTCCAGTTAACAGAGGCATCGGAGAGAGGTGTGTTTAATGTGGCTGTGTATGTGATGCCAGCATGTGCACATCCATACCAGAACCTGGAAATCTGATATAATAGAGGGCCACCCTCCTCAAGCATCTTTTGTGATGACAGTAATTACACCATTAGCAAATGATTTACTGCTGAGAGGAAAATTACCAGGGAAGTCAATTCCATCATATCATTCATTGGAAATAAAGCACAGGCCAGCCTCTTCAGCATCATGCAGGCACTGCTTGCTTTGTCTCCTATTTTCTGATGCTAACCCAAAGCAGGCACAATTTTTTGTGCCTGGTGTAAGTTCTATCCTAGGACCATCCTATAAACTGCTGAAATGAGCTTTCCTGTCATCACAGCCTCTAAGAAATATTAAACCAGATCTCTGTAAAGAAAATACTTGCAAGTGGAAGTTAAAATATTGTTTCTAGGTTAAACAGTAACATTTGCATTTTTTTTCAGTAATCATTTTTTAAAGTAACTAGTGTTGAAATTGATAGTGAGATTGTTTTAAAGTCAGTTGAAATAAACTCCACAAGTTGTCTATTATTATTCTTAGTGTTATTCTTTTTAAATGTATTGGAGAATTAGGCAGAAGATTGTGAGCACCAGCAGAAAATAAATACAATGAAAACCTACTTCCAGAAACTTAATGTAATGGAACTAAGCTTTCACTCTTGTTGTCCTCTTTCTATGGAAATTCATTTCCCCAGAAATCTGAATGGTTCCTTCCATGTTGGTTTTTAGACCGTTTATTATTTCCAGATGAGAATTGGAATGTTTTAATATTGTCCTCTCTGGCTTGGAAGTGTTTTCTAACGTAATTGATGTTCTCATTATACGTGTGTGACAACATTTGAAGCTTTCAAAAACTGGAGGAACATGTACGAATGGTAAAATAAACAATCATTTGCAGATAAAGCCCATCTTGGCTTAGCTTGTTGATTGGTTGGTTTGGTTTATTTGGATTTATATGCCACCCCATCTCCAGGGGGACTCAGGGCGGCTTACACGCGAATGCAACATATATACAATTATTTAAAAAATTGTTAATCCAATCCAAATAAAACCTAAAATTACATACTAAAATAGCCAATTAAAACCCCAACCACTCTCAAGCCAGGCCAGCCTGTAACAACAGCCAGGTCTTTAGATTGCGGCGGAAGGCGCGCAGGTCAGGAGCCAACTGCAGCCCCAGGGGCAGCTGGTTCCACAGGGTGGGACACGGTTGTGTGAACCATGTCTAAAGGAAAAGTAAGGCAGGACTTAGCTTTGCAAAAGTTGGGTTGATACTTGTTCCCTCCTGATTATCTTTTGATGATTAGAGAAACCCAGACCAGCTTAGCTGGGCCAGCACAGCAAGACAGGCTGAAGAAAAATGGTTATCCCAAGGTTCTGAAGAAAGGAAGGAGAAATCTCTGCAATTATTATGAATGGTGCACTAACCCAGGTCAATAGTGTATGTGTGTTCCGAAGTCAGTTGTCTTAGTTGTATAAGGCTTACTCTCAACTAAGTATGCAAAACGTTATGTATGTAGGTTTGAAGTCATTGGTTTAGTTTGAACTGTTCTTGTAAAATGTTGGAAATGATTGGTTTAAAAAATGCGAGAAAACCCTGCACTCTGATTGGCTGGCAACTGCGGTTGCTGGCTATAAGTAGCAGCCGCAGCCCAGCCAAATTGGGTCCGTTCTGAGCTGTAGTCACTAATAAACTAAGAGCTTGAAGCACTCCACGTCTGTCTCTTCATGCAAACTTAACACTGGCGATGAAGGTGGGATTCCCCTGAAGAAGACGGCAAACGGAACAGAAGGAGAGCGAGATGGCTGCACTGAACACCCCCCCAGCCCCGTTCAATCTGACAGCAGAAGACTGGGAGTCGTATGCAGATCGTTTCCAAATGTATCTGGAGGGAAACGATCTTGCCGACATTTCCGAGAAGTGGAAGAGGGCGGTCTTTCTCACGCACTGCGGTCCGGCAGTTTTCAAGATGGCGAAGGCATTGGCGGGAGCTGCAGACATGAAGGTAATGGACTGGCCTGATTTAGAAAAACTGTTAAGAGCCCATTACACGCCACAAGTATCGTGCCTCATTAAGAGACACGAGTTTTACCGTCGTGATCAAGGGGAAAGCGAAAACGTAAACGACTTCATGGCAAGTTTAAGAGACATTGGGGGTGCATTCGAATTTAACAATTTAGAAGAGGCCATGCGCGATCAATTTGTTCTGGGCCTTAAAGACAAGGTGCTACAGAGCAAGTTATTACTGAAACCTAAGATCACGCTGAAGGAAGCAATAGAAGAGGCCTCTTCAGCAGAAGCTACCAAGTCCTCAGCAGCGGCCATGAAGAAAATCAACAAGGCCACAAGCCATCCTGATGTCGAAAAGCCCACAACTCATTGTGAGCAAATAGATTCTGAGTCAGACTGTAGTGAGGTGGAGCAAGGAATTTACAGACTCAGAATGGAGCGGAAAAAGAAAGACCTGGGAAGAAAGAGGCAAGATTTCTACTGCAGAGGTTGTGGGGAAGCCACCCCACTGAATGCAAGTTTTAGACACCATTTGCCTCCGTTGTGATAAAAGAGGACACCTAGCAAGAGTCTGCAAATCATCCAGCACAGAAGCAAATGGGAAGAATGAAACTCATCAAACAGTAACTATTGGTCATTCATCACCTTTAAGAAGCAGAAAAGTGCATGTCAAGGTACTTATTGAAGGAAGGCCTTGCCAAACGGAAGTGGACTCAGGCTCATACCTATCTATGGTGTCATGGGACACTATTCACAGACTTCTTCCCAACATCCAGAAGAAGCACTTCAAGAAGCAAGCATTGACTCTTAAAGACTACCAAGGGAACAAGATTCCAGTAGTTGGAACAAGAGAATTCAACGTGAAATTCAAGGGCCACACCAAACGCCTACCACTGACCATCGTGGACAAGGACCGCCCAAGTCTGCTGGGCCTTGAGTGGTTCAACCCATTGGGCATCAGGTGACTGGCATCAATCACGTGAGCAACACTGAGTGGGAAGAGGCCTTGAAGTCTGAGTTTCCAGAGGTCTTCAGCGACGGATTAGGCAAGTACTTGGGGACCCCATCACATTTAACCTAGATCCCAAGGTACAACCAATCCGTTTAAAACCCAGAAGGGTCCCATTTGCCTTAAAGGAAAAAATTGATGCACAATTAGATAAACTAATAGCCCAAGGGTTTTAGAGCCCACTGATCACTCCAGGTGGGAGACACCCATAGTCACACCAGTCAAGGCTGATGGGTCTGTGAGAATCTGCAGAGACTACAAGGGGACATTGAACCATGCGCTACAACAGAGTGCATATCCAGTTCCAGTAGTGCATCATTTATTACACTCTCTTGGAGGGGCACAGTTTTGCCAAGTTGGACCTGGCACAGGCATATCAACAATTAACAGTTGATGATGCCACTGCTGAAGCCCAAACCATTGTGACCCATAGAGGTGCCTTCAAATGCAAAAGACTGCAATTTGGAGTAAGCGTGGCACCAGGCAGCTTCCAAAGCCTTATGGAAAGAATGTTACAAGGGTTGCCAGGGGTGGTGCCCTATTTTGATGATGTTTTAATTTCTGAAAATGACACTCAGTTACACGAGAGACTCAGGGAAGTCTTAACTAGATTTTAAAAAGCAGGGTTAAAAGTCAAAGAAGAAAAATGCACACTTAGAACAGATAAAATGGAGTTCTTGGGTTACATGATTGATAAACATGGCATCCACCCCACAGAGGCAAAGGTTCAGGCAATCAAAGAAGCCCCCAGGCCAAAATGCAAAACAGATTTGCAAGCATTCTTGGGACTCATTAACTTCTATCATATGTTTCTACCTCAGAAGGCAACCATTGCAGAACCCCTACATAGGTTGCTGGACAAAAAATCTGCTTGGGTCTGGGGGAGGAAGGAACAAGCTGCATTTAACAATATCAAGAGACTAATCACGTCTGATGCTGTGCTGATACAGTTCTCTGAGAACTTTCCTGTTGTTCTGACTTGTGATGCCTCCCCTTTTGGAGTGGGGGGGGTTTGAGCCACATGCTTCCCAGCGGGAGGGAAGCCCCTATTGCATTTTACTCTCGCACCTTGACTAAAGCAGAGAGAAATTACAGCCAACTGGACAAGGAAGCCTTGGCAATTGTTGCAGCTGTCAAGAAATTCCATGAGTATTTATATGGGAGAACATTTACTATTGTCACAGATCACAAACCTCTGTTAGGCATTGTGGCAGGGGACAAACCAACGCCACGATCCTGTCACCAAGAATGCTGAGATGGACTGAATTTCTTGCTGCTTATTCATACAAACTGATCCACAGACCTGGTAAAGACATTGGGCATGCAGATGCTTTGAGTCGCTGCCCACTTCCTTCACACATTGAGGACCCTGTTCCTGAGACTCACACCTTTTTCTAGAAACTGTTGCCAAACTTCCAGTACATGCTGCTCAAATTGCCAGAGAGACTGCCAAAGACACTTTATTGGCTCCTGTCATAGGCTGGATTAAGAAAGGTTGGCCACTTCAAGATCTACCTCAACTCGCCCAACCTTTTAAATCCAGGCAAACTGAATTATCTGTATTAAGAGGATGTATTTTGTGGGGTAACAGGGTGGTTATTCCTGCAAAACTACAAAAGAGGTTTTGGAAATGTTACATGAGGGTCATCCGGGAATTGTCAGAATGAAGGGATTGGCCAGGAGTTATGTATGGTGGCCAGGTATTGACAAAATGGTTGAAAACTGGGTTGCATCTTGTCCCAACTGTCAGGTAGTCAGGCCTGCCCCACCTCTCGCCCCCACACAGGAATGGGAATGTCCTAGGGGCCCATGGTCCAGGATTCACATTGATTTTGCTGGCCCTACCAGAGGGCACACTTTCCTTATTATAGTTGATGCATATTCCAAATGGCTGGAGGTTATCCCTATGGCATCCACCACAACTGAAGCTGTCATCAAACAGCTTAAAAAGCTTTTTGTAACTCACGGGTTACCTGATGTGCTTGTTTCTGACAATGGCCCTCAATTTACATCCAACCTTTTGAATCATATCTAGCACAACAGGGTATCAGACATGCCCTGACAGCCCCTGGGCATCCTTCGACTAACGGCCGGGCTGAACGTATGGTACGATTTACCAAGGAAAAACTTCAGCAATTGGGTCCAGGGGATATCACTGAGAGAGTTGAAAAACTTCTCAGTGTTCAGCATATCACTCCCAACCCCTCAACTAATTTAACCCCAGCTGAATTGTTGATGGGTAGGAAACTCAGGTCTCCCCTTGACCGCCTCCATCCCACTTACGCACCCAACGCACCACTAGATTCCACTAGTAAAATTCGCACTTTCACTGTGGGTGATTCTGTTTATGCTAAGAACCTCATGGGTGAACCATTATGGATTCCTGCTGAGATAACCCAAATCACAGGCCCCAGGTCTTACAGGGTACAAACGGAGGATGGTGTCCTCTGGAGCAGGCACATTGATCAGTTAAGATCCAGATTGCCTCAGGAGCATCGCTTTTGCTCCTCTCTGGTTCCCATACCTACTGCCTCTTCTAGGGGAAGGGAGGATTATGAGAGTAATCAGCAAGTAAGAATCAACCCCATGTGTAACGAGCTAACACGACAGGAACCATCCCAAAACCTGTCACAATACCAACAACCATTTTCACAAATGGAAGATTGCACATCACTACCTGATTTAGGTGCTGACATTGGGTTGGAGATGGATTGGGAGGAGAGACCAGGTTGTAGTAACCAAACAGGTTCTACCATTACTACAAGTCCAAGTAAGGAAATGTCAGCAGACACATTTCCTCTCTCACAAGGTGAGAACCTTAAAACATCTGAACCACGTAGGTGCACGTAAGAGCCCCACCTATTTAAAAGAATACATTAGATAGGTTGGGGTTTGAGTATGGACTGAACCTAGTGGGGAGGGGTGTTATGTATGTAGGTTTGAAGTCATTGGTTTAGTTTGAACTGTTCTTGTAAAATGTTGGAAATGATTGGTTTAAAAAGTGCGGGAAAACCCTGCACTCTGATTGGCTGGCAACTGCGGCTGCTGGCTATAAGTAGCAGCCGCAGCCCAGCCAAATTGGGTCTGTTCTGAGCTGTAGTCACTAATAAACTAAGAGCTTGAAGCACTCCGCGTCTGTCTCTTCATGCAAACTTAACACAAAAGGATTGTAGTCTATATCACTCTGTGTGAGAAGTCAAAATTTCAACCCTGCTTCAAATTGCAACAGCTTTCCTGTTCTCCTCTTCCTTCCCACTCCCACCTCCATATATAATGTGCCTTTTGAATTACCCCAACAGAGGATTTTAAAAAAAACATGTTTGCACTTGGAAGCTCAAGAGAGCTATTCTTGGATCAGCAAGAAACATTGATTACAACGTGTTTCAAAGGATTTGTGAAATTCTCAGCATGTGTGAATCGTAAATCACACCCCACAGGCCAGAAGCCTGATGACATGTGGAAAGCTTTGCTCACTATTTGTCCATGGAAATGTGTAAGTACAGAAGTTAATCCTTCTTGGGATAAATCTCATTTATGTGTTTGTCTCCTCAGCAAGGTTTATCCTACTTCATTAAGTTTTGGCATCTCAAAGGGCAACAGCTGCACCGTTGCACGGCCATTGCGTGAAAAACCTCCACTCATGATCATGTTTAATGCAAACTTATTCCTCTTTTCAACGAAAGGAACATTAAACCAGATTTTTCTTATCTTATTGCTATTTGCTTTTTAAAGTATTTTGATTTTAAACAAAGATACTGTACAAGATCTTCAGCTGCTATACCCTGGCATGGTTCCAATACTTAAGCATGCCTCCCTCCCTCTAACTCAGTTGGGAATCTAACCTAACTTAGAAGAGAATAGTGGCTTAACAGAGGATCAGAGTGGGAATATGCTTGTTTATGAGTAAGGGCAAGAAGAAGGATTTCTCTGACTCACACAGAGCATGATGCAAAGCTTTTCATTAAAGCAGTGATGGGGAACTCGTGGCCCTCCCAATCTTGCAGACCTGGCCAGCATGACTAGGTTTGAGGGGAAAGAGGCAGCATTTACAAGTCAGCAACCTCTGGAAGCTCCCCAGGTTCTACAGGAATGCCCTGAAGTCCAGAAGATCAGACATGAGCCAGTATGGTGTAGTGGTTACATTATTCAACTAACTCTTGTGCTGTTCATTCTCTCTCAACCCAGCCTATCACATAGGTTGCAATTGTAGGAAAAAGTTGCAGGAAGGAGTGTTCTCTCTGACTCCTTGAACTCCTGGAGAAAGGGCGGGGTATAAATCTAATATATGCATTGAACAAATATAGTAAAACTTGCACCACTGACTCCCATCTCCAAATTTATGGAGTAGGTCCTGAGTCAGTTTCTCCCTCCCTGCTGCCCACTGACGTGTCCTCTTTTAGGACCCACCTATACAACAGCCCCTAGAGCCAGTACAAACCAGGACATGCTTGATGATCTCCAGTTCTTTTAGACCACAACTGGCAGCACCTCTGACTGGTCAGATGGCTGGCGCTTTTGAGTGTTATTATCCTACATATCTAGAAGGCGTCAACCAAAAAATAAACTTTTGGCTCCAAGCTTTTAGTGATTCTAGAATATTGGTGGATAGCATAAGCTATTTTCATTTTCTGGATTTACAGTTTATATCAACCCAAACAGTTTGCTTGGTTCTGACTATGGGTTGTAAACTATGATTTATATTGCCTGTACCAAGTTAATTCTGCTTTGTTAAACAAGCTATGGCTTAGTGTAGAGATCCAGCCATGTTAAATGTTGTTCTTATTAAGTTTGTTAATTCCCAAAACCACATTCAGATGTGAAGTACTGTATAGCTTCAGAAAAACCCTTCCCATTTATCGCAATATTTACAATGAAAGTATTGTTGATTAAATGCATTTACTCTGGCTAACCCAATATGAAACAAATTCTTGTTTACAGTGGAACCTTAACAAAAATACATGCAGAAGGGATAGGAAAAACACATAGGAAACTGGATTGCTTACTGGAACACTGATTTGCTGCCACATCCAATTTTTCTCATTAGAACTTGTTTTATTTGAACATGACTCAGTACTCCGTGTAAAATCTGAAGTTGTTAATCGTATTAGTATATGGAAACAAATTAATTATGCATGATATTGGAAGTGGGTTGTTAGTTCAAGGCTGGAAAGATCAAACAAACATAGCCATTACTTCAACAGTATTTGATACATATAACACCTCATTTTAGGATCATTTATTGAATAATAATCTACATGGAAATGCAAACACAAATGCTCTTTTGTGTATCTTTTAAAGAAAACTCCACTGAATATTTTCTGATATTATTTTTGAAAATATGACACCAGCCATCACAGCAAATACACGAATTCAGAATTAATCTTTTGATCACAATACAGAGAAAAATCCTTTCTACTAAATTGTCTTCTTGTCAGCAGCCTTCACCAAATTTCATTCTGTATGCAGGGACTGGTAGGCAGGTAGCATACGGAAAGGAGTAACTGTCAAAACCTGTGTTCTGGAATTCTGCATCATTCATGGAGGAGAAATTAGGCTTCAATTCAAAATTTATGGCCAGAGCAACAATTTCAATAATTTGTTTCAGCATCCCATACAAATATGAAATATCCAAAGTTTTCAGCAAAAATTGGATCATATGATTGGTTCATGACTGCCACACACACACAAAACCCTGCAGTCCTACATCTTGTACCTTCTAAGAATGTGTCCATCCATTGGGCCAAATTATGATTTCACCCCAATTACTTGAATAAATCACAACTGACTCTGCTCACATCACCACAATTGCAGGGTTCATACAAAAGGTTAAGCCCCAATTGAACAATCTGTGTACCTTAGCTTGAGATGGGAACCAAGTTGTACAGTAATATTATCAAAGATGGGCATTTTCCTAAAGCAGCAGCTATCGCCCATGAGGAAGAACAAAGACACAGGAAAAAATAGCCAAGGACGAGCAGGGATGCAATTTTCAGAACTAGGAACTATTTTGATCAGATTGTTTAGTCCAGTGTATCTCAACCTTAGCAATTTTAAGATAGGTGGACTTCAACTCCAGAATTCAGAATAACAGAGTTGGAAGGGACCTTGGAGGTCTTCTAGTCTAACCCTCTGTTCAAGCAGGAGACCCTATACCATTCCAGACAAGTGGCTGTCCAGTCTCTTTCTTAAAGGCCTCCAGTGATGGAGCACCCACAATTTCTGAAGGCAAGCCATTCCACTGGTTAATTGTTGTCACCTTTAGGAAATTTTTCCTTAGTTCTCAGTTGCTTTTCTCCTTGATTAGTTTCCATCCATTGTTTCTTGTCTTGCCTTCTGGTGCTTTGGAAAATAGGTTGACCTCCTCTTCTTTGTGGCAGTCCACAAAATATTGGAACACTGCTATCATGTCACCTCTAGTCCTTTTTACTAGACTAGATACACTCAATTCCTGCAACCATTCTTCATATATTTTAGCCTCCAGCCTCCTAATCATTCAATTCCCCAGCCATCATGTAGTTTTGGGGGAAACAATGGGCAAATAATGACACCAAAATGATATCTTTATCCCCACTACTGTGAATTACGTACTTGCCTTAATTGTCAAGAGCCAGGTGACATTTGTGTGATGATGACATCATGGTTGTTGCAGATTATGCTGATTATATATATTTATTAGTTTATATACAGTATATCCAGTAAATGAAGCAACACATACTTTTAATACTTACTTGCAACCATCAGGTCTCACATATTTACATACTGTTATATCCTGTGCTGCTACTAAATAATATTTTGGGAGGAATCTGGCACCACCTTTTCTTACAAATTTTCTGAATGAATTTTTGGTTACCATAAACTAAAATGGCTCTCCTCTTACAATGTAAGGTATACATGGTTAAACGTTCTTGAAGGAGTGAGTATGGCATTGTGGCAAAAATCAGGGACCAGAAGGCAAATTTTGACCACTTTTAATCTCTCCAAGAAAGGAGAGATTGTGAGATTGCTGACATACAATCCGGACAACTGGTCCTCACTTGTGGACTGCAGGAATCAGTTTTGATTTGTGTGTGGAGCGGCTGGAATCAAGGAGGTTCACTAACATTAACATAGTTTCAATAGACAAACAGTTCAGTTGAGCATCTTTTTAAATCACTTTTGGAAATGATTTTTAATTATTTATCAACTATTAAGAACCTTCAGATCTGCAAGTTTTACAACATTCACAAGGTGAGTTTTTTTAGTGAGAAATACATTTTAAGTGTAAGATTAAGAACTTTAAAAATGGAGGAAATAAACAGCAAAGGGGTTATCAGAATTTTGGTTTCAGAAATTTATAAATGGATTAAGGATCCAAAGGGATTTTAAATAATTTTAAGAGGTTAAAAGAGGTTACAGATGAGGAACAAGTTTTATTGGGTAAGTCTGAGACTGATGCTGTAGATTTAAAAATGCTAAGAATGATATGGAAAAAGCTGTTATCCTGGATATACATATCCATATTAAACTGTCTATCTTAATATTTAAAAGGGATATACAAATAACAAACCAGAAGTGTGATTTGGATAATTTTCTTATTTTGGATATAAAAAAGAGACTTGTTAAAATTTCAAAGGATTTTCAGAGAAGAGACAAGGAAAAAAATGGAAAAAAAAATCAAAGGGAAGGAATATAAAGTTGATTGATTTGATCAAGATTAAAACATATGCATTGTTTGTAATATTTCTTAGTAGATTTTTGCTGACCGGGATAGAATGATAAGGGTTTTAAGATTTAGAAAAATAGATTTTTTGTTGTATTGTTAGAGAAAATGTTAAATTACTCTATTAAAGAAAAGGAATATAAAGTTGGCTTATCTCATTACATTCAAAATATATCTATTGTTTTCTGGTAACAGTTAATGGACTTTTCCTTACTAGAACTGAATGCTGAGACTTTAAGAATTTATTTATAGAAAGAAGATGAGATGTGGGAAGAAAAAGCTTTTCTTGTCTTCTCAGAGTAGGTGATAAGTCCCTGAACTGATTATGTGATGTAATGTTAAGTCAGTTCTTTATATATTTATTTTCATTTTGTTTACTAAGTTCTTATTTTTCTTTCTTCTCTATTTTTTTTTCTTTTATTTTCTGCATTTATTAATCTCCCGGTTTTCATTCTCTTTTATTTTTTAGTTTGTATTAGTCTTTTATCTTTGTAAATATAAACTTCAATAAAAATTATTAAACAAGTCCCAGAACCTAAAAAAAACCCATCTCTTTGTACTTTGAGTAAAGGATCCATTCTATTTTCAGGACATTACTTTCACACATTTTCTATAGCCTATTATGAAAATGCTCCCCAGATATCCTTCAATGAGGAATAAAGTACGATTTGTGATGGTTTATTAAGATACCACCAGCATTTTTTTAAAAATCACTTCTGACTGGAAAATTGATATAATATGGCTGTTTTACAGAAATTATGCCTCTATATTACCTCAGTACAGTCAGTGCTGGAACACTGCTCTATTTTCTATTGGATTTTATTTCAAAGTTTAAATAAACACAAAACTGTAATGACAGAATAAGCTTATTGTATTTCATAGTTAATAATTTTCACATTGCTATAATGGGGACTAAAGAGCTTTTATATTTCATAGTTAGCGGTTTTCATACTGTTGTGCAATAGGGCTGAAGAACCCTTAAAATTATTGTAATTGATTACTGTTACTACCTCTCACCACCCTTTCATTAAAATCCATAGTGAACCAACCATTCACTGTTGTTTTTACTGAGATTTGTAAATAATTTAGCAGTATAAATTATTATATGTGCATGTAGAACACAGGTCCCCCTACTTTTCCTCTTACGCTCACACATACATCAAACGAATATAAACAAAAGGATTTGAAACTGCAAAACCAAATGAAATCCAGCAAAACCACCTTAGTAGAAATGCTCTCTAAATCACACAGGGACCTATCACTTCATGAAAATAAAACAAAATAAAATGACTCTAATGTCATAGGAAACCATTGCTTAGCGGCCAACCACCAACCGTGCATCTTTCTTGCCAGAGTCTAATTTGCTTTCTAGCAGCAGAGTGGTTAATCACTTGGCTTCCTGACAATAAAAAATAAATATTTAACACATTTGAATGTGTCAGTCACAGTTTGCCTCAATATTCAGTTGTGCGTTCAAAAGCACCTCCTGACATTATTCCATAACATTTAAAACTGAAAGGCCCAAACCTGCCTTTCTGAAGTGAAATTTTAAACCTATATTCATTTTTTTCCATGGAAAATATACTGAGGTAGTTCTGCTAACAATTAAGCAGCTGCCCAGAGACATAAGTCTCCAAAATTATTTTAAATTAGTAAAATTTAAAACAACAATTTTAAATAAAAATAATAATAAAGATTTATCTCTTTCAAGGACCATTCTCTCCCCTCCTTATCGAAACACAGATTTACATTTTATGCTACCTGAAACCACATGTGGTTTCCAAGATAACACGCCCCCTTCCAATTTATTTATTTCATTTAGAAACCCTCCATCTTCCTCACAGAATGACTCTGTGCTTTACTTTTAAGACTAAGATTTAATTTTTAGGATTCCTAAGATTAATAAACTCAATGGGCAATGACACCCAAGCAAGCACTTGTTGTTATTTTGCTAATTTTAATGACACTAACTGAAAAGCACAGTTTATGCAAGCCACCTGTCAGAACAAAAAACAGCTTTTCCAAATCAACCAGCACAAGATTTGTAGTCCAGCATTGCTGGACAGGTTGGAAAAAGGGTTCTCATATAGTCCAGGCTGCTATAAGAGAACATTGGGGGACAAAAATATTTCTTCGCATACTGCTGTATTATTTTTAAAAATCCTTGCACAAAGAAAAGAGGAAACCGGACCAGAATTCAGCTTCTATGAGTCTTCACCTTCAGCCTAAAGTCAAGCATGAAAAATGAAAAGGCACATCAAGAAATGAGATGTGTCAGAACTGATAACATTGCTCATAATTAGGATGACCCAATAGTTTCAAATTGAAAAAAAATGTTTCCCAAATTTAGGAATCGTGTTAGCAGTATATGGAGCACAGGTGATATACAGCTAAGAGGTAAGCTATCTTTATTTGAAATAGTGTGGGTAGTAGGGGGTAGTTTTTAAAATGACATGACAAACAGTGGGCACATTTTCAAAAATATTTTCTTGAATTTCCTTCTGCATTTACAACTGAAAGAAAGATGAGCAAGTACTGTAGTGCCAATGGGGGTTGTGATTTTCATTCTTATCTGATTCTTTGAAGCCCCATCTAGGTGATGGTAGCACTAGTGGATCTCTGCTGATCTTTACAATCTAAGGAGAGTTAGACCTGCTTAGTATTCAGACAGGAAACATCAGGAAAAGCCAGGCAGTAAGTTAAGACTGGGAAACATGGGGAAATCCCCAAAGAAAATAATGGAAAATTACTTCATTAATCTTGTACCCAAAAATCTATATGGAGATGTTTATGATATTGTTAAAATGAAACTAAAATAATAGACTAAATACTGATTCTTTGATCTGTAATCCCCCTTAAATGAATACCTATTTACTACCAAGAACGCAGAAAAGAAACCAGAAAAACAAACAAAAAGAAAAGAAAATTACAAGCTGTTTTTATCAGATTTAAATTTCAAGGCAACGTTAGATCATTTATTAATGTAACTCATATTAATCTGAGATTTTAGATTATCAAGAACTGAATTTGCCAATATAATATGAATCATATTAGAATGAGCTATTAAGAAGCCTAAAAATTCTATCTTCTGGTTTAACAATTCAAGAAGAAGCAAATATATTAAATATTCTTGTTAAGAGAAACTAGAAGTCAGATGCAGTTTAAATCCAGATCTAGAATTATAATATTGCAAATAGTTTCCATACTGAATTAATTTAGACTTATATTGTGATGGTAAAAATACTGGCCTAGAAAGCAGGAGACTGTGAATTGTAGACCTTCCAGTCCCAGTCAATCTCTCTCAGCCCAACTCCCCTCATAGGGAGTTGTTGAAAATAGGAGGAAGAGGCATACCAGATTTAAACATTAAACATAGGAAAATTGAGATGAATAAATGTTATACATTGTTTTAATATTACTTAATGTAAATATTATATGCTATGATGAGATGTGCTTAATTCCAAGGAGTCCAAGTTCTACATGATTTTCTACTCTAAATTGATCTATGGTTCAGAATTATGTAATTGAATTTTTGGAAAATCCATTTTGTAAGACAGCAATTACTCGTTTAATTGCTCGTTCAGAAAGTATCAGAAATGGATTTAAGATTAATTTATAAACATACAATAGCAGGTTGTGGTAATTGTCTCTAGATTTGTATTTATTTATATATAGACACTTTTACTTTCTCAAAAAAGTTGTCGCAAAGCAACCTACGGTGCAAATCATGGAGATCTGAAATATCTAACCCTTTATTTCTATTGGATATCAAGAGATTCTAGAACGTTGGATATCTGTATCCACTTTCTGCATTCCATTGAGTTTCATGTGTCTTTGTCATATTCCTTTTTACTTACCATTTTCCTAAAATGAAAAAAATATGAAAGCAATTCACCTCCAAGTAAACTCACTCCTAGAATCATAAGGTCTCTCCTTGGAGGTGAATTGCTTTAGCCACCGAACATTCACATTGGCATTTTCTGTAACTTTGTTTAATGTTATAAAACTCTATCTTTCACTGTAAATGTGGTCACATCATATACTTGTTAGAGAGGCTTTAAGCAATGACAATTTTATTTTCATTTTTTCCCATCCTAACATAGAATTTTGACATGATCAGATTTGTTTTGCATTTAGCATACACTGAGTTACCAATTTCACTAAATAATTCAAGGTGTCTTCTTTGTTTTTTTGTCATACGCCGTCAGACCAGACCCCACCAATGTATATACAAAATTTAAATTGTTTACATTGATCATATTTTCTACTTTAATGCCCAGAATCATTCAATTGAAGGTTTAGAAATTATAGAGATTCCAAATCTTCAATATCTCTTTTCATTTTAACCCTTCTAAATAATTTGAAGTCATCCATAAACTTGGTTACTTCACTGCTCATGCTTAACTCCAGACGATGAAAGAACAGGTTTAAAAACAAACAACCTCCATTCATCCATCCCAAAACAGATCCTTGGGGGATTTTATACCACTCTATTCTTTCTTTAACCAACCGCCAAAAAAGAAATTGTGTGTTTGAAATACTCCATGAGACAATGTTCACTAATACTACATACTTGTAACTGGACAGTATCACTTAAGATGTTGATCTATATGAAATAATCCCCTGCACAGTAAGAAATAATAGCACATTGTTGAGAAAGTGACATTTTGTGAATCATATTTGGACAAGACTTCAATCACAAAACCTCTGCCATCGCTGTAAAATAATTCAGTTCTTTTCCAGATCTTCTAGTTCAGTATGTCTTGCATTTCTTTCTCACAGTAATGTCAAAAACTAATTTTACCAGAGTGTTTTGCCAAGAAAGCCCTTGGCCTAAATGCTTTTCTTGCAGTGGCCCACATCACTGCAGCTTAAATTGACCTCCAGGGACATGCAACCAATGTGTTGCTTAGAATTGGAATTATTTAGGTTATTTGCCACACTATAAATATATCACCACTATGCCATACAATTTAACAAAAAGGAGACCCAGTGGAGATTTGGTGCCACACTCAAAAGTTTACATCAGTTATTAATCACCTTATTAACTGAACTTCTTAATGGATTCACATTGTGTCAGCTTTTAATTGGGTAATTCATTAGGCAATGGGGATGTGATGTTAGTTTACAAGAGACTCAAGAAATTTTGAGGTGACATACCTTTGAAATTGCTTGTTTCTCCTCTTGCCTGGAGTTGCTGTATGCATGTATGTATGTAGGTAGGTAGGTAGGTAGGTATTTATTTATTTATTTATTTATTTATTTATTTATTTATTTATTTATTTATTTATTTAATACACTCATTTCACCTGAGTGGCTTTGAGTGGTTTAAGTTATTTTGATTTATTTCTCCAATCCAGTATCTCTGAAGTGCATGCAGTCCATCAACCAAACATAGGCAACGGCCAGTATTATAGGAACATGAGTTCAATGCTTCTGAAAGGGGAACATTAGGGAATGCTGGTCTGCAGTGTCCCAGTCTGTAGGTATTCAGGCTACACCAAGATTATCCATCAGCCTAAATAGATTAATCTCTTTTAAACTTCAGAGGAGTACTATAAGGAGCATTATGTCATGCAGGAACAATGTAGTCTACTTGCTGTTTGTAATTTCTTTGTTGTAATACTACAAATTAGGAACAAGTTATGCTTCTGTTTCCCTAAATGTGGATTAGTAAATGAAACATACTATAACAGTGAAAACTATTGGATATTTTTAATTGAACAGGAAAAGATGAGACAGAAAACAAAGTATGAACCCAATGTGTACTAGTAGCCAGCCTCTCTGATAGCCCCAAGGAAAGTGATAAAGATACCTCTGTGCATAAACATGATATAGTCTCTTCTGAGATGAATTTGACCCTTGGAAATTTTATGGATATGTTCATGGAGTAATTTCCCATTGCCATCTTCTGGAGTGGTTTTCCAATCTCCCAGTTTAGCCTACAGTTGTGTTGTGGTCCTGGTGGTCTCCCATCCAAGAATTAATTAGTTCCAAATCTGCTTAGAGCAGCCAGAGTGGGCTTGGTACCACCAGCAAACTGGGTTTTAGCTGAATCTAAAGTCTAATAGGATAAGGAAGCTTTCTATGTTCCAATGAAGACAACATGCAGGACTGGAATGGCCATTAATTTCACCTTAGAAAAATTATTCTTTTGTTCACACTATGCCTGCCTACTTTCCCCCTCTTTACCTGATGAGTTGTGATTACCAGATGTCCTGAATAAAACAGCTCCATGCAGACTTAACACCCAATGTCAGGAAGAACTAACAATCCTGCTTTCTCCATCTAATTGCTCTTGCCAAGAAACTAAGATTCTCCAGGATCTAGAACAAACCCAAAAAATCTGCAGAAAGCAAATGCTTTAGAAATACTGTTAGACTATGGATACACTGCTAAAGGATCACTGCTCATTTACTTAGGGGAAGTAATCCCTCCTCATAACAGATTTCCTCTGCATGAAAGCAAGCAGGCAGTCAGGGAGTCAAATGTTTGAAAAATAAAACCAAACAAATCATTGTGGATGTTGCCAGTATCATTCGGCTGCAAGCGGAATACAGTGAACCCTGTTGAGCGTTTGTACTTTTCCAAATGTCTTTTTATCCTTTTCTCCACATTTTCTTTTGCTACCTAATTTCATGCATGGGAAGTTAAAAGACAAAAAGGTCAAGTCTGGTTTAAGAGCCATCTAAACAGGCTGCCATTACTTAAGGCCACAAAAAACTGTCCCCCACTCTATATGCATCATCAAGTTCTTCAGTTCCTCAAGCAGCCCCATTTCCCCCACCATTCCCATTTCCCCCACACACTATTATATTTGCAGAAAATTGAAACAATTTCATAGGCTGTTTTTCCCCTACCAGAATTATGACAAATCCCATTTCAAAAATGCAGAAGACAAAGAGTTAAATGGGACCAAAGAGCTTGCTAAGGAGTAAAGAAGAATTTGTGTTCATTTGTGTTCATTTACAAGCCATTGTTTCTCATCCTCACTGTGCATTTCATGTTAAGGTTTCTTCCAATAAACAAATTTTCTCAACCAATTATGTAATCCTGCATCATACCATCACACTGGGGACATCTGATCTATTGTTTTGCTTCTGAGTACATCTCATGAAGTCTTGAATTACTTATAAAGTAATAAGGGCAGGACAAAAACTTAATGCATAAATGAAATAAAGTCAACGTATTACATTATTGCTATTTCTTGGGTCTCTGGCCCTACATATTTTTAATTAAGGATGTCCAAGTGAACTTAGCTCCTTGTGTTTATTTCCAAATAAAGCACAGAAGAAAAAATTAGTCCAAAACTTTAAACAATCATACTTTCCCTATTGTATTTTGATGAAGAGATGGCTCCATTTGAGTCTTTCAGTATTTTTCAACTTGGGCAATTTTAAGTGATATGTGAAGTTTGATTTAGCATGCTGGTTGAGGAACTCTGGGAGTTGTTCTACACATCTTAAAGTTACCAAGATTGAAAAATACTGCTGTAACCCTTCTCCAATTTCCCAGCATCCCTCAGTTCACCAGACCAAGCCTGCCTTTTTTTTTAAATAGAGGCATCTGTTATTTACATCAGTGAGATTTTTATTCTAAGTAGATTTATTGACCAATGGGATTGCCAGTTCTACTTGAAGTTCAATATTTGAAAAGGCAATAAACAAGGGATTGCCTGGGAAAGCTCATACCATAAATAAAAGAATAACTGAATTCGAAGCATCCTTGGAGGTCTTCTAGTCCAATGAGAGAGGTTCAGGATTGATCCTAAATAGTGTGAAGTGTTCTATTGATGTATGTGGGAGAATTAATCACATTCTTACGACTGAACTCATAAACACAGGAATTGCTGAAAATGGGGCTTATTTCCATGTATACAATATTTGTTAAAGTTTGTATTAACAGTTCTCCCAAATGGAACGTACACCTTAACATTTGGCTAGGTTTTGTCAAAACAAACCATTCATTTAATTAAGCTGTTTAAATCTTACTAAATAGCTAATAACTCTAGATACTGAGCAGATTAAATAATGACAATCACAATCAATATGTAAAAATTGCAGAATTATTTACCTTTCTTAATGTGATCTCATAACTGAGGATTGGTTTAATAGGTAGCTTAAATATTACTGGAAACTCTATGATTCTGCCCTATATACCAAAAATCTTACTGAGATCCTAATTGGTCAAAAGTTTAATTTTTCCACTGAAATTTGTGGGGCATGTAATCTCCTAGCCTCCTTGCCCAATTAAAAGGAAATAAGAATAGCAGAACTTGTAAAACACAATGAACTGCAAAGCCCCATTTCAGCCTACAGTGTTGTCTGATCTCAAACTGAGTTGAAGTTAGATACAGGTTAAGTAAGTTGGATCAAAACATTGCATGGGCATCACCTGTTTGCAACTTAAATGATTATGCTGAAGCCTTTCACAACAAGGGTTTGGCTTCTTTGTTACCAGTAGCCAATTCAATTTACTGAACCATAATTCCCCCTCACCCACCCCTACATTAGGATTAAGTACTCTTATCAACTAGTTACATTTGAACCAGGATCAAGTTGTTCTACTTAAGACACTTTATGACAAGACCCAGCTCTCTGGAAAATGCTCTAATCCTGGGGAAAATGGAAGGGGATGACCAATAGCAGAGTGGAGGGACTCAGTTATAGTGGTGATGAGTTCGCCATTGGGAGGCCCAGTTAGGCTAAAGTATGAGAAAATCTTATCTATTTGCCAGCTAGGAGTTGAAAATGACTTAATGGCACATAATCAATCAGACGCACTTGAAATGTTGAGAGCTTTTTGTGGGTGTTGTCACTCTAGCTACCATGAGAAAAGCACTAGTTTCAAAACATCCCCTTACCTAAAGTTCAACTGATGAGATAGCTATCATCTGTCTAGCACCCTTGCTTACCTTCTTTTATTTTCCCATTTTTGCCTTTCACTCAATGGGCACATTTCCAAGCAAAGTACAGAACCACAGCTACCTCCACTTTTATTTTCTGCAAATAAATGGGCCCCAACAGTGTTCTTGGAAATAAAAACTATCCGTTTGTTATGTAGCATGCCATCTGTCCATTTATTTATTTACATAGAGTGAGTCTTTTGGGGGTAGGGAATGGAAGTCCAGGGAGGTGTCAGTGTGCACAGTGGCACCAGCAGGCAGCACGCTGCCCATCTCTACCCTTATCTATCCTAGCTTGCCGGAGACTTAAAGGCAGAAAGTTAGATAACTGATTACATGCCCCTTTTATCTCTTGGTTCAACAGGTGTTCGCCAAGCAGAACTGAGAACTGCCACTGGTGATCGTGTAGTGAAAGAGAAATGGATACATATTTTAGAACTCCCCGATCGGTGGGGGGGAAATGCAAATCAATAAATAACATTAGTCGACGCCCGCTGCATTTTCACTTCCATCCGATCGCCTACTTGATATTCAGATTCTTCTCTGTATCCCCGCGTCGATTATGCAGGCTGCCTCGGGGGCAATGCAGAAATGTGTTCTTCAATAAATACGATTTTGTGGAGGCTCCACTTCCTGCTATAGGCAGGAAAGTAAACTTTGCACCCAAATTCCGTCGCTCGGACCTCGAGGAGGTCTCCTTCCGAGCCAGTCGCGTTTGCCCTTCGCTCTAGTCTTCGGTTATTGAATCCCTCCGCGCAGCGGGAGCAAATTGGCACCAGCCCTCTTTAAACGCCTCAGCTATTCTCAGACGGTCAGGTGGCTTCCTTTCCGTCTCTATGGTCGCTTTGCTTCCTTCTCCCCTATTATCAACCGGCCTAAGCCTTTCCGGCCAAATCCATTCTAGGAGTTGCTAAAGTTGTAGCTGGTGTTTGGAGGGCTCCTCTCGGTCCCGGCCAAGGAGCTGCAGTTGCGCATTAGAATAGAATACAGAATGAAATAGAGTGAAATAGAATATAGAATAGAATAGAAAATAGAATAGAACAAGCTGGAAGGTATCTTGGAGGTCTTCTAGTCCAGCCCCTGCTGAAGCAGGAGAACCTATACCAAAAATTCGCGCCTGGTTCTTTCGAAGGTGGATCTTTTGGCTGCGTCCGATTGTGACACAAGCAGACTTTGAGAAAGGAGTTTCGTGGTTTTTTAACGAAACCAAGAGCCAGGAGTGGAGGCTGAAGCCCGGTACGAAGTTGTTGTACTGGGAACTCAAGGGGGGCATACTTCTAAATAGGGAGTCATTTTAAAACTTGGGTGACATTCTCGGTGCAAATCTGGCCTGGAGCACAAACTGGCTAGATTCGTTCGGGTCTGATGACTCGAGAAATAAGCGGCTGGGTTCGGGGTGCTATAGATAAAGTAATATTTCTTGTGCTCACAACCTTCTCAAACCATTCGTCTCGAAAAGTTTGTATTATTGGAAAGGCGCGTGATGCTTTATTTTATTTTATTTTTTAGCGCTGGGTCCTAATATATACTCAATTCTTTCTTCCCTCCCTTCTCTGAATTTGTCCCCATCTCCCGTCGCAGACTTCACTTGCCTTCTTACCCCAGGTCGCTTTCCTGAACCCCAGTTTAAAGTTATTTCAGGTCAAGGCAAATTACCAGCAATGCTATAGTTATAGTACTAATTTCTGTGGTACTAAGCGCAGGAGAACACCCATCAGGAGTTTTCGGGGAGGACAGAACGCAGCTTTATTAAGCGTAAGACCCCCTCGGCGTGGAAAATTCCCAGGGAGGGCGAACTATGTTGCAATCAATGTGTTTAACTAACGCGCCACAGCCATAAGCTCTTGGTTGCAAATTCATTCAAGTAACCTATTTATTTCCAAGTAAGCGCCTCAGTAATGCCAAGTTTGAATTACAGTCTGGTTGCAGTTGAATGTAATAGGTGTAACCAGATCCTCAGCATTTTTCCTCGTGGGTAAAACCTATTGAATCTCATGGGATTTACCAAGCTGTAAATCCTAGTGACTAAGGCATCAGGCTAGAAACCGGGAGATCCTGAGTTCTAATCCTGCCTGAGGCGCGAAACCAGCCCGGTGACCTTGAGCTAATCACGCTCTCGAGTCTCGACCCTGGGAAGGTGGCAAGGGCAAATTAGTTCTGAAATCTTACCCAGAAAAGTGCAGGGACTTGTTCCACGGGGTGGCCTGAAGTCAACACTAACTGGAACACACACGCACACCCAATCCTATTATTCAGGGAATGCATCCTGCTTGTGAAATGAGGAATCGGTGAAATGACATAAAACCAACCATAAAGGCATGGGGTTTGTTTCTGAACAAAGGAGGAGTTTGCAGTTTTGAGTGAACTCCAGGAGACTTCTGCAAAGGATGCTGTCCTATAAACGCTTTACAAAACGCCAACACGCGTTATCTTCTGTGCAGAAGAATCACGCTCCCTGTTTTCAACCCGTCACCACGCCGAAGTTGAGGAGGACATGCGATACAAACGAAATTCACTTACTTGATAATATTGAGCAACCGGCAATGTGTGATATTTCACCAGCATCTGCACCAAGGAAGTTACAGCTAACTTCCGAAAGGGGTCTGCCTGAAGCTGCCATTCTAAGCATTCTTACCCGGAAGTAAGTCTTACTGGAACAAAATGCAAGGGACTCCTGAGCTGAACTCACACGCAGCAAAAATCCCTCTAGGTTGCCTGGCGTACCAGCCTTCGGGTTGGAGATTCCCCCTTGGAACTGTCTAAATGGCGGTGAGGATAAATCTGAATAAAATGGTCCCGCCGATCCGCTTCATTGGCTTCAGTCAACTTCCGGAGTAACAAAGGGACAAGCTCAACTTGCCAAGGCGTCTCTGACATTTTAAAGGCCCCAACGAGCAGGGTCCTTCAAGACTATTGGAGATGACTGAAGTACCCCCTTCAACCCAATCTAACCCCAACCTCTTTAAATCAACGTAATCAAAATATAATGAAATACAGTACGGTGGATTGATGTAAACTCTCCATCTCCCTATTCTCCGAATAGAACGTCTAATGTAGCCAGGTTTTCCGAAGTTGAAAGAATTGCTAGACAGCTATGTAAATCTATGTGGGATTCACTCTAGGTTTCAAAACAAGTAACTTTAGTGTTTCTTTAGTAGGCCTGCCCTATTAAAGTCTGAGGTAGATGGCTCTGGAAACCATTATAAATGAGTGTACCGATTCAGCTCTGTACCTTTGAGAGAGTGCCTGGAGAGGCCTGTGGTTTTCAGAAGTGGTTTGCCATTGCCTCCTTGCAGGGCTGAGAGAGAGGGACTGGCCCAAGATCACCCAGCTGGCTTTGTGCCTAAGATGGGACCAGAACTTAGTATCCCTGTTTCTAGCCTGATGCTTTAACTATTATTCCAAATTGGCTCTCATTTACTGTAGTCTTAATTTTCATGCAATGGCTCTTTGAAGGTCCATTAGAAATAGGAGCAATCTAGTCTTCTACAGTATAACCCTGAATGCAATAAAGCGTTTTCTAGATTCTAGAATAAAAGCAAGTAGAGTCTCAAGTTTACATCAATTTAAAAAAGATCTAATTCCATTACTTTTCTTTCCAATCAACTTATCTTGAATAAGTTTTAAGCATTGCTTTAAGATCCTCTCAAGACAATAAACTCTGTGGATCAAACTTGGGTTTGTAACTTCCCAAGATTAGATTATGCAGCTGGTATTCTGAACCATTGATTTAGATCCTAGTCTTTCTTCTAAGTAAGCATGGTTTTTAGACTGGAGTTATCAGAAAAAGAAGTAAATGGAATTTCATTGAACAAGACATTTTTTAATCTTTTTATATAACTTTACTGAATTTTAAAAAAAAGATGAGGAAGAAAAATAATAGTATAAAGGAAAAAGATTTTTTTGATTTAAAGCTTCCTGAGAAAGGAAAATTATCTGAATTAGATTAAAATACACACGAGTGTATTTAAAAAATGGATCCAAATGTATTTACTGCTTGAATCTTATCCATAAGCAAGAATACTTGCCATTAATAAGCTTAGAGTCTTGCTTTGATATGTATGCATACATGCTCTCAAAAACACACACGTTTTTCATTCCTCTTCACTCTAGTGATATTAGATGAATTGGATGTTTTGGTTATAACATTAATCCATGAACCTGTATACAATTAATGAATTGTTTTTTAAAAAAAATATTTGTATTACATTTTTAGGAACTTGAACTTTTACAGTTCTGAGCATAAATATAGAAATGTCCCTACTATTAAATTCATTTCCATATGGACATATATACTTTTAAAAAACAAAGGTATGTCCACCAAAAGCATTGCTGTTGTTTAATACTGCTTTTGTTCAAGTCCTAAAACCATTGCACATATACAAGTGCACCTTTTTCTTTTTCATTCATAAATTGGAATAATAGACTAGGGGAAAGGCAGAGTTGGCAATGCAAATGTCTGTAGATAATATTGCTCACTACCTATGAGGCTAGTTCAGGTATATGAAATCCTTTAAAGGCTTGAAATATAATAAATGACATATAAGATACTCTGATTGTTGAACATTCTGAAATCTCATTGACTTCCACTGAAATAAATCAGACACCATGCTTGTAGTGGTTGTTTGTTAAACAAGAAAAAAATTAGTAGTGCAATTATTTATTTATTTTATTGGACTTATAGGCCGCCCTCTCTCCCGAGGGACTCAGGGCGGCTTACAATAAAAAATGAGAATACAAATATTAAAATACAATTAAACTAGTCAAATTAGCCCAATAAAAATTAAAACCCAATTAAAAACTAAAATCGATAAAACCCCACCCCACCCCATCCAGTCCAGGCTGGCCTGTTGAAACAACCAAGTCTTTAGGTCACTGCGAAAGGAACGGAGGTCAGGGGCCAGCCGGAGCTCCAAGGGGAGTTGATTCCACAGGGTGGGTGCTCCCACAGAGAAGGCCCTACCCCTGCGTGCCGCCAGCCGACAATGTCTGGCCGATGGCACTCCCAGGAGGCCCTACCTGTGGGAGCGTACAGGGCGATTATGAGATTCAAATGTTCAATAGTGGGAATAAGGGACTCACTCAGAATCAGCCCTGAGATATTGGGGGGGGGGCTTTCCATCTCTCCAGAAAATCCATGTCGGCAAAATACGTTGCCTTGGGTCAGTTAAAGATTTAGTGGATGCATTTGTACAACCAGAGAAGTTGGAGCCATTTCATTCTTTGTGGAGTGAGCCGGTTAGTACTTTTTGTTTTGGTATTTTAGCAGGCTGTGCAAACAAAAGCTCTTTGTTGTTTATAGTGGATATAGTGAACCAGGAAACAGGTTCATTCAGTAGGCAAGTTCAACACATTGTATGAAGGCAGTCAAAATATTTCTGAGAGGGAGATGGATAAAGAATACCAGGGCTTTCCAGTATCCTATTGCTTTGTCGTGTTTGTGGACGCTGACCCTTCGTGAGGTCGCTGTTATCCCTGCTGGAAGTGCCTCCGAGAACATTGACCTTGACCTGGGATAGACCTTGAGGAGAAGGAGGGGGAAGACCTAGGATGACCCTCCTGGTCTTGGAGTTTTCCCTGGGGTTGGGAGGTACCGTCTGTGCCCCCCTGCCCAACTAAGCTAGTGGTACTAAAGTGAAGAAATCCCACTGTAACAGGTGGTAGCAATCACCTCACGGAACAGGAGGAAGAGCCACAACCAAGACAAAGGTTGGACAAAAGAACTTTGAATGGGAGGCAGGAATGCAATTTGAATAAGCATTTGCAGGCTTAGCCCCCCCACCCCCCAAGTTCTCTTGCAGATAAAGGAAGGAAGGCACCTTGTAAGTCTTGCAAGTTTCTGTTACTGTACAATTAACATATAATAGTGTTAGCCTTCATAACTTTGGTTTCTTAGATTAGTCTGCCTGGAAGGGAGATTAATTTATAGACACCTATAGATAACTTGCTTAATCCAACAGATTCCCAAATCCCTCAGTGCCTACATTTGCAAAATCGGAGCTGCCCGGATTATCAGGCTTCCCACCAAGGCCAGCCTCTTTGTTCCCTAACAGGACACTGCCCGCCTCCTTCAGTCCCCGCATCCTCTTTCAGAAGCAACAAAGATATGTCAGGGCAGGGGACCTGCAGGATGTGTTCGACTGTCCGAACTACCTTGAGGGCCCAGCAGCTTGGCTCCAGGTGGGGGACATTCTTCTCTGTGTTTGCTTGTCCTCCCACACTTGCAGGTGGGACGCCACCCTCGACAGGGAGATTGGATTTGGCAGGACGTGTGTGCCTATACCAGTTGGAGGTGCAGAGATCTTCCAGGAGTTTATAGATTATCTCCCCACCTTCCCGTCCTGGATTACAGTCCTCTCAATCAGTCTGGGTATAGAGAGTGACTTTTGGCCCCCAGTTTGGAGAGATCGGCCTGCACTGGTCCCCATCGGGATATTTTATAACGGGAAATCCCTGTAAAGAGGGCTCTTCCCTGGGTCACCTGTCTCTCAGGCTCGGCCAGACTTCTCCCAGCTGGGGGAGAGGGAGATGGGACATACCGTAGAATACCTTGATGCTGTCACCAGGGGGTGGACCGTGTGCAGTGTAGTCTAGCGCACCCCGAGGAGGCCCTGACAAAGGTGAAACGGAAAACCAGTTAGAAGCACCACGGAAAATGTTGGGCAGCAGAAGGGGGTGGGTGTGGGACAGAGTGTCCCCCTCCCAAACGAAATTGAAATAGACGGCCTCCTCTTCCCCCAGCACGAGGAGGGGATGGCCTAACGCGTAGCATTTCCAAGAACTACGAAGAAGCGAGCGCCGGTCCTTCCCGCAATACTTGGGAAGAGTTCACCCCCATTTCCTACTTGGGAAGAGTCACCCCCCCCCCATTTCCTACTCTGCAAAAGCGCTCTTGTGCTAAAGCGGAGCCAATATCGCCGTTTAGCGAGCCCAACCCCGAATCTGTGCGTTGACTTGACACCCCCACTCCCAACTCCAGCTCCCCCTTCGATTTGGGCCTTGGCTGGGGCTGGGGCTTGCGCTGCTGGGCCAGCCTAGCCGGAGCCTCAAAAGGATTCCCCGACTGGAATTCCTCGGCCTTTTTTTTTCTCCCCTTCTTCATTTTTACTCGCGAGGCGTCCTCGCAAAGCCGGGTGGCGGCGCTGCCACCAGAGGGTACCAGAGCCCCCCACGCCCCCCATCTTTGCCTTCCTTTCCGAGCCCCGGAGGTTTTTTTGGGTGGGTCAATTAAGTAAGCGGAGGGCGAGCTATTCTCACGCAAAACGGGGGGGAGAGGGCTGTTATCCGCTAAGAAATCCCCCCCTCCCTCGCCGATTTCGGAGATCCCTGCAGAGAACGTGCCCGCGTCAATCCGGCGGCTCCCGGCAATCCTTTCAAGCTGAAGGCGAGTTTTCAGCTGCCAGCCGAGCGCACGGGGAGCCTACGCGGGCTTTCCCCTCCCCTCCTCCTGCCCCGCAGAGTGGCTTTAATTAAAGTCACAAAGTCGCCGTTCCTTCTCGGCTGGGCTCCAGCCGCTTCCTTCCCTCCGCCCCTTGGAGGCTTTCCCCCCCTCCTCTCTCCTCCATTTCCCCCAGATGTGGTAGCCCTCCCTCAGGAACCAAGCGGATGGCTTTGGGCCTTTGCCTTCCGTTTGCTTGCCTCTCTCTCTCTCTCTTCTTCCTCCCCGCGATCGCTTTTATTCTTAAGGCTTGCCCATTTCCCCGGGAATAACACACCCCGCGGGGCGCCACGGCCGACGGCTTCAGTTCTTGGAAACTTCGGTGGGCAGGAGAGATTTTTTTGTTGTTGACCCACACCACTAGGGTCTCTTCCATTTATTCCTCGAATTGGTTATTTGCCTGGGGGGGGCGGAATCTTCGCCTGCTATGTTAGCCAGCAACAGGTGGCTGGATGACCCTTCCAGCGAGAAAAGGAGTTTGGAAACCCAAACTTTCTGCATCAGCTGCTGAATATTTATTATTTATTTATTTTATTTGTTTGGACTTGTATGCTGCCCTATCTCCCGAAGGACTCAGGGTGGCTCACATCATAAAAACACACAATACGATTAAAATTAAGTAAAAAATCATTAAACCCAATTCAAGCCAAACGAATTATCTAAAACCCAAAAGACACTAACATTTAAAAAGCTAAACCGCCCCCCCTCAGTCCAAGCCGGCTTGTTTGAATAACCATGTCTTTAGGCCACAGCGGAAGGAGCGGAGGTGGGGGGGCAATCGTAGCTCCAGGGGCAGCTGGTTCCATAGAGTGGGCGCTCCCACAGAGAAGGCCCTACCCCTAGGGGCCACCAGCCGACACTGTCTGGCCGACGGCACCCCAAGGAGGCCCTGTCCGTGGGCGAGCACCAGGCGATGGGCATTCGATGCTGGCAAGAGACGTTCCCGCAAGTACCCTGGCCCCAAGCCATATAATAACACGTTGTTGCTGTTGTTTAGGGACTAACCTGAACCAGTTACCTTTGAATGTACATTCACTTTCCAATCGCCCTTATTGGTAGCTGAGTTCGGGTCATTGCAATCAATTTATGGCTGGCTATTCCCATATTGGCCTGGAGATCCAGGACAGAGTTCGGTCTCTCTGTCTGTCTGTCTGTCTGTCTCTCCCTCTCCCTCCCTCCCTCTGTCTCTCCTCCTCCTCGGGCTTAGGAAGATCCACGTAGCCAGACTTATTTCAGAGGCCTGATTTGTAAGGTGCTAATTTTACCTTCATGTATTGAATAAGCCACCATTGACTGAGTTCCGCGATAAGCTCAGCCAACATGTCGTTTCCTTGATTTGGGCTTAGATTGAACCCAGAGAACTCTGCTAGGAAATCCCTTCTCCCAGATATCTAGAGGATTTTCTGATTGCATCCAAGAACTGGGGCAGCAAGAGGGCCTTGGAAAAGTAAAAAGAAAAACCACGTTGCTTTTCTAACACCTGCCTGCTTATTTATCCACCTTACATTTATAATTTCTGTAAGTTTCTTCATTTACAGAAACTAAGAATCATGGAAGAAGTCCCATCTTTCATTTTAAAAATCCGAGGGATCCTTCGATCCGTTCTCCGCTCTTTGGTGTTGGGACATTCCTCCCTCCGCCAGGAGGGCTGAAGGATCCAATCAATGCAACCTGTCTGTCGCAGGGGATTCAGCTGGGGCAGGCACCTTCTGAGTTTCGCAAATTCTCTCCTTTTCTCCCCTCTACCTCATCTTAACCTTCTGAGTTTTGCCTTGGGGTGCTTTTTCTTGGTCCCTTGCCATTCTTCTGCATGGTCCTTACTGCCTGATGACAAGCCTTTCATTCTCTTTCACACCTGCGCCCACACCTTCTCTCTCAGAGTAGCTCCCCAGCCTTGCCCGCTTTGGACCAGGTTGACCACTGTTTTCCAAAACCCTCCGGGGCAGTTGGCAGGGCCATCTTAATAGCATTATGGGCCCGGGCAAAGCAGGACCCCAACGACAACTACTCACAGGAATAAAAAGGTAAATGTAAAATGTAAAAAGGTAAAATTAAACATATATTTATTTATTTTATTTATTATTGGGATTATTATTGGGATATCTCCCAAAGGACTCAGGGCGGCTTACAACAATTGGCACTTCCAACCAATAAACATGTAATAAATATGTTGCTGTATTTATATAATGCAAAGTGCACTGAAGGGTTAACATACACAGATTAGTATGGCGCCCCTCACGGGCAAGTGCCCATCAGGCCCATGCATTAACACTGGCGATTGGCAAAGGACAGCAACATCCAAGTACCTGCCACACCACCAAGCAACTGAGCGCAAGGAATGGGAGCCACCAGCCAGGCCCTGAAATGCCAGAATTAGTGTTCTTGGTGGGAGGTGAAAGGGTCCAGTTTCTTTAACCTGCCCACCCCACCTAACTCCCCCCCCCTTCACCTCTGGAATTCTTGGCTACAACCACACTTGCAATGGTGTCTGGAGGACAGCGCTGAATTCACTAGAATGGATTAGCTGCGAAGGAAAAAGGCACGTCTTGGAACAACACCACTTAACAAAGACCATAGTGCCAAAGGCCATTCATGAATTGAAACCCCACCTCCTCCCCCTTCAAAGAGTTAGTTCCACCACTGGATCTGGGAGTTTTTGGTCTCTGTGTTGTCAAAAGCCATTGGGAGGGAAAGAATGCAAACAAGACCCAACCACTGCCTTGCATTGCTAATCTGGCTTTCTTTAAAAAAAAAAAAAAACTAAGGGGACAGTGGTGTTTGGGAAGACTGAAAGCAGAAGGTGATGGCATCAGGCACCAAAAACCCAGGTTGGCCTTAGTCTGGAATTACACACACACACCCCTTCATTACGAACATCTTCTCACCTGAACGTGTACTCTTGAAGCAGCCTTCTTTCCCCTGGGGTACCACACCCACCGTTCTTGCTATCCTCGATAAGGAGGACTAAAGCTACCAGAATACCAAGGCCCGCAGTTTTGTTTTCTAGGGATGATGGGAGCTGTAGTCCAACCCTATCTGCCTTGAAGGATGTTGTCTGAGGAATATTGTTTCCAGCAGATCAGAATAAGACCGCTGCTTTTAATGGGGCTTCAGCTTCTACACTGTAGGATGTCTGCTGCCACTTGGAATTACTTCGTTGGTGCCATCATTATTTTCTGATTTATAATAATAATCTTTTCTGTCAACGTGTTTCCCTACAAGGGCATGCTTGCCAGTCTCCTTGACAACCTGCCTCCTTGTTTCCGCAGAAGACTCTTCCAGGCAGGCCTCTTCCAGGATCCGAATCAGAATCCACTGTTGGCTCTACATAGATGAAATAAAGCAAATAGAATGTTGGCCTATCCTCTCCATTGGGTCAGTCATAAGAGAGGTATATTTATTGGATGGCTTTGGGTCAATCAGTCCCCACAGCATCACCAACCTTAGAGCAATCAATCAATCAGAATAGACCTGAAAGGGATCTTTTTTTTTTAAATTACATTTATATGCCGCCCTTCTCCGAAGACTCAGGGCGAAGACTCAGGGCGAAGACTCAGGGCGGCTTACAATTTTTGGGATACAACCCAATGTGCTCAGCAATAGCCTTCCTTCCATTGTATATGCCTGCTTATTACTAAGCGGCATTTTTACAAAGTCAGCTTATTGTCCCCAACAATCTTGGGTCCTCAATTTACCTACCCCGAGAGGATGGAAGGCTGAGTCAACCTTGAGCCTGGTGGGATTTGAGCCTACAGTAATTGTAGGCAGCTGGAACTTAAATGCAGGCATTTAACAGCCTGAGCCACCAAGGCCCTTGCTCAAGCAGGAGACGTAGCCTATACCATTTCAGACAATGGCTGCCCAGTCTTTTCTTAAAAACCTCCAGTTATGAAGCACCTACAGCTTCTGAAGGCAGCCTGTTCCATCGGTTAATTGTCCTCACTGTTAAGAAGTTTCTCCTTAATTCCAGTATGTTTCTCTCCTTGATTAGTTTCTATCCATTGTTTCTTGTCTTGCTTTCTGGTGCTTTGGAAAATAAGTTGTCCCCCTCTTCTTTGTGGCAAATACTGGTATACTGCTCATCATATCACCCCAGTCCTTTTTTTTCTCTAGGCTGACCATGCCCAATTCCTGCAACCGTTCTTCCTATGGTTTTTTTTTATCTCCAGGCCCTTAATCATCTTAGTTGCTCTTCCTTGCACTCCCCCACCCACCCACAAAAAGTCTCAGCAACTGGATGCAGTGTTCCAGGTGTGGTCTTACTAAGGCTTTATACAATCCTTGGTTGTGTAAAGAGAATGAAGTACTAATACTTCATTCGATGCCTTTCTCTTTATACAACCAAGGATTGTGTTAGCTTTTTTTTGGCTGCTGTCACACACTGCTGGTTCATGTTTAAGTGATCATCCACTAGGACTCCAAGGTCCCTCTCACAGTCATTGTTTTTGAGCCATGTTTCGCTTCATCCGTACTTCTTGTATCTTTGGAATTTCCTGCCGAGATGTAAAACTTTGTTTTTCTCCACATTAAATTTCATTTTGTTGGATACGGCCCATTGTTCAAGTCTGTCAAGGTCTTTTTGGATCCTGAACTTGTCTTCAGGGGTGTTGGCTATTTCTGCCAGCTTAGTGTCACCTGAAAATTTGATGTGTTCCCCTTCTATTCCTTCATCAAAGTCATTTGTGAAGATACTGAAAAGTACTGGGCTTAAGATGAAATCTTTTGGTACCCCACAACAAAAGTTAAAAGAGGGATAATTATATACACCCTCATGAGTACAAAAGGCAGGTTATCTTCAACATATAAGTAAATAATGACCTGCTTGGTTATGCTTTCATAACCTTTTAATGAGTAGATAGGCACTTATACACACTTCTACCAAATAGGGAAAGTATACACACACACACACACTTTCTCTCAAATATATTTGATGGGTACTGTGTCAGTTGCCTCACACATCTACCTATATCACTGTAAAAAAGGGTATCTGGGAATACTTAGCACATACATTCCTTATATGTAACACAGCCTTTGTTTACATAGTGAATAGTCTCTTTTCGTCCATCCAATTATATCCACATTAACAAAACTGCAAAGAGTCTGTCATCTGCACCTCTATAACTGTCTGGTTTGGTTCTGCAACTCAACAAGACAGGACTCTCACAGACTTCAGAGAGTAATTAGGACTGCAGAAAAAACAATTACTACCAACCTGCCCTCCATCGAGGACCTGTATACTGCAATGAGTCAAAAAGAGGGCTGTGAAAATATTTACAAACCCCACACATCCCGGACATAAACTGTTTCAACTCCTACCCTCAAAACAATGCTATAGAGCACTGCACACCAGAACTAGACACAAGGACAGTTTTTTCCCCAAATGCCATCACTCTGCTAAACAAATAATTCCCTCAACACTGTCCAACTATTTACAAAGTCTGCACTACTATTACTATTAACCTTCTCATCACTCCTTATAACCCATCCCCTCCCACTTGTGACTGTATGACTGTAACTTTACCACTTGTACCCTTACGATTTATATGGACTGTTTCCTAGTATGATTTGATTGCTTATTGTACCTATGGCTATCATTAAGTGTTGTACCTTATGATTCTTGACTCTTGACGAATGTATCTTTTTCTTTTATGTACACTGAGAGCATTTGCACCAAGACAAATTCCTTGTGTGTCCAATCACACTTGGCCAATAAAGTATTCTATTCTATTCTTTTTTTTTTTAATATCTAAAGGATCAGGTTAGGGATAAATTATCATAGAGAAAAATGGTCTATGCAGTCACTAAGAGTTGACATCAATCTGATGGCCCATAATCAATCAAGCAAACTGCACAATTCTGTAGATTCTGTATCCGGTTTCAGCTACATATCAACATACTCTCATAAATAAGTCATGTTTAGCCTTTTCTGTCTTCAGTGGGATCTTAATAGATTATTCAGCAGTTAAGGTGCTGTTTACTGGCATTTCATTTCCCCTAAAGACCCACATATAAAGTGGATAAAAATGCTGAGCTTTAAGGATGTTGCAGGCGTGTTTTGACACGCTTTGGTATCGGGATGCTGAAACGGAATACTTTTCCTTGAAAACGATCACAAGACTGATTGTATAATGAACTGTAAGCCGCACAAAGTAAGGCAGGCATAATTACTTGGAGGGACATCCTTTGGAGCACAATGGGATATACTGAATTTTCTTGGTATACTGAAGTGAAATGTATCTGTTCACATCACATACCCCTAATTAATTAATTAACCAAGACTTAATCAGCCAAAAGCTAAAGGTCTTTAGGTGACCCGCCGAGCTATTCCGCTTCCCCATCGAGCATCTTCTTTTTTTCCTCTCCTGAGTCCAGGAAGGGGAGCAGAAAGGGAGGAACTCTTTAAATCCTGAAGATAACTCTTCCCCCCCCTCCCCGCTTTTGTCTTGCAGAGCAGGATCAAGGGAGTTGAGACATCTGGGAGAGAAAACAAGTTGGCCGGTTTGCTTCAGAAAGGTAGGAGGATGGCGTGTTGCAAAAACATTGGTAGCTGGGAAATGGCGTTTACACGCGTGCTATTTATATATAAACAAATCAGCCATTTGAGACGTTAGGAAAAGGAGAAGTAAGGCAGCTGAAAGACACAGAAGAGAAGCCAAATTAGCAAAAGAGCCAGTTTGGGCGTTAAAACACGCAAATAGCTGCCGGCCGCTCGAAAGATTGGCTAGCTGCCCTGCCTGGCATCCTGCCCCGGAAAGGTCTCCTGCGCGCAAGCTTAGCAGCTCGGTGGGAGGAGTCGGGGGGGGGAAGGACGACCCCCGCCGGGTTTGCGCAGGAGAACTTCGCGGGAGCTCTTATTTCTCCTCCTCCCGGGAAGAGCCTATTGATGCCCAAACGGAGGATTCGGAAGTGTTAACGCCGCTTCAAAAGACTGCCCGGAAAAGTCTGGAGACGCCATGTCAGTCCCAATAAGGGAGGGAGGGCTGGGGGAGCCTTGAAGTGGACGCCAATAATTTGAATTCTCTCCCCTCCACCCCGCACACAATCCGATTACTGTTTGGCTCTTCCTAACCTTGTGCCTGGTTATTCGGGGGGGGGGTACGGATATTCAAGGAGATTACTGTAAAGTTATTCTTACCTTTATTGTCAGAGTACAACACGTGGACAATGAGATTGGCTGAGCCTCCCTTCGTGCACCCCCACCAACACAACTCACAGTGAGGACAGAAGTCCCTAACCCAGTCCCACTCTGTGGATCTTGTTGCACAACGCCCCGGCTCTGCAAGAAAAATATGTCAATATTTATTCATTTATTTATTCATTCATTCATTCATTCATTCATTCATTCATTCATTCATTCTTGGGCGTATAGGCCACCCTCTCTCCCGAGGGACTCAGGGCGGCTTACAATAAGAAATTAAAATACAAATATTAAAATACAATTAAACCAGTTGAATTAACCCAATAAAAAATTAAAACCCAATTAAAAACTAAAATCAATAAACCCCCCACCCCACCCCATTCAGTCCAGGCTGGCCTGTTGAAACAGCCAAGTCTTTAGGTATACGGCTACAAAGCAGGGACTGTTATTGAAAACTATGCTGGATGGATCTTCCGCCCTCCCTCAGTTGTTTCTTTTTCTTTCTTTCTCACTCTCTCCTTTTTCTTCTTCCCTCCCTCCTTCTTCTCTTCCCTTTCTACCTTTCAATTGTTCCCCCCCTTTCCCATTTTTATTTATTCCTCCCTCTTTCCTCCCTTCCCTCTTCCCTTTCTCTCCCTGCCTGCCGCTTATACTCTTTCTTCTGTCTTACAAAGGCAACTTTTAGATAGGTAAAAGGCCTAGCCCTTTGAATAAAAATGGAATCTGAAGGCTCAGAAAGAGTCATCATAAAAGAGCCTTGGTGGCTCAGGCTGTTAAATGCCTGCACTTAAGTTCCAGCTGTCTACAATTACTGTAGGCTCGAATCCCACCAGGTTCAAGGTTGACTCAGCCTTCCATCCTCTCGGGGTAGGTAAATTGAGGATGCAAGATTGTTGGGGGCAATAAGCTGACTTTGTAAAAATGCTGCTTAGTAATAAGCAGGCATATACAATGGAATGAAGGCTATTGCTGAGCACATCGGGTTGTATCCCAAAAATTGTAAGCCGCCCTGAGTCTTTGGAGAAGGGCGGCATATAAATGTAATTTAAAAAAAAAAGGAGGAAAATGTTTGGTCCAAATTGGCCAACATTTTTGCACCTCCCACAAATTTATATGGAATTTTGCTTTCAAAAAAAAAAAGGCCTGGTTGGGACAAGTCTCAGTCCTTGCCTTTTGACAGTCTGAGTTTAGGACCAGGCAAAGGTCCCTGAAAATTCTTCTTCTCCTTAGGATGGAGGGGTTACTCTTTCCCTAAAATTATAGCAGTTGGCTGTCTGGGGAGGGTGGGGGGAATCATGGTAAAATCTGCCCTGTCTTAAGAAGGAGAAAGCATGTGCACAAGCTCCCTTCAGGGATTCATCACCTGAGCACATCTAATTTTTATTCAGGTTGGGAAAGCAACGCTATTGCACCCCCATGTGAAGAACGAACGGGCCTGGGATTCTGCTATAAAACTGCAGTTCTCTGCCCCACACATTCAGTGCAACCCTTTACCTCTCTACTCTCAAATAATTCCTATGGGGTCAGTCAGACTGGTAGATAATCTCTGTCTTCAGAGATTCTTATCAGCATAATGGGCCCCGGGCAAAGCAGTGAACTGGGGCCCCTACGACAACTACTCACAGGAATAAAAATGTAAATGGTCGATAAAATTAAACGTATATTTGCATGTTAGTATTAATTTTAAAATGCAGCAAAATGTAATCGATATGTTGCTGTATTTATATGATTACAAGGTGCATTGAAGAGTTAACATACACAGATTAGTATGGGGCCCCTATGCTTGTGGCAAATGCCCTTCAGGCCCATGCACTAAGGCACCCCTGTCTGTCTTGTAACCCTGCTTGAAAGCATGCACACAAGGAAATCTTGGGAAACCCGGGGACCCTTTGTGGTTATTTAGACTGGCGCTTTCCGAAGTTTTTTTCTTCCATTTTATCTTTCCAGAGGCCCCGTTTGGTTCAATGAAAATTTTTTTTTTTTTTAAATTACATTTATATGCCGCCCTTCTCCGAAGACTCAGGGCGGCTTACAATTTTTGGAGCACAATCCAATGTGCTCAGCAATAGCCTTCATTCCATTGTATATGCCTGCTTATTACTAAGCGGCATTTTTACAAGGTCAGCTAATTGCCCCCAACAATCTTGGGTCCTCAATTTACCTACCCCGAGAGGATGGAAGGCTGAGTCAACCTTGAGCCTGGTGGGATTCGAGCCTACAGTAGTTGTAGACAGCTGGATCTTAAGAGCAGGCATTTACAGCCTGAGCCACCAAAGCTTGAATTGAATTGAAGATTCGCTTTTTTCCTTTCCAGGCTGAATCAGAGGCAGATAGAAGGTTAAATCCCAATGAAAGAGGGGCGAGGGGTGAGGCACTAGAGAAACCTTTTAGACCCTCCACGCTCCGAAGAATTGCACTACTAACTGCCCACAGGCACTGGATATTTCCCAGAACTTGTACTACAACCTGCAGCCTTGGGTCTGTCTTTGCTCACCTCCCCCCACCCAACCCTTTGCGCTGAATGACCCCGTCCCCCCTTAGTCTAGAGTTCAGGAGCAGATGGAGGTGGGGAATGTGCATTTGTGGGTGTTTATTTAAGAAAACTCTAGATCAAGAAGACATGAAAAATTACACATTTAGTGTAGTGTGGCGGCAGGTATTAGAGCCAGTTTGGTGTGGTGGGGAAGGTGCCAGGCGAGAAACCAGAAACTGGGTTAGGGTTAGGGTGACTGGGCGACCTCGGGCCAGTCACTTTCGCTGGAGCCCTAGGAAGAAGTCAGTGGCAAGTCCCATCCCAAAAATCTTGCCAAGGAAACTGTAGGAATCTATCCAGACCCACTCCAAGAATCACACGGCTGAACAGAAGGAGGAGGAGGAGGAGAAAGAAAGGAAGGAAGGAAGGAAGAAAAGAAAGAGAAAGAAAGAAAGAAAGAAAAATGGAAGGCAGTGAAAAGTTGAGTGGCTTAGTCGTCCAATAGAATAAGTAGATTCGTTTTTTTAGACAGACAGGACGAATATTTCAAACTTAACCAAGCTGGCTATTACAGGGGAGGGAATTAAAGTGAAAAGGCATTTGTAAAGCTCCCACCACCAGCCTTTTTTACCCCACGGCTGGCAGCTGGTATTTATTTTTCTCTTTAAAAATCAGACCCTTTATTACAACCGGAAGCCTGTCCAGTTGTGCTTTTCTTACAGCCTATGTAAGAGGTCAAACACTTTATCTGAGAAATAAAAGACAGGGCATCTCAAACTGGTAGAATAAGTGCCAGGAATGCTTTGAGATTGTGTCCTCTCCCCCACCCCCTCTTGGAAAAATGCGACAAATATATATGTTGCTAAACCTCATTTTAAAGCTGGGAATTATTTTCAGTGACTTCTTTGTATTCTTATGGGCTGGCACTAGAAGCGTTTGTTTTATTAATGCATGAATAGGGATTGGGAAACTAAGACAAGAACGGGGTTCTGCTGCATGTTTTGGGCAGAAGAGAATAACCTTTCCCTCCAAGGTTCAATGGAACATTAAAATAAAAACCAATCTTTGGTTTCAGAAATATCTTGTGAAAAGGAACCGAAATATTTTCCCGTGAAAAAGTATATTTGAATTTCCAGGTTACACGCCACACACCACACACCACCACCACAAACACATGGTTCTTCCTCCTCCTCCTCCTCCTCTTTCTCTTCTTCTTCCTCCTCTTCCTCCTCCTCCTCTTTCTCTTCTTCTTCCTCCTCTTCCTCCTCCTCCTCCTCTTATTGGATTCAACAGCAGAGACATTCACCCCCTGTTCCAATTATAAACCAGCCAATGCTTTGGGCCTCCTTTTCACGAAAGTAAAGTATATAAAAATTAAAACAAGAATTGTTTCACCAGAATTCCCCCAAGTAAAAACTGCTACCTCCGGCTGAAGAATTCTTTAGCCTGTTTTTGAAAAGGCAGCCTGGCCAGCTCTCAAACTTTGACAACAGCAACTAAGAGGGCTAATACATTTTGCAGCCCTTCTTGGTTACATAGGATTTTCTACTTAACCGAGCAAACGTTTTCTTCCCCCCGCGGTCTTCTGTTTTGGAAGCAACTTGAAGAAAGCTAATCGGGGGAGGCAGTGGCATATATACCCGCGCACGCTACATTCCTTTCAATCCACCTCCATCTCCCTTTCAGCACTTACCGTCCCCATTTCATGCTAATGAATGTGTGTATTAATGAAAAGTCATGATCGGGACTTTAAGTTACTCCAACTCCTGCGCGTTTCAGTGAAATCAAAGCCCCCCCCCTTCCCTCCCTCCCGCCCCCCCTCCCCGGCCCGCTTTCCTTTCACAGCCTCGTTCTGTTAAAAAAAAAAACAGCTCCTGTAACCAGTTTAAGGCTGCAAACAAACTTGGATTCCCGCTACAACAGATGTCAGAGTTTCTTGAGTTTGGGCTGCGTCTAGGGACATCTTGTGATGTTTTGAGAGAACAGGACATGATCTCACATGGCGAGCAACTCTTTAGTTCCTTAATCATTTCACGGTTCCTTCGACCGCTTTCTTCCCACCTAAAACGTTTAGTTTCAGCTCACTGATCAGCTGCAAAGGCGCGGCGGGGAGCGGAAGGGTTGAATTATTCGAACCTGCAAGCAGCCCCTCAAGGAAGAGGGGAAGAAAAAAAAAGGTGTGGGGGGGGGTTTGAGAGAAAAGTGCAAACTTTTTTTTTTTACCCCTCTCTGTTCATTTCACCAAAGTCCTGAAAAAAATCAGAATGGAATTAGAGAAAAACTACATGACTCCCAGGACTGGCAGATCAGGTAAGAGGCTGAAGTTCTTGTTTTTCAGTGGTGCCTTTGAGCTAGACAGCTATCTATCTATCTATCTATCTATCTATCTATCTATCTATCTATCTATCTATCTATCTATCTATCTATCTATCGGTTCAATGGCTGTCCTATAAGTACTAGCATGTGATTTTATTTTAATAATGTACAGGGATGATGGGCTTTCTGGTACAGAAAGTCTGGACGTATATCAAGCACAGGGTTCTGGAACAGTTGCCTTGAGGTCCCATTGGGTTTGGTTCCGTGTAACTAGTAAACGGATTGTGTTTTGGTTCCGTGTAACTAGTAAACGGATTGTGTTTTGGTTCCGTGTAACTAGTGGACGGATTGTGTTTGGCTTCCACCCTCCCGAAATGTAGCATGTCTGACCTGAAAGAGGACATTGAATTAGACCGACACATTTTTTTTCCTATTGTCTATCAGGAATTAATTTGGTTTAATTTGGACGCTCCTATTCAGGAGAGTATGAATATATATCCCCATGTCATGGAGGTGTTTTTTTTATAATAGTGTCTCTTTCTTTCTCAATGCCTGCGCTAGATAGCCACCTGCAAATAAATAAATAAATAGATCAATAGATCAATAAATAAAGGAGGTCAGTTATGTCCCAGCTGTAAATAAAAGCTGGCTGGCAATCCTAGGCACCCTTACTCTTTGGAAGCACCTCCCTTGCTTTCACTTGGGGAAAGCCTTTCAAAGGGATGTGCTTAGAATGGAGGTGGTTGATGACGGGAGGAAACCTTGGATCAAGGGTGCCAGCAGATTGCAAATGGAATCCTCTTCACCGCCAGGCGATCCCCCTCCAGGTTGACCGGAAGTCTGCTCAAGTAATCAACTTCTAGACACCCACCCCCTCCCCGACGGTGCTTTCATGGGGGTGAAGCCCGTTTTGTCAGTTTGAAACCCCAAGAATCGAACCGGATTATATGCACCGAGCTGCGCGGGGCGGGGGGGCGATGCTGAGGTTGCCAGGATCCGGCGTGCCTTGCAAGTGTGGGGAGGGGGAGGGGGAGGGATGAACTTTCCAAAGAAACCAGACTAGCGGAGGGCCACTTTCCCACCCCGTCTCCCTAGCTCTTTGGCTTAGCTAGAGGGCTGTGCGTGTGGGTGGGTGTCGCCTTGCCCTCGCGGCGCAACTGCCACCTTTGCGTACTCAATCCAGGAGACGCGTTTAAGGTCTTTCGAAGGGGTGGTGTGGGGAGGGAGGCGGAAACCTCATGGCTTGTTGCAAGGCTAACGTCGGGGTTGGGGTGGTGGTCAGAAACCACAGACCGGGTCTCAAATCCGGACCTCCCGGCGTCTGGTTCTGGTCTGGGGTGGCAGATACTTCTGTTTCCAGCGGGGGAAGCCCCCTCCCCACAACTTAATGGACAGGTGGGGGAGTTTGGTGTCAGCCGGCGCGTGCCTGGAGAGCCGCCCTGACAAGCCCCCCTATTAATAACGTGATTTTCCAAAGCGATCGATGAGCCCTTTGATTAGTTCAATCGTCTGAATAATCGTTCCATCGATACAGCGTCTCGTTGCTCTCGGTGGCAGGCAGGCAGGCTAGGCCGGCCGGGACAGGGTGAGGGGTGTGTATGGACTGGGGAAGACCCCAACCACAAAGGGCGGGGTGGAAACGCCGCTCAATTTTATTTCCTTTTCCTCCGTTCCTCCCCGGCTAGCAACACCCCACGAGGTCTCTCTCGCCCGCTGAGCTCCGCAGGCCGACCCCTCGCCCACGCACGCACACGCACGCACACGCACACACACCTCTTCCCTCTCCCCACCACCCCGCCAATGGAGAGCCTCTGCCTTCTTGGCCCCCTCTGATGATCCCCTTCCATATTGGAGGGTGTGGGGCGGGGGTGAGCCGCCGCCGCCGCCCCGGGGAGTTGTCTCCACTGGTGCTTCCCTTGCAGTTGGGCCTCGGTGGGTTATTGGTGTGCCGGGCGGCAGGTTCCGAGGAGGGATCATCGCCGCCAAACCGGGGGGGGGGGTTCCCTCCTGCGCCTGTGCGACGCAGAACCGCGATAAAGACATCCCCGTCTCACCGGGGAGATTAAGCGAAAGGGAGACGAGTAACACATATACACACACACACGCTATCCCACCCTGATTTTCGCCCCGGAGGCGGATTATTCTTGGCTTTCTTCCCAGGTGAGGCCGCGCCACCCGTCACCGCTGCGCAGGGCCCTACTTGGCTTCCAGCGCCGGTGGCCAAAATAACCTTTCCTACGATCATTCCTCCCCACCCTCCCCACCCGACACATACACACACACACACCACCCCCAGTTCTGCAGGCGACCGTGGTTCACGGCTGGGCTGGTTTTTGCTTTGAAATCAGACAGACCCTGTATGGGGGCTCAAGTCACATCTTATTCAGGGGAAAGAAACCGTTCCCCTGGCAAAACTCGCCTCTGTAATGGGGTCGGAATAGCCCCGCCGGCTCGCCGCACCGCGCTTTGTTTTTGTCAAGTTGTTTTGTTTCGTTGTTATTTTGATCAGACAGCTCGTGGGGTGAGGAGCCCCGTCCTTCTTGGAGGTGGAAAAATCAGCTTCTGTGTTCGCCTAAGCTAAGGGAAACCCGGGCGTAAGGTTGGGTAAAGGCCTACGGGGGTGGATGGGTGGGTAAAGGGGGGGTAGGAGGAGGGAAAGCAAAGGTCATGCAAAGGTGACCCAAAGTCACGGGACCTGCAGGACTTGACAGAAACGTTGGCGTTTTGGAAAACAAATGGAGTAGTTATGAAGGCATGGAATAGAGGCTTGTGGGAAGAATGCATTCGTTGTTAGTTATAACTATCCTAGAGTGGTTCCTTTAGGCCCCATCCTGGGTAGCCAGTGTCTGTCTGTGTCTGTCTGTCTGCCTCTCTCTCTCTCTCCTTCCTTCCCTCCCCCTCCCTCCTTCCTTCCCTCCCTCCCTCCTCTCTAAATCAAAGAGCCTCACTTAGGGCATGTACATTTTAGAGTGGAGCCCATAGAACTTGGGAAAGCAGCTTGAATGTAAACGGGAAAACATAACCCAACAGCAGACATTTCCGGCCTAAAGTCAGGGTCCTTTGAACTGAGTAAGACAGGCTCCTGCTATAACTTCAAAACAACGTTAGCCACCCCTTCCTTCTCTTCCCCCCCCCCCAAAAAAATGAAAAGGGAGCTGCAAGAGTGCAATTGCTGCCTGCTGGTGGGCTATTTTGTGGCGCTTTGCATGGGTGATCTTCCGCCTCACAAAGCTCTCCCCTTTTACTTTGGCTTCGTGACTTCAGTAGGAGTTCTCGCCCTCCGTATGGAAAGCCCATTGCTGCTGAACCCCTTAAAAGGGAAGTAGCATGACGCCAGGTTGGTTACCTCTTCAGTCTTAATAGGGGTGCAAAACGTGCTATACATCATTTGTAATCCCTGGGTTCTGTTTATACTGGAAAGGAGGTTTATTGTTCACAATGAAACCCGATTCTAACACAGGTGTAATTCTGCGCCTGTAACCCAAAACCAATAGGCATTTTAGACAAGTGTCTATCTCTTCTTGTTAATATCAGGCCGACTATTTTCTAGAAATTATGTGACACCTCTCTTCAAAGAGAGGACCTATTCTGGATCGGATGGATCCAAGAACTGCGATGTGATCGGATGAAGGATTTTGGAGGAAAAGGCGAGGTTCTCCCCTCCCCCCCTCCATCTGTCTTTCTATTCTCCTCCTGAGAAATGGAGACGTGGTTAGGGATTCCTCTTGACTCAGAAGGCCGATCTGGGACAACATAATCTAGTAGAAGTATGAGTTAGACAGAGGCAAAGAAAATGGTGCAAACGTTCGAAAAGAAAGTAACATTCAAAGGCCGTTCAGGGCCAAGAAGCCTCGGCTAAAAGTGTCGAGAGCTGGCTCGGAACGGCGGGCCTACAAAAGGATCCCTGGGTTTTGATGAATTGCACCGATTTTGACGGACAGTCCACTGTCCCGGCATCTTTCTCGTGCCACTGAATCCAGACAGGCTGTCAAGGGAGGCGCTTTTCCCCTCCGCGACCCGTGAAATAATCTATAGAAATTGTTTACTTTCTCGTCTCACTGTCCAGCGCACTCCTTGGGTACAACGCACGTGGGACCCACGCTTCCACACTCAGCGCTCGCCATCCTGGGTGGGTGCATTATTCTTTTCTCGTCGCTTTGCAGGGGGATCGTTTGTGTCTGGCGTTGCGGGCGGCGGGGCGGGGGGAGGCGCGGAAAGAGGAGGGGAGAAAGCGACTGCGGGAGGCAGCATCCAGCTGGCCAGGATTTAAGCTGGACCGGAGGCCTTGCCTTGTTCAAGAAAAGAAGCAGGCAGAGCATTGGGTCTGCTGGGCGTTCAGACGGGAAAGGGCGGAAAAGTTTGGCAGATTACAGTCAAGATTCCGACCTCAGATCTATTCAGGTTCGGGACGGGGAACAAAAGCCAATTTAAACCTTGACTGTGCCTGTAAGCGAAGCGCGGCTCCGTTTAGATGAACTACTCCAATGAAGGAGCAGTTAAGTGACAAAATACGAACCCTGGTTTTTGGTTTTTGGTTGTTTTAAGTCTAAAAGGATTTCCGGCGTGGACGTACGAAGTGTATCTGAAGGACAGTGTGGGTGATCGTCACGGCTGATTTTTTTAAATTCATTCTCCTCCCATCAGTATCAACCGGCGGCTTTATGGTAACCTAAGCAAAATGATTGCTCGCACTGACGATGAGTGCGCGTTGTCCAATTAATCAGGGAAAGGTGTTACTCATTGTGTAAAATTAGTGACTCGGCTGAGTTAAAGATGTTCCTGAAAAATAAACCACGCGGCTTGAAACGTACGTGAGTGAGCGAGAGAGCAAGAGCCAGTGACAGCCTCTCTCTCTCTCTCTCTCTCTCTCTCTCTCTCTCTCTCCCTCTCTCTTTCTCTCTGTCTCTGTCTCTGTCTCTGTCTCTCTCTCCCTCCCCCCACAACCCCGCAAGCTTTGCTTAGTGCCCTGGCCCTCCTCCGACCTCTAACATTCAAGAAACCGTGAGTGACATTCGGATCCACAACCCCACTCGCGCCAGCTGGGATTTAAATGCGTTATTGTGCAAGGGGGGGGGGAATAACCAATAGGTTTGCGACCTTCGACTTTAGCTTGCATTGGATCGCGCCTCACGCGGAGACCCGGCGAAAGGAGACGGGCCGCCTCGGCCCCTAAACCTATTTATTCTTGTGTGGTAGTTGGGGATTTCCCTGCAAGTCGCCATCTCAAATTGGGCTTGTGATCTTGGCCCATTCCTCCTCCTCCTGCTCCAGACCACACCGAAGCCCCGCCCCCTCCGGCTTCTCTCCAGGTTCTTTGCGGGCTCGGACTGAGCTCCTGAAAGACTCCTGAAATTCCTCGGCTCGACACCAGCCTGGCTGCCCTGCGCTTCCACTAGCCTCCTTTACACCCGTCCCTTCCGCCTGTCCACTTCGAATGCTTAATAAGATTAGACGAAAGGGAGGGAGGGAGGGCTCATGAATAACGCGTCTCCCAGGTTAGTCTAGCAGAGAATTTAGAAATTCACGTGGCCTCCTAAAAGGCGGGCGGGGAGGGCCCCCCCTCCCTCCAGGTCCTGTAAGCGCCCCCCCCCCTTTCCATCCCTCAGCAAAGCGCGTTTATTTTATTCCGAACAGCTCCGGTAGCCCGAATCTTGGGATATTTAGCAATGCAAGAAAAGTGAGCTTCCAAAGCCAAACGTCACAGTCAAAGAAGACAAAAGAAAAGGGGGCGCGCCGGGGGGGGGAAATAAGCAAGGGTAGCCCCAAAGTTTCCGATTTCTTTCAAAATCCGAACGGGGGCGAAAGAGCCGCAGCCTCCCCTGATTTTGCTTAATTGTAACAGAACACAAATCTTGACGAGGCACGTGGACCTGCCCAAACTTCAGGGAGGTAATCTGCATATAATCCAATTCGTCTTGGTTTCTGTACAAACACCAAGTACTCCTGCAACCAGATTTCTTTACCTTTAGCCCTGTTGTTCGGGCTAGATAGAATAGGAAAGGGGGGTAGGAAGGAAAGGAAGGGAAGGGAGGGAGGGAGGGAAGGAAGGAAGGAAGGAAGGAAGGAAGGAAGGAAGGAAGGAAGGAAGGAAGGAAGGAAGGAAGGAAGGAAGGAAAGAAGGAAGGAAGGAAGGAAGGAAGGAAGGAAGGAAGGAAGGAAGGAAGGAAGGAAGGAAGGAAAAGTCAAATAACCATAGTGGCTCCAATCCGAGCGAGACATTGTTCTCCGACTATATTAAAATGAAAGGGAGAGAACGCAACATTGTCGCGAAGCTTACTCACTCTGTACTACGTACATATAGAGTTGTAAGAGAGGGGCGGCCGCTTTTGAAAGAAATCAGAATGGCTCGGGATCCTGCAGTCCCAAACGCCACCCATTTCCCCAACACAGTTGGGGAAAACGCGCATGGTGGAATTAGCCGCTGGTTGGAGCTGGTAGCAATGTGGTCATCATAATATAATTTCTGTATCCTTCTCTCTCTCTCTAATTGATCTCTGCAAATTATTATGGTGGAGCCCCGATATCATAAACTGAAAGATTTAGCAGGGAATGCAACAGAGAAGGGCTACATCTCCAAGTCAATTTTCAACCTTTTCTTTCAGAAATGGCTTTTCTAGACCTAGCCAGTATATCTCTGGCACAGCTTTTTTTCTCACGAGCTACAACCACATCAAGGTAGTGCCTCACTGGGGATTATTATTATGGTTTATGGCACAGTCAGTCAGATGGTTAGCCTGAATTTGACATTTTTGTCTACCTATTGAGTCATTCCCAAGAACCTGGGTAGGCAGATTCTTATTCTTATTCTTGTTATTTCTGAATTGGATATAATCTGCTCATTCTGATTTGCCGGTAGCATATTTTACATATTTGTACCTTCGCTGCCATGAAAGGTAGAAGTTGCGTGTTAAAATCTTCTCAAGATGTACGCTGTTCCAAGTAAAAATTATGTCCAACCCTATTTCTTATGGCAGAGATTTCTTATGGCTTTTCTGGGGAGACCTGTCCAGTATATGGTCAAACCTCTGGCACAGCTTTTGTTTTTCTCAAAACACCAAGAGCTACAACCACATCAAGGTAGTGCCTCACTGGGGATTATTATTATGGTTTATGGCACAGTCAGTCAGATGGTTAGCCTGAATTTGACATTTTTGTCTACCTATTGAGTCATTCCCAAGAACCTGGGGTAGGCAGATTCTTATTCTTATTCTTGTTATTTCTGAATTGGATAAATAATCTTTGCTCATCTCTGCCTTCCCCTGCCCCCTGGTATAGCATATTTTTATATGCATATTTGTACTTCGCTGCTCATGAACAGGGTGAGAAAGTGCTGTGTAAAATCAAGCCAAGGCAGCATATGCATATGTGGGACAAGTGAACAGTAAATTCAGTTAAACCACCTAGCCATGATGGTGCATTCTTAAGTTTTCATTTCTTGCACAAAAGAAAGAAGCATCTGCTTAAAAGCAGCACTTTCCTGTAGACCTGACCTGAATTGATAACAGTCAAATCAGTGAGACTAATTGAAATTAGTTTCTTTTTTCTTTTTAACAAAAAGGCATTAGATCGAAATATGCATCTCTCTAATTGAAATAAGTGGAAAATAAATGGTCTAAAAACTCCATTGCTTCCTATGCAATGCTTAGCCAGATTAGGTAAATATCTTAGTTGGTGTTAATCCAAATTAGGTTTATTGTGGTTTCGTACTTATGGGAAGGGGAAACTTTGGCTAGTTTATACCAACTCAGAAAACCAGTGAATTTTCTTAAGACATTATGTGTATAGTGTGAAGGATGCAAGGATCATGCACTGAATGAAGTACAGTTGTTTTCCATCTTCTAAATAATTTTTAATGTTGTTAGAAATCTGGAGGGCTCTCTTGTTGCAAAATAAGATTCAGAGAATGTTGTTCAAGAAACAATCTTGTTGTTAGGCAGGCTGTAATACAATTACCAAGAAATAATGTGACCTACAATAAATTCTGCTTTTTAAAAATCAGGTTTGTGGGTCTGGATTTGATAAATAAGATATGACGTTCAATCATTGGCAACCTGGCCCACAGCAGGTGATAACAGTCTTAAGGCAGGTTTTTTCAACCTTGGCAACTTGAAATTGTGTGGAGTTCAACTCCCAGAATTCCCCAACCAGCATGCTGAAGTTGAAGTTCACATATCATCAGGTTGCAAGGCTGAGGAATCTTGGTCTAAGGAAACCATGGTGTATCTATGTAGAACAGCTGATCTCATGGAATATTTGCTTGCAGGCAGAAGAGAAAAGGGGAACAAAGAAAATATTTCTCCCACTGATTATGCTCCTAGTGCATCCTTTTTCTTTTTAATAAAACATTTTCATGCTACCTGAATGAAAGTATAGGTGACCAACCATTGATTTAGACTCAGTATCCTGATCAAAAACTATCCAGCAGTGTCAAGCATCTGGGAGAAGTTGATGCAAAATGAAACATACTTAGAGCATGGGAGAGTTAAGCAGCTCCCTATCCATTCATTCAAAGAAATCTTAGATCGTAAATAGAAATGTGAAGCTCATATTTCCATGTTCTCCATGAGATTTCAGTTCTGAGGCCTATAGAGACCCAGTATTCACGCTTGATATAGTATCCCTTTCTCAACTAACACTTAGAGAAAACCTCATTATAAATCATTCTCAACAGAGGCACCAAAACCTGTTTATTGAACAAAACATGTGTGCTGCAGAATGTTTATGTCCCAATAAATCACCCCACACAGTTGAGATTATTTTCATATTATTGTGTTTTCCCATTAATATGCAAGTTTCAATGACTATGTAATTCATAGCCAGCCAGTACTACAGTTTTCTATGGAAAGGGCATGAGTGAATCATGTTTGGGAGCAGTTAGAAGACTGTTTCCTGACCAGCCTCTATATTTTGCCCTTGCCTGATGTTTTCCCACTCAAAACAGTGCAAGAGGCTTGTATAAGAGAAAGGTGTCAAGGGTTGTAACAGGATGAAGAGCTGCAACCAAGACAAGAGTCAGGTAGAAAAAGCCTGAGTCGGACTTGACCTTCCCCAGTTTTCTTGCGGATAGAGGGAGGTGCATATAGACTTGCAAAATTGTGTTCTTGCAATCTGATAATAAAAATAGTATTAGCATTCATAGCTTTGGTTTCCTAATCTGGTCTACCTTGAAGGACTAACACACGGTATAGATATGGAGGGAAATTGGGGTTTATTGGGCCTCTTTGGGGCTTCTGTAATGATTCATGAAAACTGGAGCTCTGAATTGCTTCATTTTTGAAGATTGTACCTGGGAATGGGCTTGTTTTAGATGCTTGTCCCAGCTTGCCTAGAGGCTATAGGCATAGCAAAGCCCTCACTTGTCTCCCATGTCCTTTTTTTTTTAAATTACATTTATATGCCGCCCTTCTCCGAAGACTCAGGGTGGCTTACAATTTTTGGAGCACAACCCAATGCGTTCAGCAATAGCCTTCCTTCCATTGTATATGCCTGCTTATTACTAAGCGGCATTTTTACAAAGTCAGCTTATTGCCCCCAACAATTTTGGGTCCTGCATAATTTTTAGTGCAGATGTTGAAAGAACATCCAAGGAATAGGCTGTCTTTTCCTTCAGGCTTTTGCAATCAATATTTGTTTCTCCAATATTTGCCAGAAGAACTTGAAAAGGAGTGGAGAGCAATGGAGGACTTTGGCTTATGGTATTGCTGTTGAATCTCAATGGCGCCTTTTCAGTTGCCATTTGGAATTGCTTCATGGATTATCTGTTGAGATTCTGGGATCACACAAGTCACAATCCAGTCCATGATATTCTGCACAAGCAAGCCCTATCATCCTCCAGAGAGAATCAACATCAGGTATAAGCAGCAAATAAGAAAGGATTTCCTTGTTATAGTTCTTTTTGGACTGCTGCAAGTGTTGATCACTCTTTGGACAGCAGAAATAACTTGGTCTTTTGGGGTTTGGTGACCCCTGTCAAGTGGTCAATTGATGTTCCACTTCAGACTAGGTTTGTCTTTAAGATGATGATATGCCGCCCATAAGTTGAGCCACTTCTGTCTAACAAAATTCAAATGAACCAGTTTAAATGCACAGGTAAAGCATAGAATTAGAGCAAATACAACCTGTAAATCTTGACATTGGTCTGAAGGATAATGAAGTTTTATAATGGTTGGCATAGAAGGAAATACATTTTACTGTTGGATTCACATGTCAAGTTGCCCCTTTAATGTGATTTGATTGGTTTGGGCTTCGTTATTTAGTCATCCCTTGTGGGATGTAAATAATGGTTTAACATTACTTGTGACTAGGCCACTAAGAATAGAATAGAATAGAATAGAATAGAATAGAATAGCATAGAACAGAACTGAATTCTTTATTGCCCAAGTGTGATTGAACACACAAGGAATTTGTCTTGGTGCAAATGCTCTCAGTGTACATAAAAGAAAAGATACATTCGTCAAGAGTCAAGAATCATAAGGTACAACACTTAATGATAGTCATAAGGTACAATAAGCAATCAAATCATACTAGGAAACAGTCCATATAAATCGTAAGGGTACAAGTGGTAAAGTTACAGTCATACAGTCACAAGTGGGAGGGGATGGGTGATAAGGAGTGGTCAGAAGATTAATAGTAATAGTAATGCAGACTTTGTAAATAGTTGGATTGTATTGAGGGAATTATTTGTTTAGCAGAGTGATGGCTTTGGGGGGGCGGGGAACTGTCCTTGTGTCTAGTTGTTCTGGTGTGCAGTGCTCTATAGCATTGTTTTGAGGGTAGGAGTTGAAACAGTTTATGTCCGGGATGTGAGGGGTCTGTAAATATTTTCACAGCCCTCTTTTTGACTCGTGCAGTATACAGGTCCTCAATGGAAGGCAGGTTGGTAATAATTGTTTTTTCTGCAGCCCTAATTACTCTCTGAAGTCTGTGTCTGTCCTGTTGGGCTGCAGAACCAAACCAGACAGCTATAGAGGTGCAGATGATAGACTGTTCAAGACACCACAGTCAAAAGTAGCCGTTGATTATAGTGACGTGTGGCCACAAATTGAATTCCTTTGTATTTCCATCTAGTGCATTTTGGGAAGTTGAACCAGCTGGACTTTGTTTTGGAATAAGCACATTTCACAGTCCTGCAGAAGGCAGAACTATTTATTCTCTTTTGCTTTCTCTTTAGGGTGGTGTGGACAGGGCACCCAAAGAGAGGAAAGGATTGCTGAAGTGGAGTCTTCCCATCTTATTTTGTTAGGCTGACTTGTAAATCGTTTGCGTTTGTGCAATGTGTGGAAAAGTGTGTTGGAGTGTGTTGGAGCGGTGCTTTTCTCTGATAACTCCTTAACTCTTGGAATTGCATTTGATCACATATCCCATAATTCTCCAGCCAGTGCTGTCAGGACAACTGGGACGTTTCAGTTGGAATGCATCTTAGGGAAGGCCAGATTGAAAAAGGGTGGCCTAGCGGATTGAAAACTCCCAGGGAAAGGAACAGACTTATAAGGCCCAACCAGAAGCTGATTCAATCAAAGCAGAATTTGCTAAAAACATTGGTGTTACCATCTCCATTGGTTTAAAGTCTGTCCACCAATTGCTCCCAGGAAAGGTGGGGACTGAGTAATATAGTGGAGATGTCAGTGAGGAGTTTCCTGTTTAGAAAAAAGGGACTGCTCTCTTCACACCCAGATCTACAAAGATGATCCATTTTTAATGGCAGGGCCTTGGTGGTGCAGGCTGCTAAATGCCTAGCACTTAAGTTCCAGCTGCCTGTAATTATTGCAGGCTCGAATCCCACCAGGCTCAAGGTTGACTCAGCCTTCCATCCTCTCGGGGTAGGTAAAGTGAGGACCCAAGATTGTTGGGGGCAATAAGCTGACTTTGTAAAAATGCCACTTAGTAATAAGCAGGCATATACAATGGAATGAAGGCTATTGCTGAGCGCACTGGGTTGTATCCCAACAATTGTAAGCCTCCCTGAGTCTCCGGAGAAGGGCGGCATATAAATATGAATTAAAAAAACAAACAAACACAACCTAACAGATGGGAGGGGTGGCCAGGCTACCCAAAGGGAGAAGTGTTTTCATCTCTAACTTTTGCACACAGGAAAAGGAACCTTTGCAGAAAAGCTTCTTTGGCAAACAGAGAGCCCCACTTCCACAGCTGGGGTGGGGGAGTCCTTTCCTTCTTTGCCCCTGGGCATTCAGGCATTTCCTCCTTGTTTTCTAAGGAGCCCTATTAAGAACTATACATTTGCTTTCAGTGGCACTTGACACAGAAAGTTCTCCTTGTTCAGTGGTAGTGGAGGTGACAGACTCTGGCAGGGGAGCAGGGAAGAGAAGCCTCTGGGCAGGTTTGTGACCTGCATTGTTTCTTTACAGTCGAATTGAAAGCAAACAGAAGAAGGAGAGATCAGGATCTTGTCTTCAGCTGGAAGGAATTCGGCTTTCTCTTTCCCCTTCCGCTCCTCCTCCTTTTCCTTCTCCTCCCCCCCCCTCCATTTCTGCTCCCGTTATCTTGCTTGGCAGAACTAGTGGAAGATGCATTCCAGTTCAACCAGAGAATACTAGATTGGGGAAGGTACTCAGAGAGGGTAGAGCATGACAGAAAGGCAAATAAGAGAAGTAATGCTATGGAGGGTAGGCATTAAGATTTGAGTCCACATAGGGTGGGGGAGTGGGCACAACCAGGAATGCTTTTGCTTGGATAAAATAGTGGGGTCCCTTTGCTTACAATGGACAGAAGGGGGGAAAAAACCCAGTCCTAATTTAGCTGGTCCTCAAGATTCAGTAAAGAAAGAAATCACCTCCAAAGGATGTCCAGCTAGGAAAAGCTGATGTGGAGGGCTGAGAGGCCAAGATAGGCACACAAACACTGTTTGTGCTCTCTTGGAGATTCCCCCCCTGCCCCAGTTGACTCTAAATACTACCAACCCACTTTTGAACCGGCAGAAATCCAAATTTAAGAGCCTTGGTGGCTCAGGCTGTTAATTGCCTGCACTTAAGTTCCAGCTGCCTACAACTGCTGTAGGCTCGAATCCCACCAGGCTCAAGGTTGACTCAGCCTTCCATCCTCTCGGGGTAGGTAAATTGAGGACCCAAGGTTGTTGGGGGCAATAAGCTGACTTTGTAAAAATGCCGCTTAGTAATAAGCAGGCATATACAATGGAATGAAGGCTATTGCTGAGCACACTGGGTCGCATCCCCAAAATTGTAAGCCGCCCTGAGTCTCCGGAGAAGGGCGGCATATAAATGTAATTTTAAAAAAATGGCCAGACTATTGCCGGTCCCTGACATTCAAAGTTGCTTCCAATCCCCTGACTTCCTACCAAGGTAAGACACGACAAAGTCAAATAAGGCAATACATCTTTGGCTTGGGTGGTGTTGGAATAAGGAGGAAAACATACCTTCAATCCTGAGAAAGCTAAAGGCCCTTTAAAACATTCTATCTCACTCACAGGCTGTGGGCAGAATGAAGCAAAATAACAGAGACCTAGGAAAAAATAGAATAGAGTAGGGTAGAGTAGAGTAGAATAGAATAGAATGGAATTCTTTATTGGCCAAGTGTGATTGGGCACACAAGGAATTTGTCTTTGGTGCATATGCTCTCAGTGTACATAAAGGAAACAATAGCAAACAGCAGCAACAACAAAAACCATGCAAGAAATCAAAACATCATCAAAACATAAAAAAAACATTTTAAGAACAGGCTGGGTAGCTGCTTGTTTCTAATGGTATAGGGTCCCATGTTTGAGCAAGGTGGTGGACTAGAAGACCTTCAAGGTCCCTTCCAACTCTGTTATTCTTAGACTTCATCATCATCATCTTCATCATCATCATCATAATCAACAACAACAAAAGATGGCCAGGCAGAGGACAGCCTGCTGCAGCCTTCCTTTCCTTCCTCTCTTCCTCACCTAAACTCAACCTCCTGCTGAGGGCCCTTGCTAAAGCAGGCCCAGATCATTGTAGCCTCTTGCTACAAAAAGCACCCTGGAGCTTTTAAGGCCATGCTTGCGTGGAGGGGGCCTCGCATGGGACGTGGCCACAGAAAGGGGCCTCCTCCGAAGGAGCTGGCCCTGAGAGCGGATGTCTTTTCTGAAAGCCCTCCAACCAACGTGGGTTGGAGTTACTATGGAGCTGAAAGATCACTCTCAGGGATGCTTCCTTCCCTTTGTGGAGGTGCCCTTCATTCTTTGTTGTGGCCATTGACAAACATCCTCCTCGACATTTTCCATCTAAAGGCAGGGTGGGGAGGGGAAGGATTTTTCAGATGTCACGGTGAGGGGTTGTGTGTTTGTGTGCAAAGTAGGAGGACGACATTGACCTCCATTTCAGCCAAATACAACCTCGCATGTTTTGTGATGTCCTGATGAGAAGCACAGCACACTGGCAACATATCGGGGGTCTTCTACAACAGCTTGTCCAGGACAAAACTTTCAGACGCAGCTCTGCTGCCGTTTTGTACTACCCTCAAAATCCACTGTGACCCGAAAAGATTCAAACGCCAGTTTTCCTAGCCTAGATGTGTAACAGAATTTTATCCACGTTTCCTTAGTGGAGCTTAGCCGAGGAGAACCATACATTATATTGCCTGCATTACACTGAAAATTACATTATATTGTAAACTCAAGGGCCGTTTTAAAAACATTTTCTTTCCTTATTTTTCACCCGTCGTTTTTAACGCCATATTACCCGCTGGGAGTCAATCAGCTCCCTGAAAAAAACAAACGAGGTTTGGAGGTCAGGTATGCACAAGGACCCCGCCGCCCCCGCCGATGACCCATTTAATTGATCGTAGACATGTGACAGACAAGGATTTGACCATCGGAAATGGAAAAGGTTCGCGAGAATCATCAAGAGACAGTTTGAAATTCGGAAATACCTTGTTCGTCTTTGATCTCCCCGATAAATGGGAAAGAAAACGAGATGAATAAAGGGGGAAAGCTGAATCTTAAAATATCGTATACCATTCAAAAGAAACCATTACAGTTCAGGGCGATTTCGATGGGGGATGAAAACGTCTTTCTGGGTTTAAACTATAAGCGTCTAAAGTTATTATATATGTTAATGTACGGGTGCCAGTCTATTCTTTTTGCTTGTGCCTAATAGTATGTGGATGATAATGATGATGATAATAATCCCGAAAGAAGTCCTTATTTGCAAATAACATCAGTCCGAGACCTACTTTTCAAGCGCGGAAGGTCTGTTTTAGAGGTGCACTCTGCAGTCTTTTCTAGGAATAAAGGCAAACGTCAAAACCAGGGTTCACCCGACCGCCTTAACTCTTTTTCTGACCATTTCCTGGCTTTTCACTGACATCCCTCCGAAAGAAATAATAACAGCACTGTAAGCAATAGCTGTTCTCCGGGATCCAAGACTCGCCCCCTCCATTCCCCTTCCCAAAAGCCGTGGTCTTTTGCCGCCTGACGCAAGTTCTTTTGGGAGGAGGATTGGGGCTGCAATCCGAAACGCGCGCCAGAGTAACCTGCCCCCACCCGAGCTGACCCTCTTCAGGCAGCAGGAGTGCAACGCCCATCTTCTCAGCCTACTGGCCAGGGTGCCTCTGAAGAGGGTGGGCGTTGCAAGGCCGGTTGAGAAGGTTGCCTTTGGAACTCCGAGGGACTTGACTTGGGCCTGGCTCCCTGCTTCTCCAGGCGTCCAACGGCGTTTAGGAAAGTCTCCGAAAGGAGAGGCGGTGGGCAGAGCGAAGAGAGGCGCGGAGCTGTCCTTTAGGGAAACAAACAGTCCCTCGTCGCCCACTTTCCCTGGAGGTCGCTTTCAGATTAGGCACCGTTGAGAATGGCAGCTTGATTTCCCCACCTTCCCCACCCCACCAGTCCTCCCTTGGCCAGTGGCCAACCCCACGGGGCGATTAAGCCTGCCTGGCGGAGACCCCCCCTTTTGGAAACAAGGAGTCGAAGAAGCCACCCCTGAGGGGACGACGGGGGCTTCAGAGCAGCCTGGCCCGCGAGGGTTGGTGTGGCGGGGGGGGGGGGCTGACCTCAGTCCGGAGGCGCAGCATATTTTTTGATCCGGTCAAGCAAGCTCTTAGCGAGGAGACCTCAGGGATCCGTCATTCAGCAGGAGGATCTGGACAGCAGGAGAAGCGCTTTCTTAGTTGGCTGGTTGGTCAGCCACCCCCAGTAGTAAAGAAGCATCTAACTAGCTGGGGAAGGACAGGCTTCTTCGGGGTATGTGTGTTGATAGGTCTATTTAAAGCTCTTGGTTCCACGGCTCACATCCCGTGGTGCGGCCTTCCCCGGCCCAGCCAAAAGGAGGAGAAGGCTGGCACCGGCTCGCACGCTGGGCCCGTTTATGTCTCTGAGGTTTCCTTTCTCCTGCCAGCTTGGCCGAGTTATCGCCAACCAGCTCATTCAAAAGCCTCAGGTAGGAACTTGGCTACAGCTGTGTTTATTTGGGAGGCTTTGCCTGGCGGTTTCTCTCGCGGCTTCGGTTGGTCCCGGCGCATCCCTCGTTTAGGATATCTTTTTTTCAGAGGCGTTTCGGCGGGGATACCAGGTTGAGTTCAGAGGCACTGGCCAAGAAATTCAGCCGCGGATTATCTACTAAGAAGCCCTTCGGAGGCGCCCACCTAACAGCTGCTGGAGAAAGAGAGGCGTCCTGGGAGGACGGTATGTGCGTGTTGCCCTTATGTGTGTAAAACGCCCTTGGAATCAAGGAGAACCTTTGTGCACCAACAGATGGACCCACCTTTCTTAAGCATCGGTTGGTGTTTTCTTTGCTTGACTTTTCAGCGAGTTGTGGGCTGAACTGAGCAAGCCAGTTGCTAATTATTTGAAAGAAAGAACCACTGGGTAGCGGGAGAGCGATTCCCGGCGACTCCATCCTCAAACAGGCATCTAACTTGTCCAGTTCGACTTTATCTATGGTGTTCTGAGGAATCCTAAATTTATGGTGTTATTCCACACAGTACTCTGGCACTCTTGATTGTTTCAAGGCTTGTGTAAATGCGTGGGCACAAAGGAAGCACACCTTCCAGATAAATAGCGCTCATCGCAATATTCTATATAAGGTAGAATAAGGTAGACACGTGACAAGGATATAGGCGCGAACCCCGGTGGTTTTTGGAATCACGTGACTAGCAGGATTTCTCTCTAGGTGGATTATTAAATCATAGTTCTGTAATCGTTTTAGTTACAGCTGGAAAAAAAATGTCTGCTTATGAAATGTATTCACGTTCTTCTCAAGACAATGTCAGCCATTTTTTAAAAATCAAATGTATGTATTTATGTACATAAGCCTAACCCTGCTTTTATCTAAAGCCCCTCTCCTTGGAAGTCGGTTCGTTCAAAAGACTTCAACCCCGAAGCCGGATTCTGATGTGGTGGAAAGAGAAACTGTTGCTTTTGGCTTGCAAGTAGACTTATTTCTTGCCTAGAGCACCACGTCTCCGAGATGCCAGTCTCCGAGATGCCAGTCTCCGAGATGCCAGCCGTCTTGAAGGCAAACATTCTTCCTTTGGCTTCATAGGGGCGCACATACACACGCATGCATATCTGAGAGCATACAGGGACCAGTGCAGAGGTTAATAATAGTACCAAACTGTTAAGGAAAGCTGCTCACATCTTCCACGATCTGCGGTGATCCAGAAGTAAAGATATTCGACTCTGTCCTGTAGCAGAAAGTATCTCTGGTTGTGTTTATCTGTTTTAGAAAGGCTGGGGAAAAAAGAGAGAAAAGAAACATTTTAGAGCAGATTTTGGCCTGGAGAGTTCTAAAACAACAGCCTAGTCCGTGGAAGGACCATTCCTTCTATTTCATACACTTAATCTCGTCTTTTTTTCCTTTTCATTTTGAGGCCTACTTTATAAAAGGAGCCCTTCGGTCCCGCTTGTAAAATTCCCCCAAATGATATATATACGAAAACAAATTATATATATATATATATATATATATATATATATATATACATACATATATATACATACATATATATACACATATACATATACATACACACACACACATTTGTACTGAACAGCAGAATATAAAAAAAGGGAGGAGGGGAAATCGGAATGTAACTCTCATTATTTGAGGGGTAGGAATTCAGTAACCAGAGTCAAGAGACGATTCTACATGCCCGTCCCTGTTATCCTGGGCATTTAGATCGTCCCCTCCGCCTCCGCGCGCCAGTTCCGCGGCTGGAGCAGCCTGAAAACGCGGTTTTCTGGCTAGCTGAGAGCAAGTCCAGGCCAAAAATCAAGGAGGTCGGATGCATCAGCCGAAAACAGCGAAGCGTGTGGTCTTGGTGGTCTTGGCGGTAAACGTCGGCAAGCAAAAGAACTTCCCAGGCCCTGGCATAAAGTAAACCACTTCAAGACCCCAAAGCCTGTGTCCCAATTCTTCCCGTTGAACTCTCTGCATCCTCCAGGGCCCATCAGAAGGTTCACAGGCGTCGCTCTTTCTTGGGAACCGAAGAAACCCAAACTCAACCCCAAGCTCTTCATCTCCCGGTTAAAAAAAAAAGCAGCCGCAGCAGCAGCAACACACCCTCGTAGGCAGGCAGGGCACACCAGTCACGGCACGTTCCTCTGTCGGCGGGCAGCCCAGCGGTTTCTAAGGCCAGGTTCACCTATGGCATTCATTGTGCGTTAACGTTAATCGCGGTTGTCCTACCCTTGTTGACTTATTACTATTGAACGCATTAAAAGGTTAACGGACAGCTTTGTGTTGGGCGCGTGGGATAAGGAGGGTGGGGTTGGTGAAAGAGGACCAGGTTCCTCCAGGGGAACCGTTCGCGTGGAAAGTACGTGGCTCTGAGTAACTTACACGCAAGGCTCCCTCTCGCATTTCCCCCGAGGTGATTGGAGCAAGCGAGGGTGTTCTCGCTACCGCCAAACCCTTCTCCGCTTCTCACCAGACGGAGTGTGTGTCCCCCTCTTTATAATTACACACCACTTCCTACTATTTGTGTGCCCGTTCCCAGGGCTGCCTCGAGAAGCCGCACTCTTCGGGGGAATCGGTCTGCTATATCCTGTGTGACACTTACTTCCAAGTGAACACGCGTGGCATCCCGCTTCAGGGTTGCAATCCTCAGCACGGCCACTTGGGAATAAGTCCCCCCCCCGCCCGCTTTTTTTCCCTCTCCCTCCTCCCTCTACACAGCATTAAAAAAAAGCAGGGCTGTCATTGTCTTTATTGCTCGGTGCACAACCCATGCCGGTGCGTTTCCCTCTTCCCTCCCACCCACACGCACCCCCACTCCACTCATTCCTTACGAACCGACAGGATAGGGCTTCGGTGCACGCGCGCGCCAGTCCAGGCGCACCCCCCCCCCACACACACACGAGCCTCGATCCCTCTAGTTTGTCAATGAATCCTCCTTCCCCGCTCGCGGGCTCCGCCTGCCGCCCTTCCTGATTGCTCCGCCGCTGGCTAATCAGGGGCCGCCTCCTCCGCTCGCCCTCTCCCCGGTGTTCCCCAAGCCCCGCAGCCAATACGCGCGGGGTCGTAACTTTACTTTTCTGATTGGAAGCCCGAGCGCTGAGTGACGGGCTCAGCCCGGAGGCAACGGCCGGCCGGCCGGCCGGCGGGCCGGCCGCGGCTCTCCTCCCCGCCCGCCTTCCTGCTCCACCCCGGGGCCCAAAGGAACCCCCTCCCCCGCAGCCGCTGTCCACATGCCGCCGGTCCTGAAAGCCGTTCCCGGCGAGCGCCTTTCTCCTCTGTGAAGGAGGCGCCCGGCTGACCAACCTCGGGCGGCGACGGCGGCCGAGGCGCGAGGGAATCAAAGGGCGCCCCCCGAGGGACTCTGAGAGATTCGAGAGGCGCCTGGGGCATTGAGTGCCCAGGTGTGTGTGTGTGTGCGCGCGCGCGCACGCGCGAGTAGGAGACCGCGCGCGCGCCCCGTATGCCCGCCCGCTCAGGGGGAAAGGAGTGTGTGTGTGTGGGGCCACCTCCCTCACGCGTTAGCCGGCCAGGTGGAGGCAGATACGCACCCGCACGCACGCACGCACACACCCACACCCACAACACACATAGAGACCACTCGGAGCCGGCCGGTTCTACCTGCTCGCCTGCTTTCTCTTTTCCGCAGCCGGGCGAGGGAAGCGACCCTCCGCTAGGCGAGGTCGGGGCGCGCAGGCGCGCGCGAGCGCAGCCCTGGCTGCCTGAGGAGGGAGAGAGAGGGAGGGAGGGAGGGAGCGAGAGAGCGGGGGGCAAACTTTAAGCGCGAGCGGAAAGGCGCGTGAGGTAGAAAGCGTGGCGCGCGCCACAAGCAAAACACGCCTCTCTCCCTCCTTCGCGCTCTTCTCTCTCGCGCGGCGGGGATGCCGCTGGCACGCTTGTGCTGCCGCCGCCGCCGCCGCCGCCGCTTTCTCCTTGTCTCCTTTGGCGTCTCTCCAAGCGCAACTTCCCGCCAACTTCTTCTGCCACCCGACTTCTAGCACCTGCCCTCCAACGGAGCAGAGGTGGCGGGGCCAAACGGACTTTGCCTCCCTTTCTTCTCCTTCTTCTTCTTCTTCTTCTTCCAGACTTGGGACCCCCGCCGGGTCGGGAGGCGGTTACCCACAGCCCGCCTCCACTCCGGGAAAGCAGCCCGTCTCTTCGACTCTCTTCGGAGGCTCGGGCTCAGCTAATCGCCTCCTCCGCTCGGGACTGCAAGCCGGGCAAAGGAAAAGAGACGGCGAAAGAGGAGAAAGGGGGGCGGGTGGGCAGCCGCACATGCCCGGCAAACCACCGCCGCTCCTCAAACAAAGACTGACCCAGGGCACCTTCCTCGTCCCCTAGCTAGCCTTGCCTTCGCCGGAGGCGCTGCTCTGATTAACTTCCTAAAGAAAGAAAAAGAAGGGAAAAGAAAGATGGGTGGATGGATGGATGGATGCTAAGAAGTGACACCTCCCCCCCTCAGACACCCACCCGCCCACCCGCAACACCCGGGATAAAGCTTGGGAATAGCTGCTTGGCAGGTGCTCGGTCCCTGCCTGCCTTCTCTTGCTTCGCCGTGGAAGATCTCCTTTGGCTGGGCTCTTCCCGGGGAGGGTCTTCCCTCCGACCACAAGACCGGATCCATGGCCCTCTCCTTCTGGAGGCGGGGGAAATAAAGGCGCCGCTGCTCGTCCCCCAAGCAGAGAAACTAACCGGAGACAACCTTTTGCAAGTGGGAGACTGTCAAGCTCGGAAGGGGTAAAGGGGGGGAGGGGAGGGACGACGACGACGAAGATCCAAGCAGCCCAGCCTCGCCGGTGGCGTCCGGAGAACCCGAGTCCCCCCCAAAGCCCCTTCCGTATGCAAGGAATAACTTCCCCGAGGATTTCTGTGGTTCTTTGGCTCTTGTGCTTGGAGAGAGATCTTGTCTCTGAAGTCCCGGCGTGTCTTTCGGGCTTTTCTTTATTATTATTATTATTATTGTTTGTTTATTTTTTTTAAGAAACAAAATTATTGCAAGCAACACTTGTAAATAAAGCGCTCAATCCCCGGGCAACACAAAGTGGTGCTAAGGAGTGTAACTTAAGCTGCTCTGAAAGCGAAAACAATTTTTTTATCCACACCCTCCCGTCCCCCGGCTCAGCTTGCCTCGAGCAGCCTGGATCGTCAGCCCAGATGGAGATACACTGTAAGCACGACCCGTTTGCAGCGATGCATAGTAAGTAGAGGCGGCTGGTTCCGTGTTTTTTCCTTTCTCTCTCTCTCTCTCTCTTTTCCTGCCTTTCGGCACCAAGCTGGCCGCCGTGCCTTAGCCGCGCTCCCCCTACCCCCCCCCCCCAGCATCCCAGAGTGTTTGTTTATTGAAGTGGGAGGGAGAGAGAGGAAGAGAGAGAGAGGGAGGGAGGGAGGAAGAGAGGGAGGAGGGAAGGCTGCTGGAGCTGAGACACCTTTGGGCATCGCTGGAGAGAAGCACAGCGGCATCGGATCGCCTTCTCCGAGCCAGCTCAGGAGGTTGGAGCCGGCCGCGCTGGCAGTTCGCAACCTCCTCCAACTACGGCTTATTATTCCCTTGGGCGATTTCGAAGGAGTTTAAAACCAACCCCAAGCAAAAAACAAACAAACAAAAAACCTAAAACGGGCCCGCTCACTCCCTTCCCCTGTAAACCACGACACACCGGCTGCCCTTTAAGTTTAATGCAGCGTTATTATTGAGGACACGATCCGGTCGAAGGGAGACGATTGCGAAGCTCTCCGTTGATTTCCATGGGAGGGTTTAAACTAAACGTGCGCTGTAACTCCTTCTCCACCCATCTGGGGCTCTTCGACCAAAGTGGGTTTACACTGATTTAATTTTTAAAGAACTCATTCGCGGGTTCTAGGACCTGGCGGCCTTAAAAGTATCTCCAGCCCAGATTAATTATTATTAGAGCAAGAAAAGAGATCCGGGACAAGAGCAAACAGGGACCCAGTTATCTTGCAGGCGCTTCTCAGTTAAAAGTGTCTGCCGACAAGTAAGTCGCGCCGATTTCAAATGGACCTACATTTATACAGCTACCTACTTAATGCTATTTGAACACATGCAGGAGCCTCCCCTATATCCTACATTTTCTTTCTCCTCTCATTCAATATATTTTTATTTCTCTTCTGTCTACCCGTTGCTGCTTTTTCTCTGGCTTTCGCTCTCTTACAAAGTTCAAGTCGCCCTGCTGGAATATATATGTATGTGTGTGTTACATGTATGTGTATATATATTAGTGTTATGTGTCTATACATACACATATTCCAGCTGGGCGACTTGAACTTTGTAAGGGAAGAGTATATATATATATATATAATGGAAAAATATTTGAAATTAATGCTAGTAGATAGGATTACCACAGTCCAGCTGAGTTGAATGCCCTTCTAAGAAATCTCTGAAATAGTCCTGAATATATACCAAGCCCTTAAACTAAAAAGTGTGTAATCTGTTGATGTTTCCTGCGCGTGGGCTCTAAAGCAATGTGAACTGCTGAAGCTGCTGCTTCTCCTTCTCACGGCAATAACAAATTAGTCGTAATGGCGTGTTTAAAAATAGCCTTATATGTTTGGACTCGGCTGTTTTAAGGTAGCAGCCATGGATAATATATTTGCTTGGGATTTACTGTGCCTGAGAGGGCTGGAGGAGATTTTTCATTAACACAGGGTTATGAGAAATGACATCGTTTCTCACGGTGAGTTAAATGCTGGATTAGATCCAGAGATTTTAAGGAAACCTAGGAGAGAACCAAACACATTTCTCTTACGTGTAGCAGGCTTTTAAGGAAGACAAATGTTCTTTTGTGTTATCTATTTATCTACCTAATCGTTTGCTCCACGAAACCATTTCATGCGTCCCCACTGGATACACAGAGTAAGCACAAGATAAGAGAACTCAGATGTGAAACTGTTGGCGAGTATATGAGTATATACCATATACCTTCAGAGGAAAGGTACTACTTGGGTGGCAGTACCCCAGTTTGAAATTTGTAGGAAATGCTTATCCGAAGCCAAACAGAACCGAAAAGGATTTGGGGATTTTATGAAAGGCATCTAACTGCAGGGAAACAACATTTCCATATTTAAATTATGGGGGCAGAAATGTTCCTACTGCCTGCCGTTCCTTCCCCTCTGGAAATTCCTTTGTGTTAATTTGAAGAGAGGCTGAGTGAGGAAGCTGCGGGGAGAGGATCCTCCATTAATCTAAACAATGATAAATCGGTATCTTCTGCAGGAATGTAAGGACAACAAAAACAAACCGGAAAGATTGTGCGTGTCAATTGGTAGGGGGGAATGGGTAAAGAGCATCCAATCCAAACTGAGTTTTATACTTCTCTCTCTCTCCCCCTCCCGGACCTCAGTGCATTGGTGGTAGTTATTTAAATATCTCCTTCCTCTCTCTCTCTCTCTCTCTCTTTCTCTCTGGGTGTAGGGGAGAAATAGCAAGTTGTTTTTCCAAAAGTAGAGGATGAAAACGTGGCATGTAGTCAATGTACTGTACAGCATTGCCACGTTGCATTCCTTGTCAGAAAACACTTAAAAATAACAGGAGGCGCTGAAACTTCTCCGCAACGCCCTAGACAAACTAACCCATTCTCTAAAGGAAATAATTTACCGCAGAAAAGGCTGACTTTAAAACCCAGCGTTGTCGTCTTCTTGATAACTCCCTCGAAGCGAAGGGAGCTTTTGACCCGAGCCCTTTAAAACAAGGGGTAAACTGCTTGTAAAGAAAACACCACACGCCCCGCTTTAAAAGTCACGCGCAAAAGCGATCTTTTGCAATCTTCGGGGAATCTTTTGCAATCTTCGGGGTGGTGGTGGTGGTGGTGGTGGTGGTGGTTGGGATCTCGTTCCCGGTCCGAGTTAAAGCAGAGGCAACCGCGGCACGCGTTCGATCTTGCAGAGAAAACAAACCTACGGTTTTCTACTTCTTATCAGAAGCATCAGAGCATCAGGTCTGGATAAAAGCTCCATTTTAGCAGCATCTTGTCCACAGAAGAAGAATCTTAGGCGAGGTTCCTTGGGGCGTCCGTCCTCTGTCCGTTTCCCCCAGTATGAATCTTTTCTGCCTAATGCCTTGCCTCGATTTGCTCTAGGAAGAAAGCCGTGTTTTGCACAACGGAGTGACTTGAAGAATTAGCTGGAACTGACGTGTCCCCACTCCCCCACCTCCCAGTTAGCAGGGTAGAGTTAGATGGTTATCAGCAATGCGGAAGAGAAGTCTTTAAACCATTTTTAACAGACTCTCCAAGATCCTCCTCCTTCATCTGTTAAGGCCAGTTTTCTCTCGTGGCTAGTTCTTTCACCAACTTTTATTCTTTTGAGCACACTGTTTTCTGATGTGCTGACGATTTGTTTGCGAAAAGGCATACTTGAGGGAAAAAATCAGATTGAGACAAGATTGACTTACCTTGTGATGGTTTGCTCAAAATGCAAAGAGTTGTTGAGTTTCCAAATCAGACTCTCAGTTACATCCATACTGACCACCTTCCAGATTTCAGTAAGAAACATAAATTCTGCTCACCTATCAAATATTTGTGTTTTGAGAAAACCGAAATGCATGGAGAAATTGAAAAGCATTTGGCATTTTACTGTAGAGGGATCAAGCTGTTTGTTTGCTATTATCATGTGCTGAGTCAGCTGAACTTTATAACAGCAGGAAAGTCTTGAGGATGAACTTCAGATAATACTCTGCAGGTGATCAATATGTTTAAAATTTCCTCACTAAACTGGACTAGACAGGCAGAAGATATTAAGGTATGGAAATGTGTCAAAAGAATACATATGCTCATTTTTTCACTCATTCACAAACGTGCATTCCAGTTTTTATTCACACTTCAAGGAGGAGCACCAGCATTTATATATGTATATTCAAGCAATTTAAGGCTCAAAGATTAACTGGCCTCTTTAATGCCTCTGTAGTGGTCTTGTGGTGGGGTTTGGAGATTATTTAGCTAACAATTTAATGACCCAAAGATGCATAAGTTTCAAACATTAATTTTAGAGAGAATTGTCTATATTTGTCCAACACAAATCCCTGTCCACCACCAGCATGTTACCTAATACCCTGAAAAAAATATTACGCACACACACATGGCACACTGCAGCACTTGTGCAATGCACATGCCCCACAGATTCTTCTGTGGAAATATTTGAAGTAGCTAATTCTTTCCTGAAAATTTGCAAGCATTCAAGCTGATTTTCTCTCAGGGACAAATCAATTGTTCATAGAAGTGAAACTATTTTCATTGTATGCAGTTAAACTGGATTGGATTATTTTGCATGTTGAAATATAAACTATATCCCTCCCCTTCTCCCCATCTCATGTGCTTCTAGCCTTCTTTCTCATGTCCTGGGCAAGGAAGCTCTGGCCTATTAAATCTTTCTTCTCACTCCCTGTGTTACTTTTAAATACTGAAGACATCTACTGCTAAGAGAGAATTTCTGTGTGATAATACAAAAGGATTACAGGGAAAACTCCCACTGATGATGAGAGTTTCTTTTTATTGGAACTAGTAATTCCCTTGCCATCCCAAATACTTCTCCAGCAAAAAGATGGGCAGTGTAAATCTGGAGCCCACAATCACACAAATTCTGGAAGGGCATATCTACCTGTGCAGATATTTTTTTTACCACTACTTGCATTTTTAACATTTAATGTCAGGGTGCAACTGCAGATTCAGCCCATAGGAAAAAATAGAGGAAGCTCTGACGATAGTATTTTTGTATTGTTTTATTTCCTTGGCATTCTTTTCTGCTCTCTTTAGAGTGACTTCCTTCCTTCCTTCCTTCCTTCCTTCCTTCCTTCCTTCCTTCCTTCCTTCCTTCCATACTTCTGTCCTCCCTTCCTCCTTCCCTCCCTCCCTTGATTATTGGAACCTGACTGAGTTTCGGAAGGTAGAGCAACAATCCTTCTGACATACACACACCACACACATCAAGTATGTATGAATGTCAGCTTTTTTAGACTTGGTCATTGATTTGACTATCACTTGTGCTCTTTAGTTTATTTTCTTATTTTTCCATAAAGATAAAAGTTAATATATGCAATTCTGGAAATGCAATTTTTACATTTGCTTCTGCAAATCACAGCATAGAGCCTTGCAGATTTATTCAGTTAGGCTACAGTTCTGTACAATATGTTAAACTGCTTAAACCCCACAAATACTGGCTCAGTTTTAAGCAGTACAGCAGTTGTTTGCTGTCTTTTATTAACAGATCTGACTGAAATTGTGTAGAGGAACTGCAATTATTGTAGAATCAAAGCATTTCCAAGCCTTAATGGAAGTTCTAACTTAAGATATAATGGATTTTCTCTCTGTTTTTATACTTCTCTCTTTCTCTTCCTCTCCCTCCACTTCCTGTTCTATTTAACTTTATGTTTAAATATATTTTTGATAAAATAATACAATGTATTATTGGCTGCAAGTCTGTTAGCTTTGGAAAGCTACAGTGTGAACTATCTTGCTTTGTTTAACTAGTTTTGACTCAGTTTCACTAACTTTAGGTTGATTCCCTTGACAGTGAACTGTTTCACCGAAGAAACTTACACACACTTCCAGATCAGTCCACATTAACTGATAAATTAAATTTCTTTCCAAATTGCTGCAGTTCTAATTGGGGTTGTAAATCTATAAAGGGTATATTTATAGATTGCATTTTTATGAGCTGAAATTTGCTATCCCTTTGCAAAGACATAGTAATTTTGAGGGATTTTTAAAACTGTGCATTTAAGACACTGAACAATAATTCTCTTAATATCAAAGTCATGGACAATGATAATAAAACAGTACCTGAATGTTCTGTTCTTTTAACAATCTGCTAAAGTATACTTTTAATCTTGGTTTACCCATTCTTTCCTTCTTTCCTTAGACAATGTTCTAAAGATCAAATAAAATATTAGTAATTCAAACAAAACAATAAATATAAAACTTGCTAAACTTCAGTTCCGGGGCAAAACACCATTTTTCAGTTAATCTTGCTTATTCAAATTAATCTTTAACAAGTAATAATGGACTTTCACTATATATCAGTTTTGGAAGATATATACAGACCCTGTCAAGTTTATCAATAGTAACATTGTTGGGCTTAATAAACATGGATGATATAGTTAACTAGATTTTTATTTAATGCAGAGTTAGTAGATTGTGTTCAGTTCAAGCCTTCTGTAAATAGAGAAATTACTTTATTCAGTATTGCCAATAAAGTTGGCTCTTGCAATTATTTGTGTTCAACATTGCTACTTCTTTATCATAGTTTGTCTGATGAACAATTTCAGAGTTAATTATATTTTCTCACTATTCCATGGCCCTGTATTTCATGCTTATTGGTTTTATCCAGTTAGCTACTATTTATCTAGTTGGAAACCATTTTACACCAGATGTTTCAACTTATTAAAAAAATAGTGAAAATGTACATATAGGGGAAAAATAATCCTGTCTTGCTGAGCCACACAATATAGTGCCTTAATATTTTCATAGGCATTGTAAAACATGTAAATCTGAAGTTATTTCACACAGAGAGACATTTATATAAGGCATTAATAACTGAGCTATGATATTGAAAGAAAAACAGAATACTTTTGGAAGTCCCATCAATGGAGCCACCTTTCTAAATTTGGCCCTATTTCCTCCAGAGGTGACTTGGCTTTATTTGCCTTCAAAGTTAGACTGGCACATTTACTGTAAACATATTTACATGTAAATAAATCTGATTGAATTTAATGGTATTAAAAGAAGCATGCTAAGAATCTTAGCTTCAGATTTACACCTTAAATTTGATAGCTATCATTCATAATTTTTGGTGCCAGATGAGTTGCGGGCTGGCCTAAAAATAACTTTTGAGAGATTTATTTTTCCAAATTGGAGGCCTGAATCTCATGCCACATAATCCTGGATAATTATTGAAGTAATTAGAGTTACACAAGTGTAAAATTGCTATCAGTGTCAAATTAGGTTTTAGTAAATAACATTGTTCATCGTCCTCTGAGCAAATAAACCATAACCAGCATTTCAGAAATGCCCAAACTCTTATGAAGAAGTTATTCAGTGCTTAATGGTAGAGGGGGAAGTCATAGCCACAGGAAGCCTTTTAAAGCATTTTCTAAACAGTCACAAAGATGTATTTTTTTCTCTGCTTGTTTTTTGTTTATTTCCCCCCATATCTTTCAGGACATGGAGGAGTGAATCAATTAGGGGGTGTTTTTGTGAATGGTCGGCCGCTGCCTGATGTTGTTCGCCAAAGGATTGTGGAACTTGCCCATCAAGGTGTCCGACCTTGCGACATCTCCAGGCAATTGCGAGTCAGCCATGGCTGTGTCAGCAAAATTCTTGGCAGGTAAAAGCAGATCAAAGTGAATCAGACAAAGTTTAAAAAGAAGAAAAATAATGCATGCTGTTTGTGTGTTGGAGTTATTCTAAGAAACAGTTCAGCTAGCAGAAAGGTGACTAAGCCAATAATAAGAATAGTTGGAGAATGTGGCTGGAAAATGCTTTATAGTTGTATTCTTGAATATAAAAGAGTTTGTGATTACGATAACATGTATCATAAGCTTCCTACTGAACCCCTGAACTCACCTGAAAAATGGCAGGAAATTACTGCTAAGTGAAAGGAAATTTGTTTTCTTTCTGCAATCCAATCTGTGCTAATTTAGCAATAATTCTACTGGCCTCTTTGAGACTACTTTCAAGTAAACGAACTGAAGTCCATGAACTTCTGGCTTTAATATTTAAATGTACATTTGACCGAGGTTTTAGACTGCAGTACAAATAATTTTCTTGGTTATAAGACTTACCGAACAAAACAATTTCTAATTTTGAGAAGTCAAGCCCTGGTTTTGCCTATTAAATGGATAGTTTTATAATTCCTTTTTGTAATTATATATATATATATAAATGAATATTTTATTTTGCAATGGAATTAAATTGGAAATAAGGAGAAATTGCATATACAAAAAATGGAATAGTATTAATGATACTTCAGTTTTGTTGTTCTGATCTAAGCAATGCAACAACATAACATTTGTTTAAAAAAAAACCTAAGAGAACAATTTCCAATAATATAAATGTAGATTGAGAAATGGTATGTCTGAGACAGCATCATGATTTTGAACATCAATATAATGCTTCAATGAGTTTTTTCTTGATTTAATAAGATTGGACATACACATTAAATTTGTATAAGGGAAAAATAAATTAGAACTAATTAGTTAATTGTTCTCACCAAAGTTAGTTTGTAGATGTACCACCCTGATTTCCATTACATTAGCAATATTTTTGCCTAAATAAAAATCTTTCATCCTAAAATTTGTCAGCGTTTTAGGTATTATGCATATCGATGTATTGTTTCCCCTCACTTGAATAGACAAGTTTTTACATTTGCAAAAGTTAGAAAAAGTCAATATTTTGATCATCTATGTAGCAATCTTGCATGAACCTACTTGGAACAATGACAAAAATGAACATAATAGATTTGATTAAATTTTATTACATATGTACAAGACAAAACTTTTATTTTTTATATATTTTCCCCACATTGACATTTTTTAAATCACTTCTATTACTTCTTCTTTACCAGCTAGCCATAGTACACAGGTGTGAAGGTCTGGACCTAGTACTGAAAACCAAAAGTACAATTTTTAATGAACTTGAGCAGAACTTTTAAATACATTGCTAAAATTATAATCCATTAAAAACTTATTCTTTAATCTAATTATGTAAGTTCTTTAATTGTGGGAGCAAAGCTTTCCCACTGATATTAAAGCATGATGTTTAACACATTAAATATAGTTATGAATCTGATTTATCTCTATACTTTGTGTTGACTGTCAATCAACAGAAGACATACAGAAGGTCAACAAATATAAAAAATGGATCTTTTTTCTTTGCAATTATTTGATATAAGTATAAATCAGAGAATGAAATGCAGTTGGTTTAGGTTTATATACGGAGAAATATGACTTCATATGTGCAGGTGTGGGTGTATTCTAATATTGAATTCTAAAAGATAATTTATTCTGGAAATAGTCTTCTGATTTTAGCAGAACTGTTTTCGATAAATAGCCTTAAGACTGAAGTGTTAAAAGTTGTAATGCAATATATATTTCTTAAAAAAGGCAAGCTGGTAAATACAAGGAAAATAAAAGTCAGCACTAATATACAATTACACGTTTTCATATATTTTATTTTTTATATTAGATCAGAACATTAATATTTCTGGAATGTTAAGTCCTATTTCTTAATGGCAGGAGTTGGTTTTGTGGTATCTTGTTTTATTTTCCCTTCTTCAATTCTCTCGGAAGACTAAATAATCATTTTTATTAGCATCAATGACTGAAATGAATAAACAGGTCAGAAAGAACATGTAATCGTTTTAACATTTCAGAATAGATTTGTCTTTAGAGGTATTTGCGCTATTATGGAATTAAGAATCAAGTTCTGGAGCTTTGTCACTTAAGTTGTCAACAATAAATTGAAATTTCATAGCTCATTATTTTCATAAGTAATAATTACAATTCATAAAATGTCAATGTAATTGGAGAACACTCTTCTCTGTGTGTGCATCTTAAACAAAAAAAAAAAGAGAAGTCAGACATATATGAAGTTTCATTCCATCTTGGGAACCAGTATTTCTTAACTTACAACTTTTAGGTTCAACCATGGGGCAAAAGTAATAGTTGGAAATATAAACTATATAACAATAATTTGATAGGAGTTATGAATCTGTGGCCAATAGTGCTTGAGAATATTATTACTGAAGGTATGTGTAAATGGACAGCATGATGAATTCCAGAACTAACCACAACCTGAATGTGAGCCTTTTCCTGTCAATCCAGGATTGGAAAGATATAGCTTTTTTCAACTGTATATTAATTTGTAAAATAATTCAGTTTGTATTGTTGTGTTTGGCCATGACACAAAGTAAGTATTAGTCATTCTCCAGGGAAAAACTCGGGTGATAACATTAGGTTAAAAAAATCGAATCCCAATGATCATTTACTTAACGTTTTTTTTAATGCAAGACATTTTTTACTGACTGATCTCAAATCAGATCCAAACTGTTTTTCTTTCAGTAGTGTAATAGCACTGGTTAATGGTTTAAATAGGGCCATTGCCTGCTATTGAGCTCATTAAAGCAGCCGATTTAAGGGCCAAATGTCAAGTATCACAAAGAGGGCCAATTGTTATTAATCTGCTATTATTGTATTTTTACAGGTGGTATTGGGGAGAGATGTTTTCTACCTCATACTGACAGTGCAATTTGACTGACTTTGGATATGATATACTTTGTTTTCCTGCATGGGTGATGCTACTTGCCATATCCCCAGGCAACAAAATGTCAGACCAGTTAAAACGCATTACATCTCTGGTTTAACTCGCTACTGCCACACTTTCTTTTAGCAAGCCATTTTTCTCACTTTTAGCACCCCAGCAGTGAGAATGTAATTTAATAATTCTGAGGTGCCTTAAAAAGTAATGTCTAATCATTCTAAAATGGTACCTAGCTCTTAAATATTGGTATCAACTGCTTCCAGAATTTTAATAGTGAAAACTGAGATGCAACAATAAGTTATTAATCAGCAAAGCCTAAGGCAGGAAATTAAGCATTATATATTTCAAAAGTTCCATTTCATAAATCTGGAGTGACATGAAAAATGCCTGCATTAAATCTGATTGATTTCTATTGGGTTTGAAGAGAATACATTGGTTTAAAATGAACTTTTTTTTAGTTTGACTAGATTAAAGTCAGATAATGTGATCAAAGCAGGAAAATTATTCTCTAAAGCATCTAAATGTTCTTATTTCTCATTCAAGGGCTGCCTTGAGTCTCTTGACAATTGAGTGGCCCTAAAAATTGATTAATTGAATTAATAAATGAATAATTATTGTTAGGTATAAACACATTGTTAATTATTGTGTGATAATTATTGCATATACAAGAAAGTCACAATTAAATTTTGACCGGAGGGGTTATTTCATTTTATTTATTCTATTTCTATACCATCCTTCCTGCCAGAGGATCTCAGTGCACTTCACAAAAATATCATGCAAACAGGATTAAGTGAATCCATCATAATAAAACCCACAATACTGGTTTAATTATTAGATTTTGAAATCATTTAATCTTGTGATTCATGGCAATTTACAGAAATAAAAATATCCATACCATAATGATATAAACTAAAATAATAAAAGCATAAAAAGGATTCTTATCAATTTAAATTAAAACAGTTTTTGAATTACACTTAACATTTTAATGAAGCAATTTTAATTAATTATTTGAAAGCCCTCTGGAGGAGAGCCATTTTCAGCAACGAAAGGTTAGCTGGTCAAATCTCCTATTTCAGAAAACAGGAGCCTTCAGTGGAAAAGTGTTTCTTCTAACAATAAATACAATAAATAAAGTTCATTAAGAAAAACAAAGCAGTAGTTAACCCAGAAGAAGACTGGCTGTCAATAAGTTGTCACCCAGGAATGTAAAGGTGAAAAAGAGTCACTAGATTCATTTTCTGAAAGAAGACAGAACAAGGATAATCCGAGCAGAATTTGGGAGAAAATTCCATAATTGGGGCTCTGCCACTCCGAATGCAAAGGTTTAAACATATTTTCATCAATAAACAGCTTGTGCAAACTGAAACTGAACAGCAGGTTACTTCTTTAAAAAGCTAGCAGGCATACTGGATGGGAATTTTTCCTTAGGATTCTGCACAAACCTTACAGTTTTTGGATAATTGTTCCCAAAAAGATGAGCTCCAGATACGTTGGATTTCACCCCCACAATTCCCAGTGTGTAGGCCAAACTGAATGGGGATTAAATACAATTTATTTGGAGGGAACCCACTCAGGAAAGACTGCAGTTGAATTTAACTTCAGTATCCTGCTTAACAATTTATTAGGCCCCAAATAGAGACTACCAAAAAAAAAAGATTTATATCTAATAATAAATACAGAAATTCATCAACAAAGTTCATACAGAAGTTCAGTCACTACAAGGTAATCTTGGATTTACAATAGTTCATTTAATGACTGTTCGAATTTACGGCATTGAAAAAAATGGGACTGTTGGTCACTACGTTCATGCATTCTTTTCATGAAGCTATTTTAACATTTTATGCCTGTGTCATGTCTTTGACAATTTCCTATAAATACGGCAGTGTCAAAATACTGGTTTGATTTAATTTTGTTACAGATTAATAATACAGATTTTGAGATAATTTTAAATTCAAGCATGACGTTTTAACTCATTTTTTTGCTGGCAAAAAAAAAGGCATGCAACATCATTGCAGTTACCCCCCCTTAAATAATATATGTCAAATCTAAGAAAAGAAATGAATGTATTATTAATATCAGTGATGCAACACAGTAAAGATATGTTAATATATTGCTATTGAAAATGTGAGAACCTAATTTGTGCCATTCTTAAATTCTTATCCTTTATTGGAGGTGGGAGGTGGGCTTAAAATGCATTAGAATGCTTTCTAAACCTAAGCTTTCCTTTTCTGCCTTTCACCCTCTAGGTATTACGAGACTGGAAGCATTAAGCCTGGAGTTATTGGAGGTTCAAAGCCAAAGGTTGCCACACCCAAAGTAGTAGAAAAAATTGCAGAATATAAACGCCAAAATCCCACCATGTTTGCTTGGGAGATCAGGGACAGACTTTTAGCAGAAAGAGTGTGCGATAACGACACAGTGCCCAGCGTTAGTTCAATTAACAGGTAAGCTTCCTTTAGATTGCATAGTAGGGATGCTTTTGGCAGTGTTTGTTATTATCTGAAAATGACACAGGATTATTTTGGCTATTTGCAGGGCTGTTTTTTTCCCCCTAGATGCAAAATCCATAGGTACCAGTCAGTTTAGTTTTCATCTAAGTTTGCTTCACTGAGCCAAATAGAAACAATTGGTATAGCAGTGGTAGAAATAATACACACTTATACGCACACATATAAGATTAACAAAAGTATTATAACATTTGTCCTAGATTCCAGATTTGCTTTTTTTTGGGTGCTCCTGTAGACTGACACATTGACATTTGAATTCTCAGGAGAAGATGACAGTATTAATTTATCATATAATGAAATTAGTTCAAAATTAGTACAATTAAGAAATGAGCAACAAATAAGCTGGGCTAGGTCAGATATTGTAGATTTTCTTGCATCTTTATTACCACTGTATTGAAAGGAAATCAATAGTTTATCTGACAATTCAAACAAAAGTGGAGAATCTAGGCTGGAACTGGTAGGTTCAATTTCTTGAGTGGTGTAATGAATCTATGAAGTTTATTATTATTTAGCAAATGATGAGAACATGACAGAATCTATCAGATTTTAGGTTAATTTCACTAAATAGTTCGTAATTCTAATATAAAACATGCTGTAAAAATAGAACTCTGAATTTTGGAGGGTTGGTGATTTGAACTTCTGTGGTGCCAAAAACAGTTATGCTTACAAATATGTATACTTCTTGCTTTTCCAAGGAGAGTTGGTCATTGATTTTATTATTTATTTATTAAACAAATTTATATAACCGCCCAGCTTACACGTAAGTGGCTTACAACGTTAAAATACCCATCCTATCATACTAGTGCCTACAATAGGAATTCATCACATCCCAGATACATGTTCCATAAGAGTTGAAATATCATTTGGATATGTTCATCCACTATCTATTTATTCCCTGTTAATTCTATTTAAATTCACATTTTGATCAAAAGTAGATTACTGCAAATTTGTTATCTGATGTGTTTGTTATATTAACTACTGAAGCATTGACACCATTAAGAAAAGTGTTCTATACCAGTATTAAGATTTGCAGCACAATTCAAGTTTGAATTCCCATTCTGATAGGAATTCAAGCTAGTTTTGCTACCTTTATTCCGATTTGATAGTACATCTCAAAATTTCCTGAGATATTGTAGGTAGTTCTGAGTTGTTATAAAGTCAAACTTATTTATATATTCAATTATATGTATTTGTTCAATTTATATGGCTACCCATCTCAAGTGATTCTGGGTGGCTAACAACATTTAAAAAAAAAGCAAAATGAAAACAGAAATTATAAAATAGACAACTGGCAGCTGAGATTTTTTTCTTAAAAAATATCAATACAGGTATAATACAAATACTTCAACAAATCTAATTTATAGACTCCAACCCTAAGTCCAGGAACACAGAGCCTTGCAAAAGGCAAATATGTAATAAGTATAATAGAAATTTCTATCTTTATCCTGGTTGCTTTTATTATGACCGGAAATAAAACCTTAATATGATTGCAAAGAATCTTTTAAATACCATGTTCATCATGTAGACTTTTTAGGCATGCTCTCTGATATTGGCTGCTTCAGAGAATATATTTGATTTAAAATTAAAATTGTTTGGTAAATCAAAGACAAACATAATGTATAAGCGTTATGTATTTACATATAAAACAACAGTAGTATTAAAGGATTTTGTCATGATTTAGCTTTGATTCCAGAAATGTGCCCTGGAATGTTCTAGAAATATCATATCTGTTATGAATATCATAGCTGTTTGCAACTATTTAAGACTATTGCAGAGGCCAGCAACCTGGTCCTAGGAAACGATGCAGTTGCTCAAGTTGTACACAAGTGTGTTCAAAGCCCCTTTCCAGATTTTTCTGAATCACAGTATAGCCCTAATAATTTCTATTAATCTCATGTTTATATTTTCAATGTAACTAATAATAAAATTCCATTTGTTCAACATGAAATAAAGCTTTACATATTGTGTTATATTTCTATTTAAGGATTCAAACATTTTTGGAATGCCACAAAATATTTCACATTTTAATAGTAAAATATTTACAATCACCAGAGACTAGGAAAAATGTTCAGTATACAAAAATGAAGAATGTCAGTTTTTCAGTGGATTGTCAAATTGTATTTAAATAACTAAATATTTTGCAGTTGAATTACATAGCTTCATGTATATTTATAACATGAAGAACATTGGCTTAAATTTTGATTAAAATTAAGAAGGCTACCTGCAATTTAACATATTTCATTAATTTTAATGGAAAATATGTGCTACCAGCTTTTTTGCGAGGGGAATGATTGTTTGAAGTGCTACTAAAACATTAAAGTTTATTTCTTTTCTAAATGAAGTGAAAGCGCAATAATTAATCACAGTGGCTAAAATAGAAATTCTAGCTATCTGCACTTTTGATGAATTTTGAAGCAGTTATTAGATTTACTTTCTTTTCTTCTACAAATATTACATATTATAGGATTGTGGACCAAATACTTCTCTAGTGACCAGCTACATAAATGGATAACATTCTTACAATCACACCTGCATATAATTATTTAAGAAATTTTATATCACCTAATCAAATAATGTAACATATATTTGGGTGAGACTAAAAAGTAAATTAATAGCTTGACCTACAATCTAATTAAAAATGTTCATGAGCTAAAGCTAGCTTAGTCATATTAATATCAATATGATGTAATTCAAATATTCAACTATTCAAATATTCTTGGCCTTTGATTAAGTTACCTCAGCTTGTGCTATCTTAAAATAACGTTTATGTTTTACACTCACTACGAATCAAGGACCTAGCTCTGTATTCAACAATACTTTATGCCACTTTTATGAAGGCTGGATTTGAGAGCAGAATATAACTACAGAGAATTTTTTGCCGAGTACGATGTGACTAATTTTAAAGAAATCATATATGATTTTCATTCTGTTAGCTGACCTTTATGGGAGCCATTCACCAAAAACAGTTTAAGCAACAAATACATTCTCTTGTATATAAAGATCTCATACTGATATATGATTTATCTTAATTTTAATTTACACCAGGTGCTTTAAGTAATTGATTTTTATATTCTTCTCCTTCACTACTCCTTTTTTCTTTTATAGAATAAATCTATCTCATCCCCAGAAACTGAGTTCAATTTGAAGATGTCTTTATTTTTGAATTAGAGAAATCCCTGCCCCAAATATTTTGTAATCTAAAACTTGGTCATGTGGAGAGAAAAAAAAGTGATAGGCATTGAATGGGGAGTCTAAAACAACAAGACAATGAAAAAAAGATAAATATTTATTCTTTTTATAGACACATGGTTTTATTACAAATCGATGCATACAAATTGATAGTTATGGTTGCTGTATGATCCAGGCAAATTATAGAACTTGATCTGCTTAGCTCGAGCAATGGACTTTGTTTCAGACATGTTCTCTGGACCCTCCCCACCTCCTCCTCCTTATTTTGGTTTGGTCAGCCAGATGTTCAGACTGGGTTTTGGCATTTTTGTCCATCTATTGATTTTGTCCCAAGGATTTGGGATAGGCTGTGAATGTTTGATGGTGTTAAAGATATTGTTGCAGGATGTAAGGTTTTTGGAGTAAAGCTGCCTTTTATAATTGACTGATGGTGATTTTGTCACTGCTGGTGTTGTTTGAGTGTGGCTTCAGTTGTTTTGGAGTTGCACCCACGACCCCTATTACTATTGGTACTACCTCTGCTTTCTTTTGCTGCAATTGTTCTATTTTTATTTGCAGGACTTGTATCTTGTTATCTTCTCCAGTTCCTTCTCTTCTCTTCTGCTGTCTCCAGATACTGCCACGTCAACTATTCAGTCTTTTTTTTTGGCCTTTCTTATTATTTTTCTTATTGATTATTTACTAAACTTAAATTCCATCTCACCTAGAGGCAATTTGAGAGGTGACTCTGGCAGCTTACAATCAATTAAAAACAATAAGATAAAATATTTAAAACATTAAATCAATACATATTAACACTGAAGTTGAGTTAAAATTAATAAAGATGGGAGGAAAGGGAGCAAGAATGACACAGGGGGAAGGTGGAGTGTTTTCTTAGTCCAGAGGTAGGGAAACTTGGCTCTTTTATCACTTATGGACTCATGGCTTAGGACCGGGGTATTTGCGGGGACCTCTGCTGCCAGCAACAACTTCCCAACGTCCCGTGTGCTCCCACAGACAGGGTCTCCTTGGGGTGCCGTCAGTCAGATAGTGTCGGCTGGTGACCCCTAGGGGTAGGGCCTTCTCTGTGGGAGTGCCCACCCTGTGGAATCAGTTGCCCCTGGAGCTTCGGATGGCCCCTGACCTTCAATCCTTCCACCGTGGCCTGAAAACATGGCTCTTCCAGCTTGCTGACCTGGACTGATGGAGGGGGTGGGGTTTTTAGTGGTAGTCCGTCAGTTTTAAATTGTTATATTGGGATGTTTGTTTAATTGTTTTTTTAATGTTTGTACTGTATGTTTTTTATCATTGTGAGCCGCTCTGAGTCCTTCAGGAGATAGGTTGGCATAGAAATCCCAATATAAATAAATAAATAAATAAACAAACAAACAAACAAACTCCCAGAATTCCTGAGTGAGCCATAAAAGGTTCCCCATCCCTGGCCTACTAGTTTTTCAGTTGTGGGGGAAATCAATTTTTGACTGGAATGGGACTATTTAATATACAAATGTAGGACATACGTCCTACATATATCATGTGGCATACATCATGTGGCAGTTAAAACTCAATTAAAATCAATGGCATCATCTAAATCATATACAGGTAGTCCTTGACGTATGACCACAAATGACACCAGAAGTTATGTTGCCAAGTGAGAAATTTGTTCAGTGAGTTTTGGCCCATTTTACAATTTTTCTTGCCACAGTTTTTAAGTGAATCACTGCAGTTGCTAAGTAAGTAACACGGTTGTTAAGTGAATCTGGCTTCCCCATTGACTTTGCTTGTCAAAAGGCTATCCCATGACCCTAAAGGTGATCCCATGACCCTGGGACACTGCAACAGTCATAAACATGAACAAGTTGTCAAGCGTTCGTATGTAAATCACGTAAGTGTGAAAAATGGTCATAAGTCATTTTTTTCAGTGCCTTTGTAACTTTGAATGGTCATTAAATGAACTGTTATAAGTCAAGGACTATTGTATCTGGAATCATAGTGTTAGAAGTAAGTTGATTGGCTTTTAATTCTTTCCTTTGGGTTCGGTATTCACAGCAGGGTCCTGATTTTATTCCAGTGTGTTATAAAACACATTGCTGGCACAGCTTGTCCTTTGCCTATATTCTTGGCCTAGAGAGGAAAGGAAAAGAAATGTTTTCTGGATGACAACTAAACTTGAAATCACCTCTAGTGATTGAATGCTTTATAGTCCTGACTTGAAAAGTGGAGGGACATAAGTAAATGGACAAATGTCACGGACAATTCATATACCATCCAAACTATAATGCAGTTGTTTGGTTTTGGACTAATGGGCTTTGCGAGATAGACATTGTGGCTGGAAACGGCCGTCTGGAAACTGGCCATGAAATGGCTTTCCTCCAGCTTTAGACCCTTTACTATTCTTTGTTCTGTTTTTGCCCTTCTCTGGGCATAGATGTGTAGACTGACACGAAGATAGCAAGAGAGTGGGGAGAGGCAAATCAGTGACTTATACAAAATCACAGAGTTTCACTTCTTGTTGTTGAGGCTTATTTATCCAGTCACTTTTCACTGTATGTGAGTTTCACTTTTCTGTGAACATTCACAGAAAATTGTCTATATATCAATCCCCGCCCCCAAAAACCCTGAATATCCATAAGGTCATTTAGTGGCAGAACTGTTTTTTTAATCATAAGAATTGAAGAACTAGATGGTTTGAAATTAAGATGATGTTCAAGTATGCTTGTGAATGTGAGGAATTTTGTAAAAAGCTGTGTATTGGTAAAATCTCATTAAAGAAATTTAATAATGAAGTGTCTTTGGTGCTCCGTGATCTTGGTAGCTTTCTTGCAGTTGTTTCATTACCCAAATTAGGTAGCATCATCAGTGTTGATGACACACTGATGATATAATGAAATGTCTTCAAGAAAACAACCAAACTCAACATGAAGACCATCTCAAATATTCTCCTTTATCTAAACTTAGCATTATTATAAAGTTCTATTTTTTGTAGGTTTATTAAAGACTTACTTATTATGACATTGTTCTATATTATTTTTATTACAGGCTAAGAAAAGATTGAGGAATTTTAACATGTTGAAACATAACTTAGTTTGTGACTAAGACCTATTAACCATGAATTCACCATCCATGAGCCTTTTCAAGAATAACATGGTTGTGCTTGGCAAACAATTACTGCATAACTCTAAATGTAAAACTTGCTTCTAGATTTTGTTTTAAATACATAGATTTAAACTATATATTTGGGAAAATGTGGGTCCTCTGTTAAACAAGGACATAATCAGTGTTGTTCATAGATTGGCAAATTGTGCAAACTTGGAAAAGTAGATAATTTGTCATAATAATTTTTCAGTTACTTTATTAAAATTATATCATGATCTTCATAATCATAATCATAACCATCATTATCTCATTATCCCATCATCTACTTCAGGATGAAGGTTTAGACATTCTGTACTGTACTGTTTCCAGTTGAGTTTCATGATCAGCCCAACATTTCATTGGCTGTTTTCTGGATTGTATATAAAAAGGGAATTATTTTCTTGAATATTCTAAGTCTGAAAAACTAACAAAAGAGTAAATTAAACTGGAGCACATAAATATTATATGCTTCAATATGTAGTATAGTATAATATGGAATAGAATGCATAGAATTATGTCAATTAACAGAACATTAGTTGAGTGAAGACTTCATTCATTTAAGATATTGGATTTGTATCCTGGCTATCTACTTATTTAAACACTTGAGGCAGCTTATAAAAGCTGCAATATTAGAGTCAATAAAATTACAGTCAATTAGCAGGTAGGTTGGTGGAAGTGATGGTAAAATGCACCTCTCTAAATTGATACCTGCTTAGTGGAAAAGGCCCTTTTCTAATATGGGAAGTTCTGGCAGCTATGGAAACTTCTTCAGGCCTTCTTCTGATCTAGATAACTGGATAAGTTCATACCCGGGAAGGCAGCACTTCAGGTAGAAAAAATTAGACAGACAGACAGATTAATAGAGTTGGAAGGGTCTAGTCCACCCTGCCGCCCAAGCAGGAGACTACACCATTTCTACTGTGTAGACTCTACACAGATGGCATCCAGTCTCTTCTCGAAAGCTTCCAGTGATGAAGCTCCAACAACTTCTGAAGGCAAGCTGTTTCATTGGTTGTTTGCTCTCACTGTCAGAAATTAGTATATCAGTTTGTTCTTACTGAAATCAATGGCAAGCACACCATTTATGTATACTTACAGTACATCTCATTTTAGCTCTTCTTACTATATCCACTTACTCTGTAGATGTCCTATAGCAGATGTCCTGATTTATTCCACAGTAGTATTTTCCCAATCCAAATATACATAAACCAATAATTTAAAAAATGTATATTTATTGTTGCAAATGTGTCAATAAATCAAGTAATATCCCTTGTTTGTGCTGGTGTACATAAATTTGTTGAATAGTCTAAGTTTAAATAAATGACAGAAAAATCTTTATCTGAAATAATGTTAATGTTTGGGGCAGTTTTGTGATCAGCCAATGGGACCAGAAGGCAGGAAATCAAAACCAAGTACCTGGTTAATGATAACAAGGGGTCCCTTCAGGCAATATCTATCAGGTTGCTCAAAATCTGCAAGGTAGCAATTGTGTTAGTGTTGCACACATGTACAAAAGAGGCTGTGCTTGTTGTACCTGTCATCTTGCAGATTTTGACCCCCTCTTCATAGATGGCCCTGCTTCCTTTGTCATAATTTTAGATTAATAAATCTAATTCAATAATTTCAGTTGCCTTAGTCTTGATAAAATTAATCATAATTAAGTTCCATGAAGCCAATGACATGGTAATTATTGGTGGTAATAATAATTAGTTGAAATCTGATTAATATCTATGGGATTTAAATGCAGCTTTCTTTCTTTGGATCAAAGGATTTGCAGGAATGGAGGTGTTGGTTGTTGGAATCAAATTATTCTTTATGCTGTATTTGATGTTGGTCCACTTACTAAGTTGTCACTCTTTTAGTTCCTCTTGATGGGGTAATAATATGTACATTATTCTGACTGTCCAAGCTTTTCTGAATGTTACCATCCTTCTGAGAATGTGTTCAATACAAGATTAATTTTGTGAACATCATCTCTTTTTTTTACTCTCTTTCAGGAAAATTTTCAGATGATCACTATAATGATCTCTGGGTATACCACAGTAATGAACTGGACTAATATGCTTGGACACTCATTATTGTTAATTATGTTGCATAAATAATTTGTTCTCTGTTGTTATTTATATAATTGTAAGTAGGAATTTGTCTATTATGCAGGATTATTCGGACAAAGGTGCAGCAGCCACCTAACCAGCAAGTCCCAGCCTCAAGTCATAGCATAGGTAACGGAAATTGTGTGTGTGTGTGTGTGTGTATGTGTGTGTGTGTTCATTCTAAGGAACTTTTAATCACTCTTATGGCTAGAAAATTCTGCATAAAACAGTTCAGCACACGTACTAATGCACCTTCTTTATCATTCTCCAAGGGCTGAACATGGTAAATGAATTTTATAAATACTGCTAAAAGGTTTTGAATTTTACTGATTATTATGATAAATAGCTTTCACCATGAGACAGAAAATTGAAATCTAAACCAAAAAAAAATCATCCTACTAATGGGGGTCTATAGAATGTCAGATAATTAAAGTAATAAATCAAGAAAAGGATAGTTCTTCATAACATTTTCTGCACCATTAGTCAGTAAGTAGTTTTGAATGTGTTTTTTTCTTCTATCAACCAAGCCTTCCATAATTCTTTGTGCACTTGCAATTTTCAGTGAAGAGGTAGCAAAACTTTGAAAACTTTATTTCGCTCTCTCTCTCTCTCTACCTAATTCAGATGCATACCATCAAATGCTAGTCATTGAAAAGTAATAGACTTTATAGGGTTTTTTTGGCAGAGTCCCTGACACAGAAATAGAACCGCTTAAAATAAACTCAGCTAATTTGATGTCACTTACATAATATATTCAAGCTGATATCCTCTTGCTGAACCAAAGAAGAGGAATCAACATACTTCAGCTGAACTGAACATTTTAAAAAACAGATTAACATAGACACCTTGATTTTATTGTCTTTAGAAAAAAAGATCCCTCTGTAAAACTTTTGAGAGAAATGAATTTCAATAAATTTTATTTGGATTAAAAACAAGTTTATTAAGTTGCAGGCATTGTTTTAAATATAAACAGTTTTAAAACAGAATAAAGGGAAATGCATTCCAGAATAATCTCACTGATTTCACTTGAGACTGAATGGATTTAATTCCAGTTATTTCAGCTCAAGATGCGGATGGGTCCATAAAGAAGAAATCTTTAATCTATTAATTTGTAGTTATCCCTCTCACTTCAGTTCAATTTTAGGGTCTTTAGTGAATATCACATATTGCACTATTGCAGTGATAGCCCATTCATGCCCTTCAGGTTTCATTTGATCCTGTTGGCTAAGTGTGTTTGGGGGCTGGAATAAGTAGTGCCCAACAGGAGAGGGTATGAATGTGAGCCAAATTGCCGGTTATGGACTTTATTAGACATATTGTTTTTGTTTGGATGTTTCTTTCAGCTGTCTAAAGTCACATTGTTCAGGTTGGATAGCCATGCAAAATATTTAAATAAGAAATATTTCAAAATTAAATAAATGAGTACTTCTCCACTCCATGGCTTTAGTAGAAAGTACTCTAACCCACCTGATGTGTCCTTTCTACCTCCTTTGCTGCACCTCTAAGTCTTCTCTGGAAGGGAAGCTACTGAATGTTATAGGTGATGCTTTTTGTGAATATACTGAGAGGAGAATGGAGCAAGCAGAGAAATCACTTATCCAAGGTTCCTGATTTTGAATCATGTTTGACTTCTGAATTTGTGAAGTCTAATTACATAGAATACATATAACTTCTTAAATAAATTAAATTGGATCTTTATTAGCCATAAAACCAACAATGGATGGCACTGATATGCACTCTGCATACTTAATTCCAATTTCAGTGTGTATTTTGCTCCAAGAGTCCCAACGAAATCAAATTAACTCAGTACTGAACCAGGCGAGTTGTATCATTTGGCAGACTGAGTTGTCTACTCCAGCAGGGAAGATTTTGGATATTATTGAAGGACAAAAGAATGTTAGTTATTTATGTGTTTTGCTTTTGTTAGAAATGCCATTTGCAGACCAAGAGATTCTGTTATTCACAAGACCCAAAGCATTATTTTACTTTATTCTAAACATAAAATGCAAATACAGCTATAATTGTTGTTAGAACCCCCTTTCTCTTTAGACTGCAAGTGTCTTAGAAGTGGCTTCCTTTGGTCTGTGTTATTCAACATCTAAATTGAAAATTAAGTTTAAATCCCTTGTTATTCTGTGTTATTGTGTGGCCCCAAGCCCTAACTGCATTCCTTTTCAGACTAATTTATTGAGAGCAAATGGCCTTGTATACGCTATCCTGGAAAAGAATTAAATTATAATTATCATTTTTTTTGTGAGCTAGAAGAGATCATAAGTTAAAAGTGATCTGAAAATCCATAACTTGGATTCATAATTTGACTTAGCCATAACCCACGATCTGCTTTTAGGCAACAATTTTTCACCTTAACATGGATATATTAACACTATTCTAAGTTAGAAGGTGGTTGTATGATATGACATATGATATGATGCATAGGAAGTATTTTGAACCTTTACAAACTAACTACTACATCATAAATGGTCCAAAATACTAAACCTAAGTTTTCCACCATTTGATCCAAGGCTTCTTTCTCTATTTGATATCATCCAGAAGCAAAATTCCAGAATTTTTAGTCGTTGATAAATTGAATTATTTTTGCAGTGCACACATTTATTTAGGGTTTTTTTTGTCACAATATCTAGAGCTGATAGCTGAAATTAGACTGGAAGCTGACATTCTAGTGGCTGCAAACAGTCTCTTTCCCTCTTCCCTTCCCAAAGAGATGATTGTAAGATGTTGAAGCATGCTTACTTTTTATGTTGGTTTGCCTATTGATTCATTTGTTTCTAATTACAGCCTCCACAGGGTCTGTGACGCAGGTGTCTTCGGTAAGCACAGACTCAGCTGGCTCCTCCTACTCGATTAGTGGAATTCTGGGAATTACTTCTCCCAGTGCTGAAAGCAACAAACGCAAAAGAGAGGAAGGTAAAAAAAAATCACATTCTTATAGTCTATGAAAGTGCATGTTCTAGTCTTTATTGCTCTATTTGATATTTAATTCCCAGATATTTAATACCCAGTCTTCATAAGGTAGAGACATGGCATTTTGGGGGTGAGTTAATTTTAATGGATTTTCTTAAAAAACAAACAAACAAGAATGTCTGTGCGTAGACAAAATAATTCACTGGAAAATTATGAATCAGCGTATCCAGAAAGCAAAATGATTGAACAAGAACAAATCTTTGGAATTATTATTTTATTGTATCAATTTTGAGAATATTATTTTATTCTATTCTGACATCCATGACTACTACAATTTCAAACAAGAGTAGGGTGGAAGAGAGATGAGATTCTAATACTGCCCCAAAATTACAATGTTGGGGGGGCCATGGGCTTTTCAAATAGTAACATTAATTTATGTCAATACTTCATGAAATGACAACAAGGTTAAACACCTGTTTCACAATTGTGTTAATATTAGAACTGGGCATTATCTCAAATTCTTCTTGCATTATCAGTTTAATTGAGGGAGGGGTTCACGTAAGCATTGTACTGTTCATTTTTTTATTTTCCAAAATTCAGAGTAATACAAAAAATATAATATATAAAAGTAGTAGAGTGAGAAGAAACTAGACAATGAAATTTCTTTGTGTGTGTGTGTGTGTGTGTGTGTGTGTGTGATTTGATTGAATTAGAAATGTGAATTATTCAATACAAGTTAATCAATGTTGGCTTCATTCAGAGTGTCCTGCCTGAAACCACCTTTAAAAGACTCTTCCAGAGCATGCCTGTTATACACACAATTCTCATTAAGCCTTTTATAAAACTAGATCAGTGTGCACTGGTATGTAATCTTTAATGAGATTAATTTGTAGTTTGATCAAATGAACTTTGATTAAATTGTGTGAACCAGTTTTAAAGAAAAGGAACCAATTTTAAGCAATGATTCTCTGCATACAAGGAATATTTCTCCATTTTAAAACTATTTTAACTATTATGCCAAAACAACCAGGAGTTTTAAAATTATGAACAATTAGCTTTCTGTGAAGCAATCAGTTAGCAGCGTTTATTTATTTAAAACTATTTAGATTTTCTTCAATTATTTCAAATATTCACATCCTTTTAGCCAAATTAAAAGCTTTTATTATGATCATGGAGCAGAAAACTTTTGGTGTCAGTCTCAGTACACTAATATGTATGAAATAGAATATTGTTATTATAACAAAATAAGTAAAAGAAGGGTCTCTCCAATCGGCTTTTCTAGTAATCCAGTAAATTCCTATAGATGTGAAAGCACTGATACTTATCTATGGTATTAACCCTTTAGTGAGAAGAACAGCAGAGTGGTTGCAATATAAATGTATTTAGATTTCCTTAGTGGAGTGCCACCTTCTGCAGTGGAAGTACTTCAGGTGAAAGCCTTGGTGGCTCAGGCTGTAAATGCCTGCTCTTAAGATCCAGCTGTCTACAATTATTGCAGGCTCGAATCCCACCAGGCTCAAGGTTGACTCAGCCTTCCATCCTCTCGGGGTAGGTAAATTGAGGACCCAAGATTGTTGGGGGCAATTAGTTGACCTTGTAAAAATGCCGCTTAGTAATAAGCAGGCATATACAATGGAATGAAGGCTATTGCTAAGCACACTGGGTTGTATCCCAAAAATTGTAAGCCGCCTGAGTCTTCGGAGAAGGGCAGCATATAAATGTAATTAAAAAAAAAATCTATTCACAACTGCATCTTCATCCATTAATGACCACAGTGAGCATGAATAAGAATTAAATGCTACTGGCAGTAATATTCCAAGGACTTTCAGTCTAAGTAGGTAATCAGTCATCAAGAATTGACCAATCTTAGTCCCTCGGTGAAAACGTTCTTGCCTCAACTACTCTTGAGGTTACTTTATGCCAGTGCAACCCCTTTGAATTCTATACTCAAAATTATGTTACATTAATGCTTAGCATTTCTATAGCATTCCACTCCAGAACAATAAATTTTGCTGAGTGTTATTTCATATACTATGCCAGTGTTCTTTGCTACCACCTAGTGATCATATGGAGTTTTGCAGCCCAGATATAGCAGTCCTAAACTCCCCCCCCCCAAAAAAACAACTATTTGTCTAGAGCAGTGGTTCTCAACCTTCCTAATGCCGTGACCCTTTAATACAGTTCCTCATGTTGTGGTGACCCCCCAACCATAAAGTTATGGCTCGGTTCCTAAGACCATTGAAAATATGTGTTTTCCGATGGTCTTACGCGACCCCTGTGAAAGGGTCGTTCGACCCCCAAAGGGGTCGCGACCCACAGGTTGAGAACCACTGGTCTAGAGACTAGTGAGTTATATGACTTAAACAACCATAATGGCAAGTAGAATAGTGTTGCTAGAGGGGTTCTGGGGAACATCTTCCTGAGCCCTACGCAAAACTCTTCTCCTCTCCTCTCCTCTCTTCAGTTCTGGAGGTTTCTTCTGCTAACGAATAAAAGAAAAAAGTAATTTGTTCCCATTCTGCATAGTCATAGAATGAAGTGCTCGTTATTTTTTTAAAGCACTGATTTCTTTTTTTGTAGAGTTGCAACACTGTCTTTTTTCTTCCTTTCTCTTGAAAAAAACTTTTCATTACTCTTAGAGGCTCTTTTAGAGCTCCCCCCCCCGCAAACCCTTTGCACTCTGGGAAATGAAGTATTAGATAGGATTATTTGTAGCTTTATTCCACAATGTAAGGCATTTCTGTAAGAAGTTTGAAAGGAATCTCGTCCCATCCCATCTCTCTTTTATCTTGTATGTCTACCAGATTTTTTTAAAGAGTTCTTTTTCGTAGAACTTCAGGAAACCATCCACGGTTAACTGGGCACTGGCACTGAGCTTTCAGCCTTTCACTAAAAAGCTGAAATCTTTTGAGGTCACTTCCTCACTTCTGGCAGGGACTCTTTGCTGATCTCAGCTTCCTCTGTAAATAGAATAGCAGGTATGGACCAACTTGCAATGAACTCCAGACAGACAGAAATAGCCAGTCTGTACTCTATATAAATCCTATACTGAAGAACAAAGGATATACAATTGTGATTATGACATAATAAAAGCAGTGCAATTGACTTTATTCAAGCGTAGTAACCAGAATGAATAGAAGTATTGGAGAGCAATACGGGAAATATGGGAATAACAGCATGGTTTTATTGGGGACTGAGGGCATGCAATGTAGACTTTGGTCAATGAGAAATGTTTCAATGGGAGACAGAATTTTTATTCTATCTTTGTCGATTCAGAGAAACAGTATTATCAAATTAATATTACCCAAATTATGGGATATAGAATTGAAAGCTGCTTGCAGAATGAGATGAAAGTATATGATAGAAGTAAAACGTATGAGAATTAATGGGATGTTTAAGAAATGGTTCAGGATTGATCAGAGAGTAAGACAAAGCTCTGTAATGCTCCCTTGGTTGTTCAACATATTTATGAATAAATGTATAAGGAATGCTTATAATGAATTTTTGATGTGCTGGTTGGGGATGTGAATGCATATGTACTTTTCTATGTAGACAATGTTGAAACCTAAATGATTTTCAGCAACTATTAAATACAATATAAAATGTAGAGGGGAAGATGGATTTGAAAATTAAAGAATCAAAGACCAAGGTAAATATATTTGACAGAGAAAATGAAGTGGACAAATAAAAGTTATATATACCTGGTAAAAAACTAGACCAAATAAGTGAATTTGCATACCTTAATAGAACATTTTTTAAAGATAGGGAAATGTTTGGAGAAAGATGGGCATGTGCAGGTAGAAGAATAGTTGGTAATATATAATCTGTTCCATGTATTGAATGTTTGTTATAAAAAGCAAAAATGACTGTGTAAAATCATGTTTTGGCCCACTTTGCTCTAGTGAGAGTTGTATATGAGAGGAGAAACAGAAAAGTTGAATGCACAGTAGTACCTTGGTACTCATCATTAATTGGTTCTGGGAGGTGCAATGAATACCAAAAACTATGAGAACCAGAGAAAGCTTTCCCATAAGGAATAATGTAGTGAATCACAAGGCAGACAACACTGACAAGGTCTAATTTGTGTATTGAGTGCCAAACAAACAACGAATACTAGGACAAAATTTTTGCATTGCTAATAACATTTGCATTGAATGCATTAAACACCAAATTTGATGAGTTTCAAAGCCGTTGAGTACCACTCTAATGATAATGGATTATTGATGTGTCAAAATGTGAAGAAACAGAGATGAGTTGATGAGAACTAAATATGGATTGAATAAAATGAGAGATCAGAAAAAAATAAGTATTTTAAGTTCACATGGTCATATAGAAATAAGATTGAGGAATGACTGAAAACAAGTACAGGTGAAACTCGAAAAATTAGAATATCATGCAAAAGTTCATTTATTTCAGTAATGCAACTTAAAAGGTGAAACTAATATATGAGATAGACTCATTACATGCAAAGCAAGATAGTTCAAGCCGGGATGTGCCATAATTGTGATGATTGTGCCTTACAGCTCATGAAAACCCCAACTCCAGAATCTCAGAAAATTAGAATGTTGTGAAAAAGTGCAATATTCTAGGCTCAAAGTGTCCCACTCTAATCAGCTAATTAAGCCGTAACACCTGCAAAGGGTTCCTGAGCCTTTAAATGGTCTCTCAGTCTGGTTCAGTAGGAATCACAATCATGGGAAAGACTGCTGACCTGACAGTCATGCAGAAAACCATCACTGACACCCTCCATAAGGAGGGAAAGCCTTAAAAGGTAATTGCAAAAGAAGTTGGATGTTCCCAAAGTGCTGTATGAAAGCACATTAATAGAAAGTGATGTGGAAGGGAAAAGTGTGGAAGAAAAAGGTGCACAAGCAGCAGGGATGACCGCAGCCTGGAGAGGATTGTCAGGAAAAGGCCATTCAAAAGTGTTGGGGACTTTCACAAGGAGTGGACTGAGGCTGGAGTCAGTGCATCAAGAGCCACCACACACAGACGGATCCTGGACATGGGCTTCAAATGTTGTCAGAAGTGTCCTACCTGGGCTAAAGAAAAACAGACCTGGTCTGTTGCTCAGTGGTCCAAAGTCCTCTTTTCTTATGAGAGCAACTTTTGCATCTCATTTGGAAACCAAGGACCCAGAGTATGGAGGAAGAATGGAGAGGCACACACTTCAAGATGCTTGAAGTCCACTGTGAATTTTCCACAGTCTGTGTTGATTTGGGGAGCCATGTCATCTACTGGTGTTGGTCCACTGTGGCTTCATTAAGTCGAGGATCAACGCAGCCGTCTACCAGGAGATTTTGGAGTACTTCATGCTTCCTTCCGCAGACTAGCTTTATGGAGATGCTGACTTCATTTTCCAGCTGGACTTGGCACCTGCCCACACTGCCAAAAGCACCAAAACCTGGTTCAATGACTGTGGGATTACTGTGCTTGATTGGCCAGCAAGCTCACTTGACCTGAACCCCATAGAGAATCTATGGGGCATTGCCAAGAGAAAGATGAGAGACATGAGACCGAACAATGCAGAAGAACTGAAGGCCGCTATTGAAGCATCCTAGTCTTCCATAACACCTCAGCAGTGCCACAGGCTGATAGCTTCCATGCCACGCCGCATTGAGGCAGTAATTGCTGCAAAAGGGGCCCAAATCAAGTACTGAGTACATATGCATGCTTATACTTTTCAGAGGTCCGATATTGTTCTATGTACAATCCTTGTTTTATTGATTGCATGTAATATTCTAATTTTCTGAGATTGTGGATTTGGGGTTTTCATGAGCTGTAAGCCATAATCATCACAATTATGACAAATCACGGCTTGAACTATCTTGCTTTGCACATGCAAAGCAAGATAGTTCAAGCCGTGATTTGTCATAATTGTGATGATTATGGCTTACAGCTCATGAAAACCCCAAATGAGTCTATCTCATATATTAGTTTCACCATTTAAGTTGCATTACTGAAATAAACGAACTTTTGCACGATATTCTAATTTTTTGAGTTTTACCTATATATGAAGGAAGGGCTAAGTTGAGAAGTTGACTGAAAAATGTCCAGTTCAGGGGAGTTGATCAGATTCTTAGAAAGAAAGAAAAGAGAGGAAGAAGATGAAAAGGCAATATATGATGTGGTAAACTTTATTGATATGGTGGAACCAAGGATGGTTTGCAAGAACAGGAAGATATAGAGATCTATAAGGTGTGATATTGGTGTAAACTAGATTAGGTATAACTTTTTTTCTTTTTCTTGTCTCAAGATTTAATTTCTTTTTTATTATTATTTCTTACTCATTTTCTGCACTTTGCCTAGTGTTGCTTATCTTGAAAGGACCAGCGAGATGGCTCTATTTGTATGTCTGCACACTTCTTAGTTTGTACATATAATTGCAGCTGTTAAACTTTGTTGCTGTTTGCAACTGAATATTTTTAAAAAGATTACTGGTATATGTAACTCTGTATTTCATAATGCTCAGAAGGTTAAGATTTGTAATTATTTTTAAAACTTTAAGGCTATCCAAATTATAATAATAAAATGTTTAGGTTCAAATAATGCTGTTTTTAGAGCTACATAAGGGACATTGGACAATTAGAAAATAAAAAAGAGATTAATTCTTTACTTTTTAAAACAAACTTAGAGGCTTCTCTGCCATAGGCATAGGATTCTTTTTGACACAATTAACTTGTTTACATTTTACTAATTTTCTATAACATGTATTCCCCCCTCTGTTTATTATGCATGTTGGAAAAACAAAAAGAAAGGCAAAAGCATTTTATTCTACATTTCAAATGAGGTTTGTTGTCACAGGGGAAAGCATGAGCAAGTTACTGTATGGGAAAAAATCTTTTGAAAGTAATTGTAATTGTAGTTGTAAGGCATTTTTTGCAATTTAAGATTTGAATATAGAAGAAATTTATTTCTATTTTTGAAAAGTAAATTTTTTTCAAACCATTCACACTAGAGCTTTGAAATTGAATTACTCAAAGTTGTTATTTTATATTTCAAGGACCCATTTAAATTAACAATAGCGAAACTAACCAACACCCCAAAGTAAGGACTCACTCAAATGGAGCTCCATATGGAAGTGGTTTCTATTTGTTTTTTTATAAGACGTTTTTGGATTTTTCATAAGAATTCCTGTCAATCAAAATACTAACCTTGCTTTGATTTTGGACATCAGCCAAATATAACCGATTTGCTACTCGAAAGGTGTTGTTTTTGTTCCTGTCCAAAAAAGTAAATAAATAAACGAAGACCAACTGAAGCATTTTTGCACAGTATGTGAAATCTGGGACATATATTCCTTCTAGACTGATGGAAAAATGTAGAATTAATTGTTGTAATCTGTTCTTTACTCCTTTTTGAAGAATGCAATCCAACATATTAACGTAGTGACCATAATTGAAGTTTACATATTTTCCAGAAATAGACAGATGGTAGATATATCCTAGGGATGCATGAATTTCATGGGTTACTGGATTACTGAATTACTGGAAGGAAGGCACCAATTCAAGTTGTATTAGTAACATTTTTGGGGCATCATTGGACAACCAGGAGGTCCTGGTTTGAAACAGAGCATCATGGAGAAAATCTGCCAATCGCTGTGATCGCTAAGCATTGATACCCACTTGAGGGCACATAATCAATCAATCAGCCAGTCAATCAATCAATCAATCAGAATTACCATTTCAGTGATGCTTGGAAATACAATGTATCAGATTAAATTCCCTATAATCCAGCATTCTTCTTCTAACAGTTAGAGCTCCAGATCCATTCATAAACAAATAATGGCAATAATCTCTTCCTGTGTTTGTTGTCAGCACCCTCGACTAAGAGGAATAAATGCTGTGGAAAAGCAGTTATAGATCAGAAGAAGGTACAGCAGGAAAATAGGAACCAGTAAACAAATAAAATAACTTGGCAATGTCTTAAGTACTGAAGCCTAAGTTTAAATTCCATTCATGTATTTATGCTAAATGGACTGAGTCTTAATAGATGCCTGTGCACACATTCACACACACTCTCTCTGATTCAGTGAGTGCAGTCCCTGAATGCAGAAAAGCAAATTGTTAAAGGTAGAGGTGAACCATCAAGTAGATAACTTTATTTCTGAAGTACAGATTTTATTCCCATTACCTGTTTCCTCATGGAAAACTAAACCCAAACTTCTGGAAAATGTATGACACCATAAACTAACCAGATCAGTTGTATTTTCACCGTATACAGTCCGTATGGGATGAGTTATTTTTCATTAGTTATTTTTTTTTATTCCGATTTTTGTGTGAATGCAGTCCTAATAGGTAGATGGTGCCTTCTGACAACTAATGTGCTTCTGTAGTTCAGGATGGGTCGTTTTGTACCAATGTGTTATGCACTTGCTAAGTAGGTATCATTTCATATACAGGGATTTTTTTGCTTATGTGTGAATAGTGCATTTCTAATTGGGATTGGGAAAAGGTGATTGTTGAATACAATCTCTAGTAAAAATCCAAGGCCCACAATATGCATTTACCTATTCATATACTTGAACAATAGGCACAGTATAGATAATACTTTGGAAGTTGTAGTATTTTGGTTGTTAATGCAATATAGTCTTTTTATGCCTCTATGCAAGAGATAGTACATAGTACAAGTAGATAGTTTATAACTATATAAACTTCTTAAATGCCTCTATGAGAATAGATAGTACATATCCCCCTCCCCTTGAAACACCAAGGCAGGTTTTATATTATTTTATATCATATCCAATTTTAGCATTGGATATAATTTTTCATTTCTTATCAGGTACTGCTGCTGCGCCCTCTTGTGGCAGGGATGCATTTAGCCCTGGAAACCAGTCAAAGTATTCCTCTTTCTTTAAAAATGTCAGGAATTGATTGAACTTTAATATAGGTGTTGCTGAGAGGAGAATATTTTTGGGTTTGCACAGATTTGTGAGCTGAATTGTTTGATACTGTTTAAAAGTAAACAATAAACCACTTCATCTATTGTACAGGTAATGATCTAATGGATTTCGAATTGGAGTGTTTCTTTAGTAAAGTAAGGAAATCAGTTTAGGAATGGATTTTTAGAAACACATTTTTAATAAACAACATGTTAGCTCGGAATTCGTATGACTTTCTAAGTCATACACAATTTTGTGGCTCTTGCTAGGTTAGAAAATTCTATTGGGGAGAGAAAAAACAGGTTCCAAGATTTTTGATGGTTTATCGACTAAGGTAGGATGAACTTTATTGACTAAGATAGGAAGCATTTTTAGTTTTTATGACCAAAAAGTTGTATTTTTCATATGTGGAGGAGTAAACATTCATCAAGTCCCTTCTTCAGTTTTGCACATGGCTCTTATTCACTTCTTCCTCTTGACTAAAATGAAAACAGCTTCAGACTAGGACTCAGCCAAGTGCAGTATTTCTGAGGATGCAAGACTTCTGTATTTTTGCATCAACAACACTTATTTGAAATTTCCAGTAGTCAAAAATTTCATAATTACTGTCTTCTAGTAAAGTCTGAAACTCATTTAGAGGTACAAGGGCTTTGGGTTCACATATTCTATCACTATGATTAGATCCAATATGATGACAATACACAGTAGTTCTTCATAATGTTCTTTGTTCCTTGTTCTCAGTATCTTCAGCCTGGCAGAAGTGAAGGCTGTGGTATATTGCCTCAAACTCTTTCAGAGGTGTTGTGTAGCAGACATGACAGTGATGAAGTGCCTTTACTTTGAAATCATCTGGTCCTTAGTTCAGCCCCTCTGCCTGTCCTTGAGACATGATATAATGTGCATGATATAATCTTTATTGAGGTCAGTGACCAGGACTAAACACATTGCCATGCCAAAGTTGCATAGATCAAGAAACAGGTAAAGAAATTTCTCAGCAAATTACACAAGTCCTAGAAAGTGGATTAAAAAAAATAAAACTACTACAGTGCGCGCGCATGTACACACACCTACCTAAGATACTTAAAAAAAGCTCAAATGACAAAACTGCTTAATTAAATGAGTATGATCCTATACCGCTAAAAGATAAGTTACTGGGATACTTAAAGGTAGATTTAGTAACTGCTAAAATGGTAAAGATGGTTGAGAAATAATCTTAGATAAATGTGATAAAAGATAATGCTAGCATAAAAGTACTTATGATATGGTCCAAAAAAAAATCTTGTGTAGGAAATTGGGCTATTTGATCATTTCTTTATATGTTCCTTGAATGAAGTGCAATACTAAATTCACAAAATTTTGCTATGCTTCTTGAAGTTATTGTGGACTTTGCAGCTAAACCATGTTGGAATAGTTGAGCATAGGAGAGCGTGCATGCTGCCATAATTGTAATGTGCTCTACATGGGGCTGCCCTTGAAGAGTATCCGGAATATCCGGAGGTTCCAGTTGGTGCAAAGTGCAGCGGCCCACACGGTTTTGTGCAGACCTCGGTGTGCGCATGTATCACCTCTCCTGCAGGAGCTGCTTTGGCTGCCGATTTGCTTCTGGGTGCAATTCAAGGTCCTGGTTGTCACCTTTAAAGCCCTTCATGGCTTGAGACCAGACTATTTGAGGGACCGTCTCTTGCCGGTCACATCTACCCAACCCATCAGAATGGGGAGGCAAGGAATGTTGCGGGTCCCATCCTTGATGGGGATATACCTGGTGGGACCCAGAAGAATGGCCTTCTCCATAGTGGCTCCCTCCCTCTGGAACATCATTCCCCCAGAGATTAGACAGGCCCCCACTCTGATTCTCTTCTGGAAGGCGTTGAAGACCTGTTCTGCCAGTGGGTCAGTGGGCCAGAGTGGGGTGGAGCGCATTAAATGGCTCGTGTGCAGTGGTGGGATTCAATTTTTTTTACTACTGGTTCTGTGGGCATGGCAGGGGAAGGATACTGTAAAATCTCTAGTCAGAGGTGGTATTTGGTGGTTCTCTGAACTACTCAGAATTTCCGTTACCAGTTCTCCAGAACTGGTCAGAACCTGCTGAATACCACCTCTGCTCATGTGATCTGCTGTCGCTGGGGAGGGAGGTGATTTTACTATGTTAATTTATTTGATTTTATGAGTTTTATTTTTTAAAATTGTGGTTTTATATGTTGTAAGCTGCCTTTAATCGCCATGGCAAATAGGCAGCAATACAAATCTAATAAATAAATAAAATAAAATAAAATAAATAATAATTGCTGCTTTGTGAGGAGAAATGACATAAGTAAAAAAAAACAAATATTAGTGACACATTTTAACCCTAAAAACAGTTTTGTAGCAATATAAATGTTTAATATATTTTGTCTTTAGAAATATTCTTGAGGTCTTTTTATTATCTATAATTATAAGTAAAATAGATTTAAATAATGTATTGCTGTAATGCAAAAATTAATTTGGAAAAGGGCATTTCATTTTAATAATAAAAATAACACATTTGTAAACATTCAAAAAGTAGGATTATGCATATTTTTTTCAATCACAATGGAACATGTATCTGAAAGCTGGGGTTTGTAAAATATTCCTGCCTGCAAGGAATTGTGCTAGAAGCATGTCCATATTGCTTTAAAGGCAATGTCTTGTGCTTTTTCTATGCTTTTTCACATGCTTTATGTTAAGTTTGCATAGAGAGGCAGACACGGAGTGCTTCAGCTCTTAAGTTTTATTGTGACTTCAGCTCAGAACGGACCCAATTTGGCTTAGCCGAGGCAGCTATATGTAACTGGCTGCCTCGGCTGACAGCCAATCAGAGTGCAGGGTTTTCCCGCACTTTTTAACCAATGATTTCAAACACTTTACAAGAACAACCAATCAATTCAAACTCTGCATACATAACACCCCTCCCCACTAGGTTTAGTCCATATTCAAACCCCATCTATCTAATGTATTCTTTTAAATAGGTGGGGCTCTTGCGTGTACGTGAGACCTCGTGGTTCAGGTTTTTAGGAGTCTCACATTGTGATAAAGGAAATGTATCTGTCAACATCTCCATGCTTGGACTACTAGTCAGGGTAGAACCTGTTTGGTTACTACAACTTGGTCTCTCCTCCCAGTCCAACAAGTACTGACTTGTGATGCATCCCCTTTTGGAGTGGGGGGGGGGCGGTTGAGCCACAGGCTTCCCAGCGGGAAGGAAGCTCCTATTGCATTTTACTCTCGCACCTTGACCAAAGCAGAGAGGAACTACAGCCAACTGGACAAGGAAGCCTTGGCAATTGTTGCAGCTGTCAAGAAATTCCATGAGTATTTATATGGGAGAACATTTACCATTGTCACAGATCACAAACCTCTGTTAGGCATTGTGGCAGGAGACAAACCTATGCCCACTATCCTGTCACCAAGAATGCTGAGGTGGACTGAATTTCTTGCTGCTTATTCATACAAACTCATCCACAGGCCTGGCAAAGACATTGGGCATGCAGATGCTTTGAGTCGCTGCCCACTTCCTTCTCACACTGAGGACTTTGCTCCTGAGACTTACACTTTTCCTAGAAACTGTTGCCAAGCTTCCAGTACACGCTGCTGAAATTGCCAGAGAGACTGCCAAAGACACTTTATTGGCTCCTGTTATAGGCTGGATTAAGAAAGGTTGGCCTCTTCAAGATCTACCTCAACTTGCCCAACCTTTTAAATCCAGGCAAACTGAATTATCTGTATTAAGAGGATGTATTTTGTGGGGTAACAGGGTGGTTATTCCTGCAAAACTGCAAAAAGAGGTTTTGGAAATGTTACATGAGGGTCATCTGGGTATTGTCAGAATGAAGGGATTGGCCGGGAGTTATGTATGGTGGCCAGGTATTGACAAAATGGTTGAAAACTGGGTTGCATCTTGTCCCAACTGTCAGGTAGTCAGGCCTGCCCCACCTCTCGCCCCCCCACAGGAATGGGAATGTCCTAGGGGCCCATGGTCCAGGATTCACATTGATTTTGCTGGCCCTATCAGAGGGCACACTTTTCTTATTATAGTAGATGCATATTCCAAATGGCTAGAGGTCATCCCTATGGCATCCACCACAACTGATGCTGTCATCAAACAGCTTAAAAGCTTTTGTAACTCACGGGTTACCTGATGTACTCGTTTCTGACAATGGTCCTCAATTTACATCCAACCTTTTTGAATCGTATCTAGCACAGCAGGGTATCAGACATGCCCTGAGAGCCCCTGGGCATCCTTCGGCTAATGGCCGGGCTGAACGTATGGTATGATTTACCAAGGAAAAACTTCAGCAATTGGGTCCAGGGGATATCACTGAGAGAGTTGAAAAACTTTTCAGTGTCCAGCATATCACTCCTAACCCATCAAATAACTTATCCCCAGCAGAGTTGTTGATGGGTAGGAAACTCAGGTCTCCCCCTGACCACCTTCATCCCACTTACGCACCCAACGCACCACTAGATTCCACTAGCAAAGTTCGCACGTTCACTGTGGGTGATTCTGTTTATGCTAAGAACCTTATGGGTGAACCTTTATGGATTCCTGCTGAGATAACCCAAATCACAGGCCCTCGATCTTACAGGGTACAAACAGAGGATGGTGTCCTCTGGAGCAGGCACATTGATCAGCTTAGATCCGGATTACCTCAGGAGCATCGCCCTTGCTCCTCTCTGGTTCCCATACCTACTGCCTCTTCTAGGGGGGAAGGGGAGGTTTATGAGAGTAATCAGCAAGCAAGAATCAACCCCATGTGTAATGAGCTAACACGACAGGAACCATCCCAAAACCTGTCACAATACCAACAACCATTTTCACAAATGGAAGATTGCACATCATTACTTGATTTAGGTGCTGACATTGGGTTGGAGATGGATTGGGAGGAGAGACCAGGTTGTAGTAACCAAACAGGTTCTACCATTACTACAAGTCCTAGTAAGGAAATGTCAGCAGACACATTTCCTCCCTCACAAGGTGAGAACCTTAAAACATCTGAACCACGTAGGTCTCAACGTACACGTAAGAGCCCCACCTATTTAAAGGAATACACTAGATAGGCTGGGGTTTGAGTATGGACTGAACCTAGTGGGGAGGGGTGTTATGTATGCAGGTTTAAAGTCGTTGGTTTAGTTTGAACTGTTCTTGCAAAATGTAAGAAATGATTGGTTTAAAAAGTGCGGGAAAACCCTGCACTCTGATTGGCTGGCAACTGCGGCTGCTGGCTATAAGTAGCAGCCGCAGCCCAGCCAAAGTGGGTTCGTTCTGAGCTGTAGTCACTAATAAACAAAGAGCTTGAAGCACTCCGCATCTGTCTCTTCATGCAAACTTAACAGAGAGCACCTCTATGGGTTACAATGGTTTGGGCCTCTGCAGTTGCATCATCAACTGTTAACTGTTGATATACCTGGACCAGGTCCAATTTGGCGAAGACTGTGCCCCTGCCAAGAGAATGTAATAAATGATGCACCACTGGAACTGGATATGCGCTCTGTTGTAGCGCATACAATGTCCCCTTGTAACCTCCGCAGATTCTTACAGACCCATCAGCCTTGACTGGTGTGACTATGGTTGTCTCCCACCTGGAGTGGTCAGTGGGCTCTAAAACCCCTTGAGCTATTAGTTTATCTAATTGTGCATCAATTTTTTCCTTTAAGGCAAATGGAACCCTTCTGGGTTTTAAACGGATTGGTTGTACCTTGGGATCTAGATTGAAAGTGATAGGGGTCCCCAAGTACTTGCCTAATCCGTCGCTGAAGACCTCTGGAAACTCAGACTTCAAGGCCTCTTCCCACTCAGTGTTGCTCACGTGATTGATGCCAGTCACCTCGATGCCCAGCAGGTTGAACCATTCAAGTCCCAGCAAACTTGGGCGATCCTTGTCAACGATGGTCAGGGGTAGGCGTTTGGTGTGGCCTTTGAACTTCACGTTTAATTCTCTTGTTCCAACTACTGGAATCTTGTTCCCTTGGTAGTCTTTAAGAGTTAATGCCTGCTTCTTGAAGTGAGTCTTCTGAATATCTGGTAACAGTCTTTGAATAGTGTCCCATGACACCATAGATAGGTATGAGCCTGTGTCCACTTCCATTTGGCAAGGCCTTCCTTCAATAAGTACCTTGACATGCACTTTTCTGTTATTTAAAAAAGATGAATGACCAATAGTTACTGTCTGATGAGTTTCATTCTTCCCATTTGCTTCTGTGCTGCGCCCCATTTTCTCACTGAGGTTGTTTGGCTTGAATTCTTTGTCTTTGTTTGCAGCAAACTTCCTTCTGTTTGGTGGAGTTCTGGATGATTTGCAGACTCTTGCTAGGTGTCCTCTTTTTTCACAACAGAGGCAAATGGTGTCTAGAAACTTGCATTCAGTGCGGGGGTGGCTTCCCCCCAACCTCTGCAGTAGAAGTCTTGCCTCTTTCTTCCCAGGTCTTTTCTTTTCCGCTCCATTCTGAGTCTGTAAATTCCTTCCTCCACTTCACTGCAATCTGACTCAGAATCTAGTTCATCACAATGATTTGTGGTGGTCTTTTCCCCATCAGAATGGCTCATGGCCCTGTTCAGCTTTCTCATGGCTGCTGCTGAGGATTTGGTGGCTTCTGCTGAAGATGCTTCTTCTATGGCTTCTTTCAGCGTGATCTTAGGTTTCATTAATAACTTGCTCTGTAATACCTTGTCTTTAAGGCCCAACACAAAATGGTCATGCATGGCCTCCTCTAAACTGTTGAATTCGCACGCACCCCCAATGTCTCTTAAACTTGCCACGAAGTCATTTATGCTTTCGTTTTCCCCCTGATCACGACGATAAAATTCGTGTCTCTTAATGAGGCACGATACTTGTGGCGCATAATGGGCTCTTAACAGCCTTTCCAGATCAGGCCAAGCCATTACCTTCACGTCTGCTGCTCCCGCTAGTGCCTTCGCCATCTTGAAAACCTCCGGACCACAGTATGTGAGAAAGACTGCCCTCTTCTGCTGCTCGGAAATGGCGGCCAGATCGTTTCCCTCCAGATACATTTGGAAACGATCTGCATACAACTCCCAGTCTTCTGCCGTCGGATCAAATGGGGCTGGGGGTGTGTTCAGCGCAGCCATCTCACTCTGCTTCTGTTCCGCGTCGCCTTCTCTTCAGGGGAATCCCATCCTCGTCACCAGTGTTAAGTTTGCTTAGAGAGGCAGACACGGAGTGCTTCAGCTCTTAAGTTTTATTGTGACTTCAGCTCAGAACAGACCCAATTTGGCTTAGCCGAGGCAGCTATATATAGCCGGCTGCCTCGGCTGACAGCCAATCAGAGTGCAGGGTTTTCCCGCACTTTTTAACCAATGATTTCAAACACTTTACAAGAACAACCAATCAATTCAAACTCTGCATACATAACACTTTATACTCCTTTTTTATATCTCTTTTTACATGCTTTATACAGAGAGCAGATTTGCAGAGGATTTGAGTTTCTTAGCTGTGGGTTTACTTCATATTTAAATGAAGAATTCTCAGACAGAATATACTACTTCTATAGTGGAGCAAATGCCAGATGCAATACCCGTATGGTTAAAATATATAATGGATATATTCTTAATATCATATTTTAACCTCTTCTGTACAAATAAAAACGGCTTCTGTTTTAATATTCTATTTTATTGAACCCTGCATATAATTTGCAACCTTTTTCAATTTTTAATGCTTATCTCTGACTTATGGATTAATATATCATACGGTCTTCCCTAACCCAACACTGAGGGCCCATTCGCTGTAGTAGTTAAGAACTGTGAGTTCTAGCCCAGCCTTGGCATGCAGTTAGCTGGATGACTTTGGCCCAGTCACTTCCTCTCAGCCCTAAGAAGGAAGTGGTGGCAAACCACTTTTGAAAAACAATTGAACTGAAGGAAAAAAAACACAACCCAATACTATGATCTATTTCTTAAGTGAGCAGAATCTTTCATTCTAATCTTTCTGCTGATTGGAAATCAGGCTACAGTAATTGTAATCTACTACATTCGAAGAGTATCAGGTTGTAAAGGGACTAATTTATTCCGCACTGACATCTATGTTTTCCTTTAAAAGAAAACAGTGTATGGAACTATATTTGGAACAAAGCAACAGTGATTCCTGAATTATTTTTGTTTTTACAACTTAGCTTTGGGAGAGGGAAAAAAACTGAAAATGATGCTTCAGGTTAGTAATTGGGAAGCTTTGAGGGGCATCCCTTGTACTCAAACCTTGATTAGAAATGAAACAATGGGTGCCAAATACATTATAATTCTATCAGCCTTAAGAACTGCATTCCTGTTCAGATGTTCTACATCTTTCAAATGAACCACAAAAGTATCTTTAATAGCCAAATGTGTGCCCCTTAGCTTGACGATGTCTGCCGAATTTTTCCCTCTGAAAGTGATTCTGTATGTTGTTGAAATGTTGATGGGACTTTGAATTATAATGGAGACATGTCTAATGTATATGAAGTGGAAAATACATCGGAGAAGATATGTCCCTGCAGATGAAGTCACTGCTATATATTTTTTTCAAATTGGCATGTATATACATATGTCTCAAGCTGCCTGCCTGAAAAAAAATATGTTTTAGTCTATAGGAGTATTAGCAGAGGCATCTTCTAGGGTGACTGATATCACCTTTATTATTTGTCATTGCAATGATCCCACATTCAATGATTTTGAAGTCAAACAGCAAAAAAATGCTAGAGAAACCTCACATTTGCTTTATATGAAGGGCTGGGCTTCAAAAATTTTAGTAAAGGGTTCTCTGCCCAGTTGCTGGGTGGGTGTGGCCATGGTGGGCCTCCTGCATCATGGTGGGGGGTGCGTTTTTGCCTTCTCTGGGCTCCAGAGGCTTTCTTCGAGCCTCCGGGAGGGTGAAAACGGCCTCCCTGGACTCTGGAGGCTCTCTGGAAGCTGGAAACAGGCCCATTTCTGCCCTTCCCGAACTTCTGGGAGGCCTGTTTTTCACCCTCCCTGAGCCTCCACATGTGGCCTGCACTTACCTGCATCCAAAATGGGGGACTCCTGGAAGGGGCGGGGTGGGGTGGGCGGGGCCAGCCAGGAGTGCGATTTGGGGGGTCTCCGAATTGCACAGAATCTTAGCTAGGGGCTCTCCAGAACCCCTGCGAACCCCCAGCAGCCCACCCCTGTTTATAGGGATGATTTGAAGCTTTATGTAAAACCAGAAATCAAAATCCCGTCATTGACAAACACTAGGAATTGCTGGCATAGATACAGCAATGGACTTTGGCCTAGAGAAATGTGCTACAGTAGCAATAAAGTACAACGAACAGTAATGGAATTGAAAGGCAGAATGGCCAAACTATCAGGAGCCATCAAGATGAAGCTTATTAGTATCTGAACATTCTACAGTTGGATAACATCAAGCATGGACAAGTTGAAAATGTGATAAATAAGGAATATATTCAGAGAGTGAGAAAACTGCTAAGGAAAAAACTGAACAGTGGAAAGAACATCAAAGCCATCAAAATCTGGGCTGTACCTGTGATATGACACACTGCTGAGATTATTAATTGGGCACAATCTGAACTGCAGAGTTTGGACCAATAAATAAAAAAACCCCTTATTACTATTCACTGTGTATTACATCCCCATTCTGATACTGATAGATTATACCTGCCCCACAGAAATGGAGGCAGAAGTCAAGCAGACCATCAAAGAAGAAAAGCAGGCATTGACAAATTGTGTAAAAGACAGTAAAGAATAAGCATTGATACAAGTTAAAAATTGGAATTTACTAAGTGTATAGGAAACGAATATTGAAATAATGTAATGAAAACACAAATGGAATGCAAAGAAAAGTATTCTACGGTCAATTTCTACAAAAGATTGAGGCAAAAGTGGATAAAGATAAAAACTGGAAGTGGCTTACAACAGAAACATTAAAAGAAAAAAACAGACATCTGGATTTTGGTGGCTCAAAAGCAAACTATTCAGACTAATGCAGTCAAGATCAGAATTGAAAAAAATCAAATGATTTGAAGTTCAGATTGTCTAGAGAAGCAGAAACCCCCCCCCAATAATAATAATAGTAACAGCAATAATGGTTACTGATTATAAGTAATGACATAACACAATCTCCAAAAGGATTCACTGCAACATGTTTAAAAATTACCATGGGCCAGTAATGAAAAATTGGTGGGCATATATAATTGAAATACTAGTAAAAATGAGCAGGGTTTAAAATATTGAGGGATTTACAAATACAGACTGATAATGTCTTGGCTCATAAAACATAAAATAGACAAAGTAATAGAAAACAAAAAAGCCAAAGTGCTCTGGGACTTCAGAATTCAACCAGAGAGACACCTGACACAATTGTTAAATCTGGATAATGGATGTGGCAGTACCTGGAGACCGCAGAATAGAAGAGAAAGAATAGGAAACGATCACAAAATACAAAGACCTGCAAACAGAAATAGAATGACTGTAGCAAAAGAAAGCAAAGATAATACCAATATTAATAGATGCCTTGGGTGAAATGTCAAAATAACTGGAGCATTACTTAAACAGCACTGCCATGACACCATGAGTTTGACACCCCTGATGTAGAACAACCAGTTTTGGAACAAGGAAGGGCGATTATTTGCATTTCAGTATTCTTGTCCCTGATAGACACTCCCTCAGCCTAAACTAAACTCTTGTAAAAAATTAAACTTGAAGCAAGAAGCAATGAAGCAATACGTTTAACCTTAACCAGTATGTTTAATGTATCACATACAGGTACTCCTCAAGTTACAACCATTCATTTAGCAACCGTTCAAAGTTACAATGGCACTGAAAAAAGTGACTTACGACTTGGTTCTCCTACTTAGCAGCATCCCACGGTCACATGATCAAAACTCAGACACTCCGCAACCAGCATGCATTTACAAGAGCTGCAGCATCCTAGAATCATGAGGTCACTATTTGAGACCTTCCCTGCTGGCTTCCAACAAGTAAAACCAGTGGGGGAAGCTGGATTTCCTTAACTGTTGCCTGATTCACTTAACTGATCTACTTAACCATGACAAAAAGGCCATAAGATGGGCACAGCTCACTTAAAACCCACTTTGTTTAGCAACATAAATTCTCGTCCCAATTGTGGCCATAAATTGAGGACAGTATGTATTTACAACTGCTACACTAATGCATCAGTTTATTGTAATATCTTGACTCCCTCAATTATTCCAGGATGTCTTGCTGCATGATTATTAATAGAAGCCTGAACAATTTTCTCCTATTCACCGTACGGCATTTTCAAGTGCAAAGTAAGAACCAAGAATTCTAGTGTTATTAGACTTACAGAGAAATCTCTGCACTGAATAAATGCAAGAGAATCGAAGATTGGTTAAAGAAGATTCCTTACTATTTTTAAACTATTCTGCCATTCTCAGATCTATGCAACAATGAGGATAACATAGGAGGATTTCTCAAATAGTCCAGTAAAACTCAGATGCCTTGGGAAGAGGTGTGAAATAACATGGGGCATCTGTGTGCTTTTCCCATGCATGAAATAGGCAGACCTCAAGCATCTTTCTTACTTAGCAAAAGGAGAAATACAACAGCTGCCTAGTATTATTAACGTGGACGAGGAAAAAAGTCTATCCTATCATTCATAAATTGCCCACTGTCAAAAATGTTAGTTGAAGCAATTGTTTCAGAAGAAATGTAGCTTTAAGAGAGAGAAAGTACACTGTTTTGCATTTATTTACTTATCCAAATTTTATTTTTCTGCTTCTTCAGTGTAGTTGCTTATAATTCCTCTCCTGACTACATGGAAAACTGAGTTTTCAATGTTTTATTTAAAACAAAAAGTATCCAAAGGAATAACGTTAATCAGGATGAAGACAAGAAAAGGTTAAAAAAATATATTATATAGACTGACAGTTCTGGTCAATCAATATAATAGGATTAAATATTGGCAAGGCAACGAATTCTCTTTTGCAGCAGATTAAATGAGGATATGTAACAGAAAAAGACAACCGATGTGGAAATTTCCAAATGTTGATCAAAATTTTGATCTGACTTGTAGATAGTTAGGTAGACAGACAGACAGACAGACAGGCCTAAATAGTAATTGTATATTCTTGTGCCTTGCATAGTGGGCCTTTATGTGAAGGAGAGAGAGAGGTCAGTGTGTTCAGTGGCTGGTGCAAATCTCCAGGTGCAGGTCAGTAAAACAGTTCCAGCTAAGCAACTTCAGTTTTGTAATTATGGGTCAGTTGACCTCTTAGTGAAGGTCAATTGGATGAAATCTGCTTTCAATGGGCCAAGTATAAGGAGGTGAATTGTGACACCTGCTGCCAGGCTTGAGTGGAGCAGCCTAAGACATTACATTTTGCCGCAAAGCCAGCCTGCTGACATTCTCATTTAAAAAGGAAGCCCACGACATGACCAATTATGCATTTAGAGCCTATTAAAAATCCCGCTGCAGAACGGGTGAAAAATTATTCCTGCTGGCACTCAGTAGTTTTACTTTCTTTTTCTTTCTTTTAATATGTAGGATGGGAAAGCAATCAAAGTACAAGTGGGAAGGGGTGGGAGGGAGGGTCACATCATTTTTTAAAATACAACTTTTCATTTAAAAATGCACCAAGCTGAAGGGCAGAAAGAGAGACAGAAATATAGAACGTGGTATTCAATAATAAAATACATTGAACAAAAGCATGCCTCCCACCCCGAAAAAACCAGATATGTATAGTGAATCCAAGTTGAATTTTTTTGTTTTCTTGTTCAGAAAATAAAATCACATTTGACTAATTGGGCAGAACATCTTTGGAAATACATTCTATAACTGTAGTGCTACAGTAGAGACTTAAATGGAGATACATGTATCTCCATTTAAGAGAAAGTTCAAAATTAGCAGGTATTCTTAATGATGGAATTAGGCTTATGCTGTGAAAGGCTTTAAAATTCAGACTGAAAGATTTACATGTTAGAAGTCAGTACCACTAAATATGGACCTATATAGTAAACCTTGATAATGATGAAACGTTGCAGAGCAATTCCAGAAAAAGCCAAAACAAGCAAAAAAGAAAGATGCACATACATATTTTGTTAGCCCTACAAGGTACTCCAAACCAGAAGAAACACATCCAGAAGTACTAGCTCTAACCTTAGAAAGATCTGAAAGCATACCTGTCCCCTTCACTTTTACACTTCAAGAAACTATGGAGGGTCCCTTCTGAGACAATATCCAATTCCTTCTGTGGACTCTACTGCCTCTTACCTGACTGTTTTACAGTCAATGGCTCTTCCACTGGCTCCCAAGATAATCTCCATACACCATTATGTATTTTTACAGGGAAGTCTATAAAGGCATAAGTTAAGTTAAATATAAGATCCACGAGCAGAATAAAAATATTAAATATCAGGAACATCACTTGAATACCATTGGCATTGGCAAACATCATTATCAATTGCAAAAGGCAGCTTCACTAGAAACAGCTTACATCCTGGGGTAATCATCAGAAAAGAAATCTGCCTACTCCAAGTCATTGGGAAGGACTCGATTGGTGGATAAAAGTGCAGAACGTCTAAAGATCTGGCTGGGTGTGTGACCAACAATAATTTATTACATTTACATGCTTTCTGAATCCCAGTGACTCTGTAATTAGGCATCTAGGTTAATCAAAAGAAGATTATGATCATAAAAAGCAGACAGACTGGTTTTGCAACCAGATGAGGATGTCAAGATTGTCAGCCCTTCTTCTTTCTAATTATTAGATCTTTGGGTCAATGCAGAACAGGAAACAAAATATGAAATCTGGTAATTATTAGCAGCTTAGTAGTACATAGTCTCTAACAAAATTATTTCTTAAGTGGGGCCCATTCATTGGAAGATGATCAGATATACCATTGTATCAAGGTTACTTCTTTGAGAAATAGGTAGTTTAATTCAGAATGTAGCTGATTTAATGATTAGAGATACAGACAGGGGAGTAGAATGTAGAACAGCTTACTGACCTACTTTCTTTAAAGATGGCAGACTTCCAATTTTCTGAAACACAGAGCTTGGAAAAAATTTGCAATCATAATGCGCATTGCCATCAAGAGTGAGGAGAAATACAGTTGTGAAAGGAAATTTTGATTCTCTGGATGGTATTTGAAGATTGGGAAGATTTCAGTATGTCATCTCATCTGCTTCTGTAGAGTGTGTAGGTAAGTGAAGTGGATGATTTCAATGATTGATAGAAATGGGACACAGGGAGGAATTCTAAGAAATATTGTGGAAAAATAGTAAGTTTTCATTCTGTTTGACAAACCTGTTGCTGTTTAACCTGAAAGAGGTGTTAAAACACCTTTTATCCCAGATTTTTTGCAAAGCTTCCAGCTTCCAAGCTGGACAACATCTGGCTCAGAAAGAATCATTTTCAAAAGTTGGAAATGTTTCTGTTAGAAAAGTTGAGGGAAAAATGCTATGAAAAGAGCAGAAATTAGAAGTTAAATGAGAGATGGTTGCTCCTACTACATAGCAGTTCCAAAACTTAACAGTAAAACTGAAGATCATTTGAAATGTCTTTTTCTGGTGAATAGTTTTATTAAAATGATAACCGAGTACATGACTACTGCAAATTCCGTGTTGGGAATCATTAGGAAAGAAAATAACTAAAAACATCCAATACTTTATATAAATATATAATATGACATTTGGAATAACTATTTGTATAGTTGTGGACTCTGTAGTTAAAGAAATCCTATATATTTGAGGAAAAAAAATGAACCAAGTTACTAATGTAATGTTGGGATACTTTAGCTTAGAAAAAGGGCAAGGAAAACACTAGGAAAATATATAATTATGGATGAAATATGATGGTAGGTAAATAGGAAGGAATATTTTCTCTTGTATTGGACCATGCAGTGAATATGATGGTAGGAGATTCTGGACAGTTGAAAGGAGGTTGAACAATGAAACCTACTGCAGTGTTACAACATGGTTTAAGGACCATTGATTTGGATAGTTTTAAAAGGGAGCATGGAGACTATATTATAGCCTATATTAAAAGCTATGAAAGTTGGTAATCGTAACTGTTTAACATCATCAGAAGCAATATATCTCTTAATCCCTTTTGTAGGAGAATATTTATTTGAAAAAATAACATTTCACCCATTTTTTCTTTGTGGGTTTACCAACAACATTTGGCTGGTTATCTTTGAAAACATAATGCTGACAGAGTATTGTAATGGACTTCTGTTTGTAATTAACATTTTTCCAGGGCAGCCCTGGGGAATGATAGCCTTAGCCTTCATATGTGAGCCTAATAAAGACTTAAAGAGTATGACTAAAATTCAGTATTTTTCAAAAGTGTTCATGTCTTATTCCTCCATATATAAATCAATAACACAAAGAGAGGTATTTTAAATATGTTAGGTAAATAAATTTTTAAAAATGATGATACAGTACACATAAATGTGTGCACACAAAGCAATCCAAGTGTCATGTGTTAATAAGGAGCTTCTTATGAATAATTTCATTCCCTCCTAAGAAAAATTGGGGAACTCTTACAGTCCTTGAGCCCTAAGTAAAAGAGTTAGAATTTTTAATAATGAAATTTGGCCTGTTATCTGACATGAAAACGGATTGTTCCCAATGCTGTTTTGTGAAAAAGGTAGTTGCCTAGCATTAGTGGCATAAAGTTTCTTAAGAAGTGAAATTGGTAAAAATAGCAAAGTTCCCCAAAGAGCAAATACAGATATTAGTCATCTTGTAAGAGCATGTAAGATAAATTATATGGGTGTCATGTCCTAAACCAAGAATGACACGTGGTGATTCTTCTAAGTTGAGGTGTTTTTTTTTGTTTCATATCTAGAGACAGAATCTTGCCAGACTGTGGACTCTAGTATATGCATCTAATGGTGGGATTCAAATTTTTTTTACTGCCGGTTCTGTGGGCGTGTCTTGGTGGGTGTGGTGTGGCTTGGTGGGCGTGGCTTGGTGGGCATGGCAGGGGAAGGATACTGTAAAATCTCCATTTCCACCCCACTCCAGGGGAAGGATACTGCAAAAGCCCATTCCCTGTCCACCCCACTAACCTGTTTTCCAGCTCTGTTCTCCTGTGCAGGGCAACAAAAGAAGACGCAGCCAATCAGCTGGGACTTGGGAGGCAGAGAATATTTATTTATTTATTTATTTATTTATTTATTTATTTATTTATTTTTTGGACTTGTATGTCACCCCATCTCCGAAGACTCGGGGTGGCGCACAACTAAAAACAACAAATACCTTAAAAAGAAATTAAACTAATTTCACAAGCCCAAAAATACAAAAACTAAAATTTACAGTGGTTAAAATAATTAAGAAACCCATCCCCCACCCCAAGGAGGGGTCACAGCCCGGATTGGTCGAACAACCAGGTCTTCAAATCATGGCGGAAGGTGCGGAGGTCAGGGGCCAGGCGGAGCCCCAGGGGCAGTTGGTTCCAGAGGTCAGGGGTCGTGACAGAATAGATGGGGGCGGGGCCAGTCAGAGGTGGGATTTGCTGGTTCTTTGAACTACTCTAAATTTCTGCTTCCGGTTCACCAGAACTGATCAGAACCTGCTGAATACCACCTCTGGCATCTACAGTATAGTATATTAGGGACCTGTCTTTACCCGCTTTCTCTCATACATAATATCTGGATTGAGTTGCCTCTTACTCCTCTGGAATGCACCCCTCCCTCCAACTCCTCACTACATTCCATCACATTGACTGATTTTAGCTTTGCATTTATGTATGAACCAATGTTTACAATGACGTTTGTGTGTTCAGAGGAAGCATAGTTGAGAAGTTTAATATTTAGGTAGCCTAGCTTCCATGTTAGCAGTAAATGCAAAAGAGGATAGGGATGGGTAAAGAGATAACACTCATTCTCCAAATTAATTTGCATCCAAAATAAACTGCCTGAGATGCTCTTATTTGGAGGGGTTTTTATTTTTTATTTTTTATTGCAAAGGGGAAATTAATATAAAAATTATGTATCATGAGTAAGAAATCTAAGGTTGCAACACATTTTAAGCATGCATAGATCTGTTCTGTTATTAAAAATCAGAAGCTGTATTGATATTACTCAGTGAATTTCTTAAAGCAGCAGCAGCTCTGTGTAGAAAACCTTACCTGCAGTTTTTTTTTATACACAATAATCTCATTTCAGCAAACTCTGTCACAATGCTGGAATACTATGAACAACCAACACAACTGTCTCCCAGCTACAGCATACTCCTGTGCTCCCCAAGGACGCAGTGTTTCCATGCCCCAAAGAAGCTTGAAAGTCACTAGTGTTCAACTTCGGTTTCATTGATTTTTAAAATATGAAACCTTATTATAAACATATGATCATTTTATATTCTCAGAATGAAAACATCAATATACACTGTAAATTTAAGACATATGCACATTCTTAAAGGATAAACTTTCAGTAACTTAATTTCCCTTTCTCTTTGCTGATCTTGAAATATGGAGAACTATGCTCATTTCTCTTTCCTGCCAGCTGGTTACTCAATAGGTTACTTAAGAATTACCCTGCTGCACGAGGTACTACCAGATCACATATAAAGGTCACATATTTCCACTCCATGTTAAAAACAAAGCAAAATAAATTGCTAGAATACCTGTTCATATTTTTCAGTGTATGCGTTTGTTCCATGATTCGGGAAAACACCTGAGCTGTAGCTGTAAAAAAGATATAAAGGAGAAGAATTGCAAAAAAAGAAAAGAAAAAGGAAATAAAAGCACTGAAACCAACAGTGAAGCATTAAAAAATCAAGTTGGTAGGCTTGGCAGTGTGGTCCACACCCTGCACTTTGTGAATGCACACAAAATTCATCCAAATTCAAAAGGGAAAGGCTTTGAGAACACCCACCATCTGGGTATTTTTGACTTCAATGCTGTTGCTTGAAATCCCTTGAAGGCTTATGTCTGCCTTGCTACCAGTATTTACTGTATTTAAAATCTTTCAGCATTATGGAAGCAAAATAATAATATACCAGCAATTCTGCTGTGATCATGATTGCATTTCCCTGTTGGACTGAAGGAATAGGAACGGGGAGCTAAATTCTAATAAATGCATGGCGGAAAAAGACATTTGAGAGGTCCTTGGTGCTCTCTGAGCTTGGTTGTTTTCTTGAAGACATTTCATTACCCAGACTAGGTAACATTATCAGTGCTAGTAAGAAGTTGGGTTTGCTCTCAGTTTACATTCTAGTGGCTTTGCTCTGACAGTGTAGGTGGGGGATGGTCATTTAGAGATATTTAGAGGAAACCTTCATTGGAGTTTCCAGTACAAGCTTTAAGGTTTTTGTTTTTGTTTTAAATTTCCAGAAATTTAAAATATACATGCAGAGTATCATTTGTGTAGGTGTACAGTATCACAGTATCACAGACTGTATCTGTTCCTCTTTTCCTGCTACTTTGGGGACTTTCCAGAGGCAGACAGGTGACTGGATTTTCTGACACTCCTGTTGAGATACTAAAGACAACTCCAGGACAACACAGCATTTGTTTTTTCATTCATTTATGGAACCCAAACAAGGAAACCCTTTATTCTTGATATAAAATGCAATCTCATGGGAATAAATCTCTACTTCTGGTCCTATTACAACAAAGGAACTACAGGGCCCCATGTCTTACTCTCCCCTGTTGCACCTATTCTGAAGCAATGTCTCCTCAGTTTACCTTTGTTACTAGAAAGAAACTGGCTGGCAGAAATTTAAAGACATCTGCAAAGCACAGCAAGGCCAGGGAATTTCCTTCTTTCCTTTCATGGTTCTAATTTTTGCAATGGCTTCATCCCAATCCCTTAATAATATTTTCTAAAACATTTCTTAACAGCCATTTAGCAAGCTATACATAGACATCAACACCACCACCAGCTCAGTCTAGGGTGGAAATATCTGGAAGCTGTTGAGGTCTAGATGGGAAGAAGCAGCTGAGCTTAAATCAAGATGAAATTTGTTGTTTGGTCATTGAGATTCTCTGCCGCCTTTGTGCAAGTTTGTGTCCTATGCCAGTTGTACTGGTAACTCAACTCTACCAAAGTGCCTTACCTAAATTTGTGCTTTACACGAGGCTGTCCTGAAAGATCATTTGGAAATTACATTTGGTGCAAAATGTAGCAGCTTCTTGGCCACAAGGGATTATTACATTTCTGCTTCTTCTGTGGGTTTTTATTGGCTGCCATGACTTTCCAAGTGTCATTCAAAGTGCTGGCTTTGATTTATAAAACCCTATATGGCTTGGCATTGAGGTAATCCACTGACACCTGTGACATCTAGAACTGACCCATCCTACTATGAATATCTTATTAATTATAATCTATAATTATATCTTAATTATTGGGAGTTGTCCACTTCCATGAAGTAAGGAGCTGAGGCCACCATCTTGCCATCACAACCCCTGCACTAAGAATCAGGTGAGACTTACCCCAACATTGATTGCCTTCTGGAAGCTGGTTATGCTGAAGTTCTTCTGGAGAACTTCTAACTTAACTTGAAGTTTTGATGCTTTTGGTTGATTAAAAAGTACATTCCAGTTGTTTTCATTTGCCTCCACAACAACAACCTTGTGGGAAAGTGATTGACCTAATGGAAGTGAGTTTCTCTGTATGAAGATGGACTAGATCTGGGGTCCTCCAGTTCCTAATCTTACACCTTAACCACTATAACACACTGGCTCTCCATCCATCTCATCCATCTTCAGTAACCATCATCCTATCTTATTCATACCCTGCCTTCACTTCAGTTCTCTCAGTGTCTTCACTTATGGCTTGTTATTTTGAGTTACCTTCATCTTTTCCACAATATTCTCAGCATCTGCACCTTCTGCAGCAGGAACACAAATAAAGAATAAGAAGATTGTTAACATGTTGTTTTTGTAACTAATATAATTACACATTTATATAAATTAGGTCCATACTCTTATCACTTATTTGCATTTATAATTTATAATTTCACTCTCCTGGGTTAAATCCTAGGGCATTCTAATTCTTATCTGCAATATATATATATATTTACGGGAATCTATTTTGATAGTGATAAGCCGTTCTAGCCTTATATTGTATTCCAGAAATTCATGTTTGTATGTGTGTGTGTGTATGTATGTATGTATGTATGTATGTATGTATGTATGTATGTATGTATATGTGTTTGAGATAAGAGATTCTAATTAAAATGTCCTGCAGCAACCCTCCAAAAATCTAAAAACATACAGGTTTAGATGTTTGAGATAGATAAATTGGAGCACATCAATTTTATTAACCATGACCAGAGGAAACGGACAGTGCTTCCATAATGTTTAAGAACTGTGAGGGAGATTTTTTAGCAGATAATTCTTCCCATGTATCAGAGAAACAATCTGTTCAAGTTGAAATGTCTTCCTGACATGCATAACCATGGTTGCCACAGGGACCTCTGTCCTTATTCTTTGCTCAGTCTATGTCTAAGAGGAACATTTACAAAATGAAATTGCTATCATCCTTGTATTGGGCTGTTTGCTAAACAAATTCAACTAAAGTCACTACTATGAAGTGGCTGCTCTACGAGACTGCAGGAATACAGCCTTTGCCATTTAGAAAGGCCACCAATGGCTTATAGATAGAAGAATTAGTTTTCCCCAGCTGCTTTTTTCTCATTTTCTGAAGATATGTGGAGCAACAACCCTTTCCTGCTATTCCCACTTTTTCTTTAGATCAGTATTTGGAAAGAGAGTAATATAAAATAAATAGAATACAGCTTTTTTTTTTCAAGTTTAGTAATGAAACAGCTCTGTTTCACCAATTTGTAAGGGGTGTGGAAAAGGAAACATAATTTAAGCTGATGAAGCTGAGAGGAGAACACACAGAGGTCTGAGGGCAACATACTTGCGTGTCCCCCCCATGCGTGTGCACGCACGCACGCACACACACAAACATACACGTACACTCACTAAATAAAACAAATTATAAACCAAGCAATCCTGAATGCAATTGCAGGGAAGATGGCAGGGGTCTTTAGGAGCACTGATGAACTGCCGATAGTCAGCTGAAACAAATGGTCTGATAGCGTGATACCTCAGCTCCCAATAACATAGGGCAAATGGCCTTCCAGGAGGAGATATAGATTTTCCTTTGAGATATGGAAAGGGAAATAAATTAAATTATGTTGGAACATAGTTTATAAGAAGGGAGAGGGAGGGAAGAAGGAACGTGTGTGTGTGTGTGTGTGTGTGTGTGTGTGGAAATACTGAGAGGTTAAAAAGAGAGGAGATACAGTGCCAGGGTGGGGGGCACATCCATGTGGGGGTAGGGGAAAGAAATAGAGCTAGCAAATCGGCTTTTGCGGGCATTTGCAATTTAATTGATATTTGGCGGCAGGAAGCCAATCAGTATAAGTAAATTGACGTTATAAGATAGAAATAATTGCTTAATGGGATACCTTCCCCCATGGCTGAGGCAGGCCAAATAAATGTAGCCAGGCTTCCAGAACCAGCATGATGGTCGTTACTGGTTACAGCCTGCTGCTGCCTTACAGGCAGGGTTCTACTCGGGCTGCAGTTTATTTTTATGGCATCTGTCTCCTCTCCCCGAGAGAAGGCAATGAGCGGTTTCACATTGATTGCCGCTCCAGCCAACGGCGGCCAAGAGAGAGGGCCATAATTAATGACTTTATTTGCTGGAGCACTGCTGAGAACAATTGAGTTTGTTATGGTAACAACTGATGCCAGCTTTCCTAGAGGCTCAAGGGAGGTGTTTTAGTGTGGAGTCCAGCCGCCAGGAACCGGGCAGTGTACCAGATGATCCACATGCAGCCGGAGTGTTTTGGCAGATGAAATGTCAATAAGCTTGACTGATTCTACCTTGAGCTGATGGAACCAGGAGTAAAGCATGAATGGTGAGGGTGAACCACTGCCTTCTCACTTGCCGACTTCTAAGATGCATGATTATGATGCTTTCTCTTTTATTCTTCCGTTAAAAAAAACACCACCTGCCTTCAGAGGCCAGTCATTCTGGGGGAGCCAGTTACTCTTGTTCCTCTACATATCAGTGACACAGCTACGCAGTTAAGAAGCTTGAGATAGATGGAGAGAGCTGAATGACTTTGATGGAGCTCTCCAAGACTAAGCTGGCCCCAGAGGCTGTCGGAAAAGTCTTATAATCTCCTATAAAGAAACACTCAGGCCCCCGTTCAGATGATGTGTTATGGCACCATTTGGGATAGTTTGCAGACGCTAGGCTGTTCGCGCTGTGAATAGTGTTAGCCAGTATAGGTAGTCCTCGACTCATGACCATAATTGAGCCCAGAATTTATGTTGCTCCGTGAGAAATTTGTTAAGTGAGTTTTGCTCCATTTTATGACTTTTCCTGCCACGTTTGTTAAGTGAATCGCCGCGGTTGTTAAATTAGTAACGTGGTTATCAAGGGAATCTGGTTTCCCCGTTGATTTTGCTTGCCAGAAGGTTGCAAAAGGGGATCACATGACCCCAGGACACTGCAACTGTCATAAATGTGAGCCAGTTGTCAAGCATCCAAATGTAAATCGGCGTGAACATGGGGAATGCTGCAATGGTCATAAGTCTGAAAAGTGGTCATAAGTCACTTCTTTCAGTGCTGTTGTAAACTTCAAATGATCACTAAGGGAACTGCTGTAAGTTGAGCACTACTGGGAATGGGAGAGATTCCATCCTGTTGAGCCAAATAATTCTTGCTTGTGTGGAGACTAAGAGAACAGAGTACCATTCAGTAGAAAACCAACACGCGTTTGTATTTATACATTAGTCTATTTCATAACCTCAAATTGATTTCATGTTCCTGCTCCCTAGGAAAACATTAAAAAATGTTACTCTAAGTCAGAGCTGGTATTCAGCAGGTTCTGACCAGTTCTGGAGAAATTTCCAGTAGTGGAAATTTTGAGTAGTTTGGAGAACCGGCAAATACCACCTCTGACTGGCCCCGCCCCCATCTCTTCTCTGCCTCCCGAGTCCCAGCTGATTGGCTGGGTCTTCTTTTGTTGCCCTGCACAGGAGAACAGAACTGGAAAGCAGGTTAGTGGGGTGGGGAGGGAATGGGGATTTTGCAATAGCCTTCCGCCGCCACGCCCACCAAGCCACGTCACACGCACTAAGACACGCCCACAGAACCGGTAGTAAGCAGGAGGTTCTCAGTGTCTTCACCACGAAGCAATTACCAGGATGGTCTGAGAAGAAGCATAACATGACATGACAACAAAATGTATAGTATATTTGGGGATTTCAGCTTCACATGACATGCAAATGTTTGTAACCAAATCCAAACAAATCACCACTGCCTCCAAAAAGCTGCTTTGGAAAAAAAAAGCAGGTGGTGGTAGATTTCAAGCATAGAAGTGGAATAAGAGGGCTTAATCCTTTATTCTTTTAGCGTTTTCTTTTCCAAATTCCCACCTACCAGTTGTTTTTCTTCAAAGAAATTCAAAGGACTGTGTGCCTTTGGAATCTTTTGTTTGGAAAAGCAGCTTAAGGCTGCTTAGAATGGAGAAGGAGCAAAATGCTTTTGTTCAGAATTGCCCTCCTAAAGTGGTTTTTCCTAATCCTAAAGAAAGGGGAGAGGCTGTCATGGTTCAACTACTACATGCTTTTATATTTAAAATGGGGTCCCTCCCCCCTTGCATTCCCAGACAGCATGGCATAGGTCATGCTTGTTGGGAATTTTACCAGTTGCAATTCAACATATCATACAGCATGCAAGACTAGGGAAGGCTAAATAGCTGGGCTTCCCAGATCAAGTAAGATCTGAAATTAAATGCATTTTTTGCATTTAACAAATACATTATTGTCAAAATGCAAATTGTTGATTATGGTGGGTAGGTTACTGAGATTGAGGCAGGCAAAAGGCGACTTCGACTCCTTCCTCTTCTGCACTTTTAATGATAATGGTTTTATTTGCACTTTAATGGCTATGCTTAACTGCATTGTTTAGCAGGGTTGTGCAAAGCATTTGAAACAGGTGCTTCACAGAATGCATTAGTGCAAACAGAACACTCTTTCTTGGGCTGTTAAACTTTGGAAGTCTTGTACAATAGGTTCAAACTATCCTCAGTTACCTGCATGGGCATGCAAAAATAACGTTTTTGTGGGACCTTTGGTATACAGGTAGCCCACCACTTACAACAGTTCATTTAGTGACCATCTGAAGTTACAACAGCTTCAAAAAAAGTGACTTATGAGTGCTTTCCATACTTATGACCGTTGTAACACCCTGGTGGTCATGGGATCAAAATCCAGATGCTTGGCAACTGACTTATATTGATGACTGTTGCAGTGTCCTGGGCCATGTGATCACCTTTTGTGACCTTCTGACAAGCAAAACCAATGGGGAAGCTAGATTCACTTAACAACTGGGTTACTAACTGAACAACTGCAGTAGTTCATTTAACAACTATGGCAGGACATGTAAAAATTCACTTAACAATGATCTCACTTAGCAACAGAAATTTTGGGCTCATTGTTGTTGAGGACTACCTGTAGCAGAACAGCACTTTCCTAATATAATCAATATTTTATTAACGAAAATGCACTAGGATGCTTTGACATGGCTCTCCTTTAGGAATTGTTAACATTTATTCTAGTGCCATGCTAGAAGATACTGTACAACTGCCTCCGGAAAGATTTGGACATGGGAACAGCATAGAACGCATAGAACGCAATTACAGATGAACCAGAAGACACAATACAGTCCATACTTGATGGTGACTAGTTGTATAGGAGCGAAGTCAAGGGGCTTTCATTTTAGCCACTGCTAATTTATTCAGATGAAGATATTTTATTATGCATAAGCAAAAATCCAAGCAAGAAGTTTGAAACTATATTCAGTTCCTCAGATCCAGAAAATCAAACACGTACGGCTGTTGTGAAATGTGTAGCTGTGACTTTTCAGTATCTCTTCATGCTTGTTCATATTGTGAAGAGGAATGCAGTTATTGTATGATAACTTGCCATTTGTACTGACTTACAATTTCAGTAAACTGATGGACAGCCAGCTATTATTCATTATTTGGATCTACTTGATTTGGTTTAGATTTGGGGAAGATTATTCCCACTCTGGCAAATACTGCTTCAGCCTGAATGATTAATATCTTATTCTGTTGACTCTATCATTTAGAGCTTGAAAGACACAATTCATGCTGCTAGGGTATGAAGGATGGTGAACATAAATAAATAAACTTTTGCGCATAGTGTTGTACATAGAATATTGAATAAAATATATCCATATTTCCCATCCTAACATTTGAACTAGGACAAATTTTCAAATATTAAAATTTTATAATGAACTCTTACATAAATGATCTTGATTTGACAGTACACACATTTTCTGGGTTTTACATTTATAGTTTATTTATTTATTTCCCACATTTATTATTTTTACAAATAAGGTGGTGAAACATGTCCAACACACCTATTATCCCCACAACAACCTTATGAGGTGGATTAGGGCTGAGAGAGAAGTCACCCAGCTAGTTTTCATGGCTAAGGTGGGTCTGGTTCCTTAACCTCTAGATGAAACTGGTTTTATATATGTTAAATGTCAATGCATAGAACAAAAAGAAATATAAGCAATTCCTGAAATGAAATCAAGTTTTCTCTCTGAAAAACATAAAATATTCTCTATACATTCTAACACAGAAGCAAATTTCTAGTCATTTATTATGTGTAATGAATAGTAAGGGCTATTACTATTCATTAGTAAGGTAAACTAAACAAATTACATCATCGGATTTCTTTATCTTTCGGTGGGTTAAGTCCCTCTAGTAATGGTGGAAGTATTCTCATAATACTTGCACCTAGAAACCACTTGTCCCACGCTTTGGTACTTCGACATTATCCATCTTCCAACCTTTTCCAAACAGAAACTCTTTGCAATTCTCTGGCAGCACTGTTTGTGAGTTAGTGCTTGAATGAAGCACCATAAGCCAACTAAATATATAGTTCACCCACAAAAACATATAATCTTAGCTTCTTACTTCTCCAATTACAGTATCTCCATTCGTTGAAAAACAAATGCTGTACAAAATAAAATATTCTTCAATCCAGTTTTTTTGTGCGCACATATTTGCATGCATCTATTGGTAGTTTGTCAAAAATGGTGAGATTTTATTATGAAGAGAAATGAGACGGAGGTAAATTTGAATGATGAAAACAAAAGAAATTCTGTTTACTTCATCCCGGTGGCACCAGGCCATTCTTATATGAAAAAGGTCTCTGTGAGGTAGCATAATGGTATGTCAGCAATTTAGTATGTGAATACTTACACCAGTAGTTTTGCCCATCATTGCATATTGCTATGGGGGTCATATCTGAGGATGGGGGTGAGGAATTAAGAAGATAAATTTTAAGGCATACTGAGCCTCTCTGGGCTGAAAAATAAAGCCTAATTGCAGCTGTGGTATAATGACTGATTTGAATTATTAGGAACTGAAAGTCAAGGTGAAGCTGAATTTCTGGACTGCCAGCAAGAGCTTCCAGGAAACTACAGTTTAAAGAGAAAAACAAATGCAAATTAGAGCAAAATGTCATTGACTTCTTTCCCAAAATAGTAAGCACTGTTGATATAATTGATCTAGAGCTGATCCTGACATGGTTGAAAATATCTGTTTGGATGTATTGTAGTATCTAATTAAAGATTATTTAGAAAAACATTATGTAAATCTTTCACTTCGGTCTTTTTGAAATCGTATTTCATACTAAAACTAATTAAAACTTCATTTCAAAATAAAGGATTGAATATTGGATATCTGAATGGTCATTTCCAGCAGGGATGGCAAGCTTGATCTGTTTAACTGGTAGGTAGCTAGTCGTACTGATTAAATGACTGCAGCAAATAGACTGGGAATTAAAAATGTATGTAAAGTTATAGAAAGTATTTTGATATTTTACTATAACAATAAATAAATAAATAAGTAAGTATGCCTCCTACTTACCTTTTAAATAATAGTTTGTAGTGCACATAAAGTTTACTCCATAATTCCTGAATATATATTTTGGAGGTTTTTGGAATTAGCCATGAGATACAGGGGAAAAAAAGATGCCTATATACATATACATAAATAAATAACATACATGTGTATGCTTTTAATAGATAATGGACAGAGAACTGAGTTATAGTGGTGTCATCAGAATAATTACATCATACATCCTTTACTGTGTTCAGGTTTTCTGTGAACGTATGACAGATGTGATGTAAAATAAATTTGTAAAAACTTAAACAAATCTTATCAAATGTAAAAAGAGAGCACATATAGTACCTTAGTATACAAATGATTAAAACTTAAATGCCAATTTATAATTATTTTCCTGATAGCTTTGGTGAATGGAATATTATGGAACATTAAGGCAAAAAGCAGAATTTATGGACTGAGAAAGATAATATGTCATTACAGCTGCATATCACCAGCATGCATGAGATGAAATCCTCAGAGTCTTATAAACTTAGACATGAGACAATAGACTTTGGTTGTGATTCTGATCTCTGTGTATTTGAGACTAGCAATGGTCCAAGTATATCTAACAGGTCAAGCTTTGAAATGAAGAAGCAATAAGCCAGTGAAATGGTACTATCACCGAAACATGATTGATCAATTGAATTCTATCAGAGACAGTGGACAGTGAGATTAACTCAGGCCTGATAGGTTCAATGAGTTAAAGCATGATGTTCATTTCAGCTTCATTTCACCAGTCTTTGCTTGTGAAATTGGTCAATCAATAGAGGTTGAAGATCATATATATATATATTGGTGACCATCTTATAGAGAGTATAATCTAGTGTTGTCAGCTCTGGACTCTGCCTGTCTTCAGTGTGTAATGGAGACAGAGCTGAGACTCTATCAGTGCCATCAAAATGGCCTGATATCTTCTCCAAATGAAAAGTATTTTTGGATCTCTGATGATTTATCTTTTCTTTTTTCCTCCGTTGCGCCCCGTCTCCTAGTGCCTTTGATCTGCAGCAAAACCTCATAACATCTTGGAGAAATATAGTGATATCTCTTGAAAATATTTATGGAGTGATGAACTGCAAAACATAAAGGTTTTTCTCCCTCCCTTTTAGTGATATTATCCTTTAGAATAATACCATTTGGGAGACGACAATATAAAGAGAGAACGTTTCTACATTTGATGATTTTGAAATCCCATGTTTGGTATTTGTATAGACAAAACGAATACGTTACTTGCCAGATAAAGGCAGATTTTCAGGGTGCTAATATTACAAACCTTGCCAAGTAATAATTTAATGAAATATCTCCTCAACCTCATACAGTAGCCTTAATTACAGGCAGAGTGATAGAAGAAAAAAAAATATATATAGCAGTTTCTGCATCCTGATAATATTTTACTTGCATGCATAGTTCAGTATTTTAAAATGTATAATTTAATGCTTTCCTAACTAGCTTGCCTTAATAAGATGGAAAAATTTTGCTAAGTCAGTAAATCAGATACAGCAACAAATGTGGAGAATGAGAAAGGATATGATGAGTTGGAAGCATGAAAAATTGCAATTTTTATGAATTGAGGCCATTCCGATAGTATTCTCTTCTATTGGTTCTTAATTTCTAACTGCATACTGAATTTTATTGCAAGTGCTTTATAGCACATATAAAACCCTTATGTATTTTTTATTCTAACGATTTGCATTGGTTCATATTACATAATAATCTGGACTAGGTGGCACTTATAAGGGTTTTTTGATGTCTCATAAATGTTTTTCTCTTTACAGGATCACTCTCATTTGTAGAATGCTTATTCTATAATACATAAAATGCTCATCGAGAGCCAACCAATTCAAATAGCTATGGAATGTTGCACCAAATGTTGCACCAAGCCAAGTCAGGGCTTCATTGTTGCTCATAGTTATTTTTTATGGCTTTACCTATGTCTTTAGGGAATTGAATGGGACAATGGGTGCAGTTATTGTTTGACTGATCTTTAGAGCACATAGGTTCTTAGATGTTGTTATAATTTTTGCAGATTGCTGGATGCACAGAGAGCATCAGTATTGGACTATTCTCCTCCTCTTCCTCCCACTTGAAGAATTCAAACCAATATAGAATTTACAAGTCTACATCTTAACTATTTATTCAATCAGACTAATTTGCCTTATATTAGAACTGAATATTTTTTGTTCAGGTAACATTCTAGGCCTGACACTTTTTCAACATGAGTCTAAAGTTCATAAAGATATTTGATTGTAATGCATATTAATAACAGCACTTTCTGTAACTTGTAAACAACTAGTAGGCATGCGCCAAGAAAATGATGGGAAATGTTTGATTTCAGTAAAGCTGAAACTGAATTTTTCTTTCCATTCATCAGAATTATGTAAATGCACAACTTTAACATCCAATTGCAAAATAATATTGATTTAACCTAAAAGTCTAATACAAACATTTTTATCCTCTGCTGAAAGGCACTCTTGGCCTTTTCCAGCCTGCAGTACCTTCCAGATTTTTAATTTTATAAGCTATGCTTGACTGAATCCAGTACTTGCCCTGTGAGGCATTACTTAATTTGGGAAAGTTAGGAAATGTTATCATGAGATACAAGTTTGCATGTGTGCATGGTGTGGCATGTACACATGTATATGTATGTATGTGTGTGTGTGTGTGT